>OZ026613.1:107658179-108258179 GCA_964020975.1 Hermodice carunculata
TTTTTGTTGGGGGTAAGAAAATAAAATATACCATCAGGTTATTATTGTATACCCGTATACCTAACTATATACCTGTTGGTACCAATAGTTATTAATGGTTATTTGATTTAGAAAACGTGATGCATGTTGTCGTTTCTTCATAAAGAGATAAGATATAATTTCTTACCAATATACTGGAGGGGAAGCGTTCATTAACTTACATTGAGCGCATCCTCGACATAAAGGACATAAATATTGCATTCATACCCACAGGTAACTGTGTTTGATAGCATTGTACACTTGCAAAATAGTTATAATTGATAGCATTGCACGCTGGCAAAAACACTCTTGTGTATTTTGTTAAATGAATCTCCGTCACCCTCTACGCGACAGAATAAAATACATGCTTTCCGCGTTGTCATACCAAAATACTATTCGGAGCAGCTGTATGTTATATGTGATTTTTTGCCACGTGTGATATCTCAGCCAGCACACAAATATAAAATTTCATAACATTATTGAAACATGGACTATTAAAAATAACATATATTCAAGATATGCACAATGTTTTTTGTTTCGTTATTTTTTATTTTATTTTTTATTTTATTTTATTTTTTTTTAATGTTTTTGTGTCATTATAAAATATTGGTTTCGTGTTATGATTGTGATTCAAAGCATTTGTCAATGATTTGGAATAATGTAGTTTTCGATTGTGTTTTGACTGTGTAATTAAAGCTATCAATTTTGATTTTTTATACTTTTTTTTTTTTTTTTTGCAATGTTGTCATTTCATGATCGTGTTGGCTGTGGTGTTGAAAATAGTGGACGAACACTCAATTGCAATGTCAAAGATAATGTTACATATTTATAGTCACCTGTCACCAGTAAAAAGTGGCAATTTCTTCCGCAATTTCTCAACACCTCAACACCAAACTTCCATACCCAAATCACTCAGAACTTTTTATATCCACGTAGGATTCACAAGGACGATGCTCGTGAGGGAAAAAATAATGTGTAATCGAGAATGTGTGTCTGTCACGCACATGATACTTTTTTTGGGTGGCTTCAGTGTCCAAATTCCATTGAAACACTTTCTACCTTCAGCGTTATGTTTGCGTAAATACAATAATTCTAAAAGGTGAGATGTGATGCTCAAAATTCACCGTAATGAGACCCGATCTATGCTCTGTGGTTCATATTGCCAGAAATTCTGTTGCCATTAAGCTACAAAGCCTTTCTTCAACGTTCCACCATATAACCTCAATATTCGTATCCATGTTCACACATATGGTGTTCCCAATAGTCTTTCTTTGTTCCCCTTCATTCCTTTCTTCCTCCCCCTCCTTCCCTCCTTCCTTCCACCCTTTCTTTCCGTTTTATTTTTGTATTGGCTTTAGCTAGGACCCTGTGCGCGCCAGAAACTTTCTTATTTGGCAATATCTTAAATTGTCAACAAGTTCAAAATTATGCAAATTAAGGCAACCTGAAAAGTCCAATCGCTTCTGGCTTCCGTTGTATTTTACATGTAGGTCCAAATGATTGTTTTATTGGTATCTTTGCTTCAGCTGCGTATTTTAGACATGTGACCACAGTTCTGGAGGTACGCTTCATCTCTACATGCAGGCAACATAGGACCTGATTTGATACCTCCTTTGGGGAAATTAGGACTTAGCCAGGTACTGTTTAGGTCTATGTACCAAAAACTGAATAGAAGTTAAAGTATGTATTAAAGATGTCTTCAAATCTCCTTTCGTGTATCTTTCAATAAGGAAAGTATTTTATGATACATGGATGGACTTCTGTGTATAGTATTCGTTTCTTAATTCATAAATTATCTAATATTTAGAAAGATTAATTGCAGATTATTGTGGGACATTTGTAGAATTTAGTATCCGATTAGTGCCTAAGACTGTGTTATTGCTCAACAAAAGTGGCCAGCGGCGCATGTCTGTCGGTTTGAAAGAAATCCTTCAATTTCGCGTGGACAAAATGACAGATTTTGTGTGTGGTTGTTTATATATGATATATGTCGAGACCCAAATTTTCTGGCAAAATCATTTTTGTACAAGAAAATGGGAGCAACGATTCTCGGACCATGAAGGTAACAAAACAATGAATATTATGAAGTGCAGACTTTTGTATTTTCAAGTTAAATCTACAACGCTGTATTCGCCATATTTGGAATCCTTATTTTAGTAGATGCCTCTCGCTTTCTGGAACGTGCCAGAACTATTCATTTTGGGAAAGGGTTTGCCTTTTTTCTAAATAAAAAAGTTCAATAAATATGGATATATAAACTTACCCCCAAACATTAAACTAGAGGACTGTGACTGTCCTGTGCTCAGCTGAACTTACATACACTGACTGAAAGGGTCCCTTGACCTTCATTATAATATCCAAGTAGTGGTTGTTGTTAACAAGCAGACAAATATAGCTTTAGTACATTAAAAAATAATTTAAAAAACATAGAAAAAAATCACAGCGCCACCTGTTGAACAAATGAAGGTCTAGTGATACCCAGAAGTGTTCTTTTATGCAATTTCAAAGCATTTGGCTGAGCAGTTTCAGGAAATAAGATTTTTTGAGATTAAAAAAAAAAATACATGAAAAAAAAATGGCTGTAGCAAGACCATTTGAACAAATTTTGGTAGAGACCTATCCAATGTAAATCCCCACCAAGCTTAAAGAGGATCCGGTCAACAGTTTTAGAGCAGTCAAAATGTGAAATGTAAAGGGACGACGACGACGACGGAGGGACGTTCGACTGACCGTGCATCCCAAACCATTTTCACTACTATCCCATATTGGATTAGGTCAGCTGACTGATAAGTCCTCTAAGCTGAAAATGGAATTTGAATTTAAATAATAATGATGATAATGATGATGATGATAATAATGTAAACTGACATTTCCGACAACTTGCATTACATATATATATATATATATATATATATATATATATATATATATATATATAATTTGTTGTTTGCAGACAACTATAAATAAACTGTACCCAGTACAAGAAACATAAACGTTAGTACGGTATCTCAGATGAAAAATAAGTTAAACTCTCGTGGCAGGGATACTGTCTTATCCAGTCAGGATCCAAGTCATGCAACATTTCTGTTGATGGAAAACTTCAAACAAAATTGTGCGGTATCCTTCCCACCCATCACCGGGGCTGTATTTACACCCGATGGTAATATACAGGCTGGTAATACATGCATGACCAGTCGTTGTAAATACAGTCCTGTTTATCATTCATATTTAATCATCATCATGTGAAATGAGTGAAATCTCATTGCAATATATACGAGCAAAATTTCAAGGTACATACTAAATGCTATATTTTTAAAAACTGTTAAATACAATATACGGAAAAAATATATTTTCATTGTTAAAAGTTATGGATATTTAAAATTGCCTCCCCACTATGTCAGCTTTGTCTTTTAATTGAAGAAGTGGGGTCGATGATCAGGATACCATATTACTAGGCCTTTTAATGTACATTATAAAGGTAATCCTTTCATCCAAATTTTGTTTTCCTTTTTTTTTTTTTTTTTTTTTAGAAATTGATATATTCTCAAGGAGAATCCTAAACTTTCTCAGATTTGAATCACAGATATTTCAGGTCTTTACAGTTCTATAGTGATTAGGAATTTAAATTGCAGTCTTTGAATTGTTAGAAACGAAACGGTGTTATATTTATTATATAGGCCTATGTATGTTTATATATATATGTATGTATAAATGTAAATCATGGACCTTTTGAAAATAAATTTGGATTTGAATTTCGCTCAGTCGTTTTGTGAACAGTACATATAGAAAATAAATTATATTAGTGAAAACTTGAGGGCGCAGAGAATTTGTTCTCACACGGAACTTAGACACTCTTCCTCTGGATGGCGATCTAAAACAATTTAACAAAGCTGGACCTTCGTATCTTCATACCCTGATGCTAAACTTCTATAAAGCTACGAATACACCATCTAAGACTTGAAGTAGCCTATGAAGGCTGCTATTATCTCATAACATTTTGCTGATCGACATATAACTGGAAGTTTATTTCACGCACTGAGGCTAATTTCATTAAGCCATAACATAAGGTCCAGCCACCAACAAAATTTTGGACCATTTTACAATGATCACACACAAAGATCCTTTTGCTGTGACCGGCTCAACCGCACCAATCATGGTAATGATGAAGTATCTTGTCGTGACAGTAAGTAAAGCTGTGTTCTTTCTTTCTTTCTTTCTTTCTTTCTTTCTTTCTTTCTTTCTTTCTTTCTTTCTTTCTTTCTTTCTTTCTTTCTTTCTTTCTTTCTTTCTTTCTTCAAATATATTTACACTGGGTAGCCCAATCAGCCAAGGCTGTTTTTACTTGGGTCCCTGTTACATCAATAAAACATTTTCTTTCTTTCTTTCTTTCTCTTTTACTGATCCCAAGTTGGACCTTTTGCTGAAAAGGGGGGGGGGGAGAGGGGGAGGAGGACCCACCCTGGCTACGCCTTTGGTATTTGTGACAGTCATGTGGCGCATTTAAAAATCATCATAACTTTATTCTAAAAGCCATGTCTGGTTTCCATTCTCCTGCTGCGCGTGGAATTTCATCATGTAAATAAGCTATTTTATGAATGAACTGAGCTTCTCACTATGACCCTAAAGAAAAATCCGTAACTGTCCCGTCATCAAATAATCTTTCATCAGACAAGCACCGTATTTATGTGTGGAAATGAACTAGTAATAAGCAAAATTTAAAAGCGCACTAAATATTTACGAATGCTTACTAAGTATATTCCTGACCCCAATGTTGTTTGCGTTGTGAACAATAAATATCAGAGCCTGTGTATCATCTGATTCTCGGTCTGCATGGGGCCAAATCGATCCTGCACAGCACTGTCAGCAGCTCCCTCCTAAATTTATGAAAAATGAAATAAAATTTTTAAAAATCCCCACAACTCATTGTTTCTCATTATTCAGAACAAACCATATGTACGTCCGTTGTATGCATTTTATTTTCAAAGGATTGATGCAAATTACCTGGTCTTCAGGGATCATCAATGAATACACATTCCCACCTGAACCTTGGCTTTTCGTGCATACGCGCCGCTGTGTGTGCACTCAGGTGTTGCAATGTTAATTTCAGATCAATTCAACCTATGCTCCCTCCCGCGCTTCCTGCAATAGAATCTTCCGCGTGAGTCTGTATTTCGTATATCTTGGCCGAGGAGTTGGTGCGGGAGAGAGCGTCCTTCCAACAGCACGGTCTGCACTCAATCTAGCAAGTAGCTTGCAAAGTTTGTGAGGCTACAGTTTCGTTAATATTTTTCGCTTTTGTGTCTCGGATGAGTAGAAATTAGGAGTGACGGCCGTGCAAACAAGGCAAGATGAGTGAACACGAGCCAGAACAAGTTCTGATCAAGACTGCCAAGCAGCAGAGTATGGACGATTTGGACAAGCCGGACCCCAAACCGACCAAGGGCAAGGTAACTACAACTTTGATATATCTTAGTGTCATTGAATTTAACAAATATGATGTATTACGGAGCGCAACCACCTTGCAGCATATCGAGGAGTGTTTCACCTGAAGATCGCGTTACCGGTGTCCGGTGTCATCTGCTTAAAACATGGCGGCCAGACCTCCCAGCCACACCGTGATACTAGCCGCCGGCAAGTGTGTAAATTCATTCATGGCACACTGCTATGTTAGTTTATGAATGTTTTTGGTTGACAGCGTACGCTAGTGTCAAATTACAAATAATAACGTTTACTGTGTGTTTGTGAGAAGACGGGCTATATTTATGATTGTATGAATAAGTGCGATTATAATGGGTCAATAACATTTCAGTGAGGGAGGACCGCTGATACCAGGACCTTCCAAAATTTGAGAGAGGGGCACCAGGTCGTGTGTCATGTTTTGTTGTGACGCTTCAAAGGTGTGCCGTGTACAGTTAAACAAAGGTTTGAAGATTTGTGAACTTTTGTGGACAATAAGAAAAACATGCCGTCACAGGACGTTTAATTGTGAATTAGCAAACAGTAATAGCTGTTTGAGTTTTGTATGGATGGCTTCACACAGCTGTGTCCAGGCAGTGGGACAGACTCCTATTCAGACAAGGTGTTTGCGACAGACTGACCTAAATAGTTTATGTTGTGTATTGAATACAGTTCAAAGAAAACTGGGACATAGGTGGCATGCGAGTCAGATTTGTGAGCCCACTAAAATCCAAACTGGAAAATAACCACCTGGTGAAGGTGGTCACTTTTGACAGTATAATATGCACAAATACCTTTATTTCCAAAGAACTCAGACTGCAAGTAGATCATTCATATGCAAGTTGTTGACCTTGGATTTTGCAGTCTTCGAAGCAGATTCAGCTACAAGTGTACAGAGATTTGTTGTAGTCAACCTCAGACACTTTGTCTTGGTTCCTTAGATACATGCATCAGTGTGTCTTGTCCATTTTTGTTTGCCAAAAAATACAGGTAATCATGAAGTAAAGGGTTAAAAAAAAATGTTTACTCAAACTAGTTAATAACCCACTTTAGCTCTATGCAATCATTGCTTTGATCAGTGAAATCACAAAAGACCAGAAGTCTCAGAAAGGTTTATATTTTATATTTGCTTCAGCTACATGTGTATCACTTTCATCAATCAAAAAGTGTGGTAATGATACATATTGTGACATATTCATGAAGAGGAAAGGTACGATTTCTCTCTGGTTATGTCAGTGTTGTTTCCATTAAAAACAACTCTGGGTGGCTGGTTTTGCATTTGGTAAAAAAACCTGCAGTTCTGCCGATAATTCCTCATTAGCACGTTCACATTGTTCACAGGGTCGTTGGCAAAGGTAAAAGTGTGTTCCATTTTCTATACATGTATCTGCCTCACCTTATCGATGAAAATAATGGTACCATGGATGATGGATAGTCATTCAGTCATTATTTTTTTTAAAAGCTGCGGTAAGGTGGATATACAAAAAACCCTTCAGTTAACAGTGATAGTTTATATATTGCAAAATGATTGAATTGCAAGTGGAGATCATTTTCTGCATAATGAATATGTGCAAATCAAATGACTCATTGTTTCTTTAACTCAGTATTATCATATCTGCTTGATGACGTGATCAAGTCAAACCCTCAGCAAGTGGGTTGTCTCACAATAGTTTTAACATAATAATGCCAAAAGCTGGTCAGGGCTTGACAGTAAGTGTTCTCATCACTCTCCCATCGACCAGTTAGGGCATCATTTAGGGCAGGTAATGCCCAGGTTAAATCTGCACAGAGCTCAGCATTTCATTTGTCCTGATGAAAAATTAACTTATTCCACCCTAATGACGCTTTTTCTAAATGTCATCTGCTAATTGTATTTTACTTTGTAAATTGTTTAAAATTGGTTAAACAGCTAATTTGTAAATGCATCCTACGTCACAAATATAACCTAACAAGAAAAATTGCTGTGTTCTCTGCAGCTTTATCAAAAGGCAAGGCAACTTTGATGTGAACCGACACTTTTAAATGGGGATGGCAGCAAACCAGGGCAACCAAAAGTAGCAATTTGAAAGCCAATACATGTTTTCAGTGCAAAAACAAAAAACCCACACCAGAAGTGTCTCCATGCATATTCAAAGCAATTGGCCTTGTTGTTTTGGAGACAATTTTCGAAAATCACTGTAGCATGACCATTTGAACAAGCTTGGTAGAGAGCCACCAAAGGTACATCCCCACCAAGTTTGAAGTGAATCTGGTTGACGGTTTTGGAGAAGAAGTCAAAAATGTGAATTTCTATTGCAATCCCCATTGCCTTGCACAGTTCAATAGGAATGTATGCAATAACTGACACATACCCGAATTTAGAAAATTGTTAAAAATCAGGAATCAACTGTATCACCACCTGGTGAACAACTTTGTTTACCCCATCCACAAGCTACATTTATATCAAGTTTCAGCACAATATAAATGACAGTTTGGAGAAGTCAAATACAATGTATAGCTTTAACACATAAAAATTCATTGAAAAATTTGAAAAAGTTGCAGCACCACCTATTCAACAAATTAAGGTCTGATGGTCCCCAGAAATGTCCCTATACATTTCCATATGCAATTACAAAGCCATTGGCTAGGTGGTTTCAGGGAAGAAGATTTTTTAAGATTTGGTCAAACAATAAACCCCAAAAATCATTTTAAAAAAATACAAGAATCACTGGAGCGTGTCCATATGAACAAAACTGGTAGAAAGCCACCCAATATATATTCCCACCAAGTTATGTCTCCCGGTGGACATATTGTTTTAGTGCCCGTTTCTTCCGCTTCTTGTTGTTGTTCAGGTTCTTCAACACTTGGTTTCCGTGCGATAAGTCTTGAAGGACTTGACAGAATTTGATGAAACTTGGTAGGATTATGTATCTAGACAAGACCTAGGTTGGGATTGTATTTGGGTGACCTTGAGCAAATTCTCAAGGTCACAGGGTCACTTATGTGAAATTGGTTTCCGTGCGATAAGTCTTGAGGAACTTGATGGAATGAAACTTGGTAGGATTATGTATCTAGGCAATACCTAGGTTGGAATTGTATTTGGATGACCTTGAGCGAATTCTCAAGGTCACAGGGTCACTTATGTGAAATTGGTTTCCGTACGATAAGTCATGAAGAACTTGATGAAACTTGGTAGGATTATGTATCAAGGTAAAACCAAGGTTGGGATTGTATTTGGGTGACCTTGACCTAATTTTCAAGGTCACAGGGTCATTTATGTGAAATTGGTTTCTCTGCAATAAGTCTTGAAGAACTTGATGAAAATTGCTAGAGTAATGTATCTAGGTGAGAGCTAAAATAGGATTGTAATTTTCAAGCAAACTTGGTCATTTGTAATTTATTATCACCTGTAGCTTATTCAGAGACATAAGTGTTCCACCAGGAGACATTTGATTTTCTGTTGGAAAATCAGTCTGTTCTAGTTTGAATTGAATCTGGACCGTGGTTTTTGAGAAGTGGAAAATGTGAATTGTGGATGATGGATGCCCAGTCATAACATAAGCTCACTCAGCTGAGTTGAACAGGGCAGTGTAAATCTCCCTTCTAAATTTTGTATTTTGAAATGCAGAGAACACAGAACACAGAAACTTAGCTACTACCATACACCTAGATTTATGGCTACAAATGCCATGTACAGAGGATGCCCTGCACCATGTTACATTCCTTCAGAGTAGCAAACATGCTTATGGATGGCCTAAGTGTTCCTTTGTTTATTTGGTGGTGGTGGGTGTGGGGGGGGGGGGTCCAGGTTGTGGCTTCACGTTATTCACATAAAAATTTTGAATTGGACCAGAATTTTACACTCTTCATCCACAAAGCAGCACATGAGTAACTGTGTTCCAACAGAAAAAAAAAACAAACAAACAAAAACAAAAACATACAACTTGAAGGGAAGGGAAGATTTTCATTATTTACTGTCAGACTTTAGTGATGCCCTTCTGCTGTGATACATATCTCCATAGAGTGCATTATACAGCAATCAATTTCACAAAAAATTAAATACTGTATGTTGACAACATTAATTCCCATATCTTTTCACTTGTTGGTGAACATGTGCTTTTTTACGTCACTTAACAATGATTTCAGCAGCTTTTGAAGAGGACAGGGCAATTTAAATGAAAACGACACTTTTAAGTGGTTAACTGGAGCAAAAAGGATCCAGAAATGGAAGTTTAAGACTGTACAGTTTTTAAGATGAACAAAAGAGAAATCTGTGAAAGGTTTACTAAATTAAAGTGAATCTACATTTGTGTGGTACAATATATTCTTGTTAAGTTGCAACATGTCAAAATAATCAGCAATAGGTGCAAACATCTGAATAAAAAAAGGCAATGAGCAAAATGAAATATGCGGGAGCAAAGAAAATGGGCAAGGAACAAAACAAAAAGGCAGGATAAATCTCCTCAATTTTAAGCTGCAAAGAACAATGAATGATCAATGACATTAAACTTAACTCAATGTGTGTTCTTATTGTTATTATTATTATTGTTATTTTTTTACACTGGATGATTAAAAAAAATTGAAGGCCTTTTATTGCTGATGCATCTGTGTACAGTTTACTTGCTGTATATCACAAAGTATTCACATGTTTGATGTCATGTGGGCTCAAAACTATTGTTTTCCACAATCTGAGCATATCTTAAATATGAAAAGCAGCAAAAATACAGTCTTTGCCAAAAGTTTTTTCTCTTATTGGTCATTTTGCTCAAGTTTCAATAGTCCCAATACTTCACCCCTCTCCCCCTTGAATTAAGACTGAGTCAACAGCTTTCCTTGGCATGGGTTGGGCACTTAGTGCCCAACCCATGCCGAGGAAAGCTGTTGACCTGGGTCATATTGTCTTTACAGGTCTCATCTTCAATTCTCAGTCAAATTGTTTCTCATTGCTGTTGACATCAGTTGAAAACGCTGAAACGGATGACATTTGACCACCAGCCGGTTTTGGCTGGTTTGGGGGGGGGGGGGGGAGTTTAACATGTAACTGCTAGCATTTTCTATTGGTCCAGTGTTTTTTATCGGTAAAAACGACAGACTGGTACTTTTCGCATGGAGTGAAATTATGCTCAACTTAGCAATTGAAAGTTTGGAAAATGATGCCACTACATGTACCTGATCAGTTTAGGGGGTTTGTACCAATGTATGTGTATTGTACTGTACAATTTGATCTCAGGATCAAGGAAGCAAGCAACATAAAGTGCAATTTTAACATGGCAAATGTCCCATGGAACATATTGTTCTACTAGTACAGATCCTGCAGCAATCAATTACTACCAATGTCATTTTGTCTCCCTTTTGTTCAAATGAGTAAATATTCAAAAAGAAATCTCTCTCCACTGCCCCTCGCTAGAGACCATGGCCAGACAGTGTCAAATGTGAGGTTTGGTAGTAAACACAGTACCATTTTATTTCACAAACATGATGTCTATTTGTCTTTGTACAGTGATCGCCCGTTAAGTCATATTTATCAAGGTTTGCACTTTAAAACATATTTAATTTTTGAGGTTCTACGTTAAAATTAACACAGGGAAAGAGCTGAAATAATGCACATGGCTGACATAAAACATAGACTTGATTTTATGAATGACCTTAAAAAGGACATGAAATTTGAAACAGGTTGTCATTATGGCATTATTAGGCATTATGGTGTTCATGTAGGAAGCTCACATACCACCTCCTTTTACCTTTATTCATCATTTGTGGTCCTGTGTGTCCAATCTATCTGTGTAATGGTGTTCCCAAATGTCATCATTTGTATTGTCATATATGTGCAAGAGGCCCTAATATAGGCTTGTGAGCCTGTTGGCCAGTTGTTTTTTCATGGAATAAAGTATGTTTTAACCAAACATGTTGTCTCCTTCACAATATAAAGTTCATATGTTGGCAAAAAGATGTTTTTTTGTTTGTTTGTTTGTTTTGTTGTTGTTTTCATTGTGACCAGTAAAAGAAGTGTAATTTTGAGAGTAACCCTATAATGCACTTTGACGCTGTGGACACAGAGTCAGCAGCTTTCCTTAGCACACTCTGCATGGAATTTTATGTAGCTGCACTGAATAAAACTGTTGACCTGTGGCATGTTATTCTTAATGACAAAAAATAAGCAAATATTTACATCAGACATTTAGAGTATCTATGCTAAAAGTAATAAATTCATTAAATCTGCTAATGAAAGCAAAATCAGAGTTGAATACAGATACACATCAACTATCAAAATAATATTATTAATGATACTAATATATAAGGCTTGGCAAGTGTGCTTGATTTCCTGTGTATGGGAATGTAAAAATAATGAAGTACAAATATTGCAAATGTATGCACCTCAACTCATGAGAAAACAGAAGTAAAAGAAAACCTATATCCAAAAGACAAAAACATTTAATACATTTTAGAGTATGTGTTTGTTTATTTATTTATCTGTTTATTAATGCATCTATTTGTCTGTATGTCTATCTATCTGTCTGTCTCTATGTCTATCTATCTGTCTGTCTGTCTATTTATCCGTTTATCTATATATTTAAATATTTATTTATCAATCTATTTATTTATTGATTTATTGTTTCATAGGTCTATTTATTATTGATTGATTCACATATTAAAGTGTGTGTGTGTCAACACACTCTTTTCTGTTTTTCCTGAAATTCTTTTTCTTTCTTTCTTTCTTTCTTTCTTTCTTTCTTTCTTTCTCTCTCTCTCTCTCTTTCTTTCTTTCTTTCTTTCTTTCTTTCTTTCTTTCTCAGTGAATTTGTCCTACACTTTTCTCTGAGACTATTATACATAGAAACTTCAAACTTGGCATGATTGTACCTCCATACAAGGAGTTGGAACTTTTGTTGCGGAGGAATGAAGATGTTTAAAATTATGCAATTTAGGGGCATTTGAAAATTTAAATCTTGAATATCTTCAAAAGTATAATAGATAGAGATGTCATTCCAACTTCTACTAGAGGGTTGCTGACCACTGTGCACCGAATGAATTAAAAACAAAAGTTGTAGCACTTTAAATTATGCTAAGTAGCACCATTAGAAATTTTAAATCGTGAATAACTTCAAAGCTATAATAGAGATACCATTCCAGCTGCTACTCGTGTGTTATAGACAAGTTGTGCATTGCCATACCAATATGCTTTGAAGACACACACACTGATTCACTATGCAGCAAATCATCTTTTCTAGTTTATTTATTGATTTGCATCTATCTGTCCCATAGATTTTATATATTTTTGACATCTCAAAAACTGTTGTTCTGATTTTGCACATGGATGTTCCTCAGGTGGCCCTCTGCCAAATTTTCAAAGGAGATGGTGATGGTGATGATGATGATGATTTTTCTATTTTTTTGTCAAGTTTTTATTTTAGTTTTTCTGATTGTAAAAAATTTCTAAAGAATTGCTGGGCCAGTTACTTTGATATTGCATAGAGTTACCTGTAGTCAAGTGATGCACATTTTGGTCACCAGGTGGGACTTCAGTTTTGTCCTATTTTTAGTGAATCTTTGTGTGTTAAGGCTATTTTTTACTTTTCCAAAATGGCTGAACTAAGTTGCCTGCATGCAGCAATGTTATCCGAATGAAGTCTGACTAAAGGTGGTAAAAGCTTGTAAAAATGACGAAGATAGATTAATTTTTTATTCAACTATGGGATATTGAACTTTGCTACCATGTGTCAGTGAGTGCTATGAATGTACTTGTATGTAGCAATATAGAGCACATATTGCAATACTGTCAAATAGGTTGCATGGGATGCTTTGACTGTACACACAGATGTTCCCCAGGTGGGCACCTATCAGATGATGATGCAATAATTTTTAGCCCAGCTGACTTCCCAGTCAGCTGAGCTATTAGGACAGTCAATCTTCTGGCAACCTCTGTCTGTTCACATTTTAGACTTCTCCAAAACCATCAGCCAAATCCACTTCAGACATAATGTACCTTAGATGGTTTTCTACCAAGTTTGTTCAACTGGTCATGCTTTGGTGATTTTTGGATTTTCTTTTTCCTGTTGTTTTTTTTTTTTTTTTTTTTTTGGTTTTGTTTTGTTTATTTGGGTGTATTTTTTGATAAAATCTTTGAAAATCACCAAAATCGTGTAGGGAGTCATTTTAAAATTGCATTGGGACACTTCTAGGAACCCCTAGACCTTAATTTGTTCAACTGGTGGTGCATCATTTTTTCAAACAAAAATTTTTGTATATTAAAGCTATCTTCATTATTAGTATTATTTGGTTTTTTTTGCAAAAGTGTCACTTAAATTGTTCTGAAACTTTGCAGAAATTTATGTAGTATGTGGAAAGGTCAAACCAGGAACAGCTCTTGGCTTTCAAAATTTGTAGCCAAATTAGGAAATAAAACAGTAATCACTGCAGAATTTGACCTGACGGACCTGATATTCCACATCCCTGATTTATAACAGATTTTTTAATTTGGGTGCCCGTGAGTTAATGCATGCTTACCTATTGATTACCATGTAAGACTCTATAGTGGAATTTAAGGGCTTTCATTTTTTAAAACAGTCAGGGCTTCAGACAGTGGTTCTATATGTGCAAGGAACTGGGTGTTATAAATACACGTTTTTGCCCTTTTTTTTTGTAAGGTAAAGATTCAGTCAAAAGAATGACCCCAGACTTAAGGAGAATAATTAAGATGTGGCACAAAGAAAAAAAGTTGTATATAAGGAGAAACCCTGCAGTTGATAGACCAGAACACAGTCTCCTAGGAGTGCCAATAACTCTGGAGAGTTTTGGCAATTTTATCACCTCAGCTGACTAATAAGATGGGTGTTGAACGTTGTCCATCTATAATAAGATGGCTGGTGATCCGTCGTCCATCCATTCACATTTTGGATCTTCACCTACTTTTCAAAACATGTTGGCCACATTCACTTCAAAGTGGTTGGGCTTTACCGTGGGTGGGTTTCTATGTGTGCAAATGGCCATGGTCCATTGATATTTGAGATTTTTTTAAAAGTGAATTTTTTGTATGTTCTTTTGGCAAAATCTTCTCTGAAATCACTTGGCCAATTGGTTTGGGGGACACTTCTGCCTCTCCTCCCCCCCCCCCCCCACCTAATTGATTAACAGGTGTTATTACAGTTTTTTAATGAATCTTTGTGTCTTTTTTACAGTTTTGACTTCAACAAAAGTGTCTCTCATATTGTTCTGAAACCTGGTGGAATTATAGCTTGTGGGAGGGTTATACAAAATTGTATACTCTGAATCCCTGCTTTTAACAATTTTTTTCAGTTCAGGTACCTGTCAGTTAATGTATGCATTCCTGTTGATTACCACTATGAAATTCAATAAGGATTACAATGGAAATTCACATTTTTTCTTGCTCTCCAAAATCCTCATCCCCTAGACTAGAGTAGGACTCATGGGTTGAATGTCATGGTCATCTGAAGACAGGATGCTCACACAGCACTCTTGTTTTTCATTATTGTTGAAATTAGTCAAAAATATAGCAATGTCAGACATGTGACCAACAGTCAGCTTTGGTCAGGAATCTTTTTATTGAATCAGCATATACATACAATCAATCAGTGTAATCCAATATAGTATTTTATAATTGTATTAATATATATATATATATATATATATATATATATACACATATTGATCTGGGAGACTTGTATTAAGGCCATAGGTTACCGCTATCATACAAGTCACACATGAAATTTTTATATATGTACTTTTCATACTTCTGCGTTTGGAAAAATTAATTTTGTTCATTGTTGACCATATATTTTTAGGTATGGTTTATATTTATCAAAACATGTCTCATATTTATTGAAATAAGTCAAATAAGGGGTAAAAGGGCTAGAAAGCCAGTGTAAAGCATGTAACACTTGAGGGCCAAGATTTTTATTGGAAATTGATTAGTGATGCATGTTGCAGTGGTGTTCCTAAAACTCCGTGACAAGTGAAAACAACCGTTGATGCATTATGATTGTGTTTTACTGTGTACCACATTAGATAATATACCCAGTATATCTTGCTTCAGGTAATATATCTGGTATATATTGCATGAGATAATATACCTGGTACAACTATATATCTTGCATGACATAATATATAACTGGTTTACCCTGCACACATGTGAAGGTAAATTTTTTGCAGTGATTGTCATGGCCTGATTTGTCTGAATGGCCAAATGCAATTTTTTAAGGAGTTATGGACATTTGAAATTTAGGGGTCCAAATGTGAAAATCTTGTGAATACTCTGCCATCTGTAATTTTTAATGGATCATTTTGAAATTTAGTGGGATTGTGAAGGAGGTTAAAGATCTAGATTTATGGAGATACTGGTGGTGACATCTACAGTTTGATGGAAATTATGGGCCAAAATGTGTGGAACAAGATAAAATTTAATATCTCCAAAATTAATTAAACCAGCTGTTCCAAATTGATAGGTTTTTTGGTTATATCCAACACTATTACAGTGGTACCTGCTCCAAAGACCAGCTCCAATTTAAGACCGCATGTCTTTTTAAGACCATTCTTTCAAGACCCTCTGCTGTATTTACATGTTAAATATACCTTCAATTTAAGACCACCTGCAATATGAGACCACTTTTTGTTGGCTGTAGGGGTGGTCTTAAATAGCAGGTACCACTGTATATTATGGAGTATGGATGACTGTGATGTAGTATTTAGATAGGGCACCAGGCTTGTAAAGTTGAGAGAAATGATTTAGTGGTAGAATGGTGTATCTGAGATGTCTGTGGAGAGGACAGCTATCCTCTGGATCAGTATTTCACTCGAACTTTGTGTTCCCAATCAAACAATAAACACATCAGTTTACCCAACCTGCTCTTGTTTTGTTTTGAGTCTTTATATTATTATGATATATTACAAGTCAGCAGAGTATTGGGCTCATGGGCCTCTTGTTTTGTTTTTAATAGTGTGAACCATGTTTGAAGCATAATGATTAGACCTGGCGTGGCCATAAACTAGGATAATTTTCACACATCAGGGCTCACAAATTTGCATGCATGTCTTCTAGCCTGGGACAAGCAGGGGTAAAAATTAACTGATTTTAACCAGTAGCAAGGGTTTGCTACCACATTTAATTTTTGGTAGCAAATCTGAGAATTAAGCAGCAAATCATGCGGGTTTAGCAAGCACCCACATGGCACAAAGCCCACCTAGGGGTGTGTGGGAGCATGCCCTCCCCCCTGAAAATTTTTAAGTCAAGCAGGCAAATTGGTGCATTCTTAGGCACTTCTTGACAGAAACTACAGAGCGAATTCTATGATTTTGACCAGAAAAAATTTGGGTAGCAAGGGTTTGCTACCACACAACAAATATAGGTAGCAGATCATAAAAGTTGGTAGCGAATGCTACTAATGCTACCGCTAATTTCGACCCTTGACAAGTCAAATTCCAATCAGGGCAAGTTACAATTGCAAAACACTAGCCCTGCGGGCAACCATAAATTTTAGTCTTTTTCTAAATTATATCCTTTATTGCATATGCGTCCTGTTTGGGCCAGATTATACATCAACAGTATAGATAGACATCTAGATATATCTGTACTGTGCTTTGTGTGCATATCATAATACCAAGAAAATAATGAAAATGTTATAAATATATGTACTTACTAGATAGATTCGAATCAATATACATAAATAGAGAAAGAAAGAAGTGTCTGTATCACCTCAAAGTAAGTTGTAAGTCCAGATCACTAGCACCTAAGTCAGCTGTAAGATTTGTGTATTATAATAATTTACTAGTTTGGAAATGTGACCGTAAACAATCTCTGAAGTGTTCATAGCACCTGTGTTCTGGGAAGCACAATGTCTCTGTACAATGGTATGTGTATAGATGGACAACCCTTCTTGGACAGGGGGCTAGTTAAATGCCAGACTCATTAGCCCTGAGTAATGCTACTGAAAAACAGATTTGCAGAGTACTGCACAAACAAAAAGGCCAAATAAAGTCCTGGGATGTAATAAGTGAGATTTTCCCATTCAAGTGTTACGTATGTGTCATTTTGTTTGTTCAGACGTAAAAAGTTCATGTTACCTACATATTTTGTAGGAGTTCAACATGACAAGTGTGACACATGTAGTCTTCATATCAATGGTGTCATGCCATACACAGGCCTTGCACCCTTGACACACATGACAAAATGTGCCTTGACTCCAGCAGTCCTTCTCCAGTATTGACGGGTGACAGGCCAGTCTTGAGCTCAGCTTATGTCAGACAGCCTGTCATCTGTCCCTAGTAAAAACTACCTATAAAGATGAAATATGGTTGTACCTCCTGTACATGGTGAGAACTTTAAGAAAAGATTGCTACAGATATGGAAAGTGACCTCTCTGGATTCTTTTTGTACTTTTGCAGTACATGTAGTAAGTTTTCATGCCACTTATGGGCAAGTGACTTTGTTATGAGGGTATGAAAACCTAGATTGCTTGTGCTGACCTCTTGTGGCCAATGTGCATTTCTCTTGTGCTGCATACTGTAGGGATGAAACCATCATTATATTTACCGTATATTTTCATATTAGCATAAAGGCATATAACTTTTGTTGTGTCACTTTTTAAAATAAAGGATGCGGTTGGTTTTTTGCAGACACCCTTCATAAAAAACTTGCAAGTGAAAAGGGCGAGTCGATAGAATCAAAAGTTACTCCAGTGTTTACATGTCATAGCCAGGAAACACGTGCTCTGAGCACGGCTTGCCAGCATTACATCACTGTGTATGAATATGTGATTCGTGCTCTGTTTATGAAATTTATCATGGAAAAAATATCTGTCAAAGCAAACAACACAAACAGGCTGATAACTTCGTGTAATATTCTAGCTGAAACAGTGGGCTAATTACAGGTAAATGGCTCCCAAAGATGTGAGCACAAGACAACCAAGAACTATTTTGTGTGGTAATCTGCACCTGACTGGCCTGTACCCTGTGTTGCAGTCAGTTTTGGATGAATTGCTTATGTTCTAGCACTGGGCAGAGGGCCATATCTACCAACTATTAAATGAGCCACCTATAATTGTATCAAGGCCATGCAATGACATGAAAACCATGTGCAATAGGAGACATTCATATTTAACTGCAATCCTGCTCACTCCCTGTGTTGCTGGGGCAACAGACTGATGCTTCCACCATGATCAGGGCAGATTTGTATTATATACTACATAAACATCCATAAATAACACATTTTCAACCAAAAGAGAGCCCATTTCTAATTATTTTAGGCATCCTTTATGTTTCAAATATATGTTAATACATTTTCTTAAGATTATTGTGTGTTTGTGTTGTTCATTTTGTTGAGGAAGTACTTTTTACCATGCTAAATACATGGATCTGCCCTGATACAGGTGGCTCCCTCTTTTGCTCAATAGGTGTTAGAGTAGGACTGCATTTAGATATGAATACATCCTATTGCTCTAGTAGAAATTATAGATTATAGAAAACAGGTGAATTAAGGTTATTTTAGTTTTCTGCAGAAATAGGTGATCTAACTTCACGATTGCATAAAATGACATGTGAAACAAACCAGCTTTGTTGTGTTTGATTTGTCCTATGGATGTACGCGAGCCAGTTCATCAAAATGAAAATTTGAAAAGCAAGAACAGACCAAAAAAACTTGAAGAGGAGACTTAAAAAATATATAAAGGAGCCTCTACCCAACATGCCACCCCCCCCCCCCCCCCGGGAGGGGGGCTTTCGTCCAGCTGAATGGAGGCTTGTTAAATGCTTTTATTTCTCTGCCTATAGTAAAAATGAGGTGTTATATACTGAACTGTGTTGCATGCTTATTTACGTCTTGTTAACTATGATACTATGACGTAACATCATAAGTTTGAACATGCATAGTTAAATGGCGTTACATGATGTAAAAGTCATATGACTGTGAAGTCCACTGAAAAATAACGTTCTGGGATATGCACAGTTACTCCCCAAAATTATTCTGATTTTAAATTAGTAATATGTCGTGTATCTAATGAGCACAAAGCACAAAGAAAAAGTTCTGTGGGTGAAATATCAACAAAGTATGTCCACACTGCATCAGTGATAGATTGTTATTAAGTACATTGCTTTAAAGGTATTAAAAAGTCATAACTTGATTGAAGTAGTAGGGTAATTAATATGAGCACCTAATGATAAGAAGTTTTAAGAGTCACTGTCACTGGAGTCGCTTGACAAAGCTAAGTCCATGTGTAAGATAGACGGAATAGACGATGGTGGATAGAGAATAGTATGAATGTTCTTCAGCACCTCGAGGATGGGTTCATCAAGCATTCGTATTCTTGAGTTAAGGGTAGCAGGGTCCGGATACTCATCCTGACATGGGGTTTCATCAACGGAGTCTAAATCCCAAAGGTCAGGTGGGAGGGATGGAGCATTGAAAGAGGGAATACGATCCTAGGCACTACCCCTTTCTGAGTCAGAAAGTGACAATTGCTTGATCTCCTCAGCAAATGAACAACTTCTAAAATTCAGCTGTGTGTGTGTGAGGTATCTGTTGATCTTGGGTGTTGTTTTGGGTAAGTCCAGTTTTCCAGTTTATATGTCAACGAACATCTTATGATACTGTTGTACTCACATGGCATGCAGGGATGACCTTCCCTCCAGAGCCACCCAGTGTCAATCCACAATGCTCTCTTAACTATTTCATCACCAATTTGAACAAAAGTTGATGAGCTGAGAACTGATCTGGCACTATACATTGTCAATAGACCTTTCATCAAAGTGCTATTATGCCAGCAGCTGCATAGACCATAAGAATCATCCAGGTCAACAGCTTTCCTCTGTGCACTCTGGGGTCATTGCACGAAACCTGTTTCCAAGATGCAATCAAAACTTGGCACTGAAGTAGTCCAAATGTACAATAACACAGAAGAGGAATGCTATATTCATCTCAATCCATGTCCAGTGTACATTCAAAAATTGTTTGTTTATTTTAATTTTATTTTTAGCTGAGATGATTTGTCAGCCAGCTGAACATATATCCTGTCAGAGATGCCAATTTTCTGTATTTATATAGAAATCCGTATTTTTGTTGTGCTTTCTGTAGAAAAAATAATGACGATCTATACTACAAATGGATTAAAACAGTCTTGATATGTTAAATCTCAACTATTTTCTGTATTTTTGGCCAGGAGGCACTGGCATCTCTGTCCTATACAAGATAGTCAGTTGTCCATGGATCTCTCCATCGTCATCGTTGTCCCTTCACTATCACATTTTTCATTGCGGAAAAGAACAACTGAATTTCAGCCAATGGAAGTGAGATCTTAATATTTTTGCTTTTAAGTAAAACCATGAAATATAATTCTCCAAGTAATAGTTACTTGCAAGCAAAACTACAAATTACTGAACCGCTTTTGATTTGAATAGTTCTAGAGTCACAAGAGAAATTGAAAATTATATGACCAGTATTTTCTCCATTAATTACACAAGTTACAGCGAAGCTAGGTTCATAGATTGTCTTTGTCCTGTGTATAGAGGTGTATTGAAGGAAGGGATGCAAGGCTTGATTGAAAAAAGGAAGTTTTATGTATGTGTATTGTGTTTGCACATTAAATCAGAATTAAAAAGAATAATGTATATTAATACAAAGTCAATTGAAATGATATTTGTGTGGAATTTGTTTAAATATTGTAATCTAGATTTGTGATGAAATTAAATGAATTTGAGTTGTTATGTTGGTGTGAATATATCATAATCCAATATATGTGATGTGCAGTCATTACATAATGTAATTACTGCACAACTACTTTATGAGAGGGGTTCATTTAGGTGTTGCCTGCTCCAAAATTGTTTTTTCTTTCAAGAAATAAAATAAGTTTAAACCAATGTAATTGATAGAAAAATTGACTGTGGAAGGCAGCTTTGTATTTGTGACCATTCTGTTTTACTGTCTTATACATGTTGAAATAGTCAGACAACACACTAGCCTGAGACATAAAGGTTAGATAGATGGCCAGGTGGATCTGTCAAAGATTCAGGGTTCCCACTGATGGGACTGGCCGAATATAAATGACTGTGTTCAATGGAACAAACAATACCTATCAATCTAAGCATGATAAATGATAAATAACAACAAGTGAATAAATCTTTTAAATGACGAAAGGGAGTGATCTCCCCTGACCCGTTTTCAGGCCCAGGGTGGCCTTTCATCAGGGGACGGGAGGCTCATTCATATTTATCTGGTCTGATATACAACTTAAGTGCTGATTAGAGGCTTGGTTTTCTGGAGAATCATACACGTGAACTTTCCAAAAATATTCTGCTTATTGTGACATCGATGTTCATTTCTGTCCAGCTTGGGCATTACTGTTCCTGTGATATTTACTGATTTTTGGATAAACTTATTTATGAGCACTTGAAGAAACATGTATCAAATGAAGTTATTTCAGTTATGTTATCTCGTGTTAATAAAAGTTCTTAAAAATATGTATATTGGGTTCTCTTGTATATATGTATAAATATGTTTCCATCTAGTCTTGTTTCCTGTGTTACTTGGTCCCCTTCGATGTATCAATGTTCTAATCCATCCTGTTGTATTGTCCTGTGACCTATAAAGTACATTTAAGGATCAGTCAAAAGTGGGGGAAGTTGATGGCCCATCATCTTCCTCATCGGATAAATATAAATCATTTCTTGGTGTAGGTATTTCCTATAATATTTTCTTATGCCAATTGGGTGTGGTTGGAAATGGTTGAGGCAGACTTGTCCCACATATTCATCAAAATATCTTGGCCTACATGTGATCGGGTTTCTAGTTACCAGGATTTCCCTTTCTCAGCGTTTTCTTGTGGCAGCTTTAATTTGTTTTGCGACTACTTTAAATATGACTGTTACCAAGTCAGCCTCAAAAGGTCTGTGGTATTTGGTCATTTTCGCTGGTGCAGTCCTTGGTTGATATATGGGCTGTTGGAAATCTACATCATGGGTCCTGAAGTGACGTCTGTAATTGTCCATCGTTCCGTGTGTTTTATGGCACAAATTGTATGTAAGAATATGATCATCCCCGTGTTTCCTAGTGACATGTCTGTTAAGCGACTGCTGATGTAGATATTGTTTCTCATAAAAATGGCACTTTAACATCTTTCTGCCCGGGAGTTTAAGCCTGAAGGAGTTACCGTATTGAGCTCGTGAATCCAGGCGGCTTTGTACATTGTGCGTATGATGTTGTCATGGCCTCAGAATTTTTGTATGCCATATATTATGAAGTTCGAATCTGGGCATTTTTGTAAGTGCAACAGAATGGATTCCGGCATATTTGACTTTGATGTCTTGTTGGTGTCTGTAAAAACATTTTACTAGTGATTGTGACATTTGATGTACGTAGTGTTTATGGCATTTGGAGCATTGTATGATGTATATTTGTAGATCAACATGTGATTTCTTGTTTGATGATGTATTTGATTTTGGTAGCTGTGCTTATAAATGAGTTAGTTTTTATCATATATGGACAGGGCAAGCTCTGATGTCCACATAGTTGGTCACCTGGTCTTCGTTTGGGTTTATTAAAATCAGAGTGGACTAGTTTATTGCGAAGTGAGGGTAGTCTTTTGCAGCAGATCATGGGTGGTTTGTTATAAATGTGGACCGTGTTCATATGTTGCGTTAATATTGGCCAATATTTCTTAATCAGAGAATTAGTGATACGGTTTTTTGAGTTGTATGTTACTACAAAGTTGATTATGTCTGTGTTTGTGGCTGTGTTAATTGTTTCGGTGCAAGGAGCATAGCACGCGGCTGTGCAAAAGCGCGGGAAATGGCTTCCTGGATTATCTTGGGTGGATATCCACGTGTCATTAAATTGGTGGCGAGTTGTCTGGCTTGTACGTAGAATTCAGCGTTAGTTGAGCATATGTGTCTTATGCGTAGTGCCTGGCTGTATGGGATGGAACGTTTTTGGTGGGGTGGATGGCAGGAGTTATAATGTAAATATAGATGAGAGTCTGTTGGTTTAACGTAAACTGTGGTGGTAAACTTGTTAGTGCCTACGTCTCATTTGACAAGGATGTCCAGAAAATTTAATTCAATGTTGGAATGATTGGCATTAAATTTAATTGTTGGGCAAAAGTTATTAGTGTATGTAATAAAATCTTGTAGTGCTCGTCGGAAGTAATCAGAGTGAGCCTCCCGTCCCCTGATGAAGGGCAACCCCGGGCCCGAAACGCGTTGGGGGAGATCACTCCCTTTTCTCATTTAAAAGATTTATTCACTTGTTATTTATTATTTATCATGCTTAGATTGCTAGATGTTGTTCTTCCATTGAGCATAATTGTTACAGTTTAATGAATAATTGCAAATTTATTCAGATGTGCTGTCAAGGTGTACAATAGGAGTAATGGCTGAACCCCTAAGGCTGAAGTGGTAGTTTTGCCCCGGGAAATTTTTGCAGTCTAATTTTATTATAAACAGAGCCTTAGATATCACATGTACTGCCTTGGATATCACATGTATTTTTGCCTGGTTTTACTTTGATGTCACAAGAGTTCAGTCTGGAGTGTTCTATATAACACCCACTCTCCATTTTGTATTCTCTGTTTCTGCAACATCATTGCTTTCAGATGATAGATTGTTGCTGACTGGGCCAGACTGGAAGGGGAGCCATATTTTAGCAGTCGGCACAGGCTGCTGCCTGACTTCTTTAAAGCTGGCTGCCTGTGAAGGCAGTGCAAGGACAGGTTCTAACCCCTTCTGGTCTTGGCAGGGCTTTTCTCACCAAATAGATGAGGTGATTCAAGCCATTCGGGGATTCAAATGCATGCCCTGGGAGCTTGCCTGGACCCATCAGTCCCCAAATGTGACTGGTTAGAGGCAGGCAGCGCTGAGCGTCCACACGGCATGCAAAAAAAAAAAAAAAAAAAAAAAAATGACTGGCATCTGTGAACTGGATTATAAAATAGCAGCTCTTTTTTGAGTGGAATTTCCTTGAAAAGGCTGATGAATCTCCCTCACTATTATGGAATTGCTTATTTTGTGAAGGGTCAAGCAGAATTGTGACTCTGCATGAGATCTGTATATGAATTGGAGTTTGCAGCTGTGGAAGGGTCAGTCTTTTTAGTCCTAAGGATAATTATATGATGTTGGCTTATATGTTTTCCACACACGTTATGGATAAACTCTGTCCCTCTTATAGATCTATTGTACAACAGTACCTACTATTCAAGTCTGCCCTCCTGCCAGCAAAAGGTAGGCTTATATTGCAGGTAGTCATGAAGGATGGGCAGGGTACAAACAGTAATTTAATTAAGTATTTTCAATGAGTAGTCATAAAAAAAAAAATGTCAATGGATATGGTTTTTTCTCGGCTAGAGCTGTAGCAATTTCTTTCAAGAAAAAGCTTTTTGGATTTATCACACACCATTTGGTAATGATGTATACATGTGGAGCAGAATAGCAGATGGTGAACTTATGTATTATGTATTGCCGCAGGGACACATGAGATCATCATTACATCACAGAAAGACTGGGCATGTTACTTTGTAATGAGTGTCTCTCCATTGTGCAGCCAAGGTCATTGAGATGTTATTGTAACTGTCACGACCTCTGATCTTATGTGGTATGTTGCCTCTGAATGGTCAGAATAATACCAGGACATTCCTTGCAATATTATTGTGCACTACCATTCATTTGTTGAGCATATGTTATGATCCTATGTAGGCATAGGTCTTGCTTTTATGAAGGGGGTTAGATGAGGTCCCATTACTTTGATCCAGGTTAGAAATTTTTGTCTGGAGCAGAAGCAGAGGAAAACCAGAATTTTTTGAAATAATGGCTGGTTAACAGCATGGAAAATAAAGGGGCTTCAGGAATGCAATTCAAATTAATAAGAATGCACAATAAACCAGTACAGAACCCATTTACCCCCCTTTCCTGTATGCTTTGATAGGGACAGCAACTGACAACTTTTTAAAACTAGTTATCAGCAGATATTACTTGAGTGTACACCTCCTGTCACTGTTGGATATCACTATAAACATATAACTTCTTTGACCCAAACACTTCAGTAAAACAGACTTTTATTGTATACTTGACCCAGTGCAGGGCTTCCCCAAACAACCTGCTTCACTGGAACTTTCAACCAATATTTCTTGCACTAATCTTACTCGGTCACCATGACAGGCTGTCTGTATTTGGAAGGCCTTTTATTTCAAATACTCGTTTGCGTGGATTTGATAGTGATAACAGTGCCACCACAATGCATGGATCTGTGTTCACTTTGTCACATTCATGTATATATACTCGACAGTGACAACAGTTATCAGTGCATATATCAGGGTGGTACTTAGCATTTTTTCATCACAGGTGCCAGTGAGCCATTTAATTGCCATGTCCCATACACTTGTATATTTAAAACCTCTATGCCAGAATAAAAATAAATTGTGTGATCAATATTTTGTAGAGCCGAATATTGGCCTCAGACAGTAGGATCATGACTTTCTGGAACTGTGTGGGTTGCACTTACTAAGTTGTCTCCTGTCATTTTTCTAATTTTTTTAATTGGAAAGGTTCATAAAGACTTGGGTAACTAAAAACTGGTAGTGGAAAAAAAAAGCATTTTGCAAATTAAGATGACACTGTTTTGATAAAATCATGTTTCCTTTAGAGCTCAGAAGATAAATTCTTGCCACTTTAAGAAAAAAGTGTTCAGTATGTACAATAATACAATTGCTGTTTTTTTATGTTGGTTTGGGAGATCAGCAGTGGATTGGAAGCCCAGGTGAGAATCTTTTTATAAATCATTACATCATCACAGACGTGACACGTGAAAGATGGCACAGCCAGCAACGCCATGCTGTATTTTTAACGTTGTTACCAATTCTTCCTGTAGTCTTTTGGAGAATAACTATATGGAGCCGGGTCTACATAGGTTTAGTATACTGCTTTCTTCAATGTGTTAAGTACATCAATTATTCAGAGAGACTGTGAGCTATGCATGGGCATAGTGCATCCTATATTACCAGCAGTCTAGGTATGCTTGCATACAAAGTGCCAAGGGATGGGGGGTGGCAGTGTTGTGAGTTTGAGGCCCTGGATCTTGATGAGCCAGGTCTGGCAGCTGAACACTCACTTACTTGTGGTGTCCAGCAGGGCCCAGTAAACCACCCATGGGTGCCTTTCAGTTCCAGGGTAAAATTTGTGTTGAGAGGAATTAGTGAGAAGCATACATGCTTATGGAGGGAAAGGTGAAAGGGAAGGTCTAAACAAGGATATACTAAGCATTAGGTGGAAGAGAGAAATTTAAAATTGGAATTTTGTGGCCCATCTCCTTTTTCAACAAAAAGGAAAGAGAAACTGCATGGATTTGTTATACAAACAGTAGCGATGGTGCCACATCATCTTCCATGTGGTTCTCAACTGTCCCAAAAATATCACGATCCAATCTCTCTTTTGTGCATTTGTTAAATAATTGTTGACTTGAGAGTGGGGAGTGCCTGATTTAAAATAATAAGATCTAACTTGCATAGTGAACTAATTTTGAAAGAGAGGCATTTGCTTAATGCCAGATCTATACGTGCACATCAGGGAAGGATCGTGTGAATTGCTTGGCACAGGGATGGAATCAAATATATCTGGAGTGTAATGCAAATGTGTGTATTATGATGAATTTTTTTTTCTGTGCAAGAGCGGGAATAGAAAATTGTCTGTCAGAGCTGTTAACATGTCACTGACAGGAGAAAATGCAGAACAAACAGGAGACCAGGAAATGAATGTGTCTGACGTTAAGTATATGATAGTAATGCCAGCCTTTCCCAACTCCTGGGTTTGTCATTCATGTGGCTCAGTGACCAGTTCTGAAACATAAAAACAGTTATCCAATAATAATGCCAAAAAAATATAAGTGTGTTTCCTCTAACGGACCAAAATTGTTGGGGGTAGGTGGGTAGGCATATATATATATATATATATATATATATATATATAGTCTGATGATTTGGGTGGGTCGGTATGTTTTCTTTGTTCAATATTCCACAATTTTGGGTGGGTAAGTAGGTGTTTTATTGTTTTTTTGTTGGGGGGGGCGGGTCGTAAGTTAGTTAACGAGGGGTTGGTAGGGGGTTTAGAGATGGGTTGGTCGGGTTAGGGGAAACAAACATTTTTTTTCTTAACTACAGTCTGCCTGACTTGACCAACTGTAGAACATGACCACCAACTGCTAAAATAATTTCACAAATGAGCATCAAATATTGTTTAAGAGAAAAAGTATTAATAATAAATAAAATGTGCTGTTATTTGTGTCCATACATAAAAATAGGGTAGTGTTGTGGAATTATGATGTTAATATGTTAGCGTCAATTAGTGAAGATGCCTTTGAAGTGAAAGACAAAATCAAACTGAGTTTATTGGAACATGTGACAACTTTGCTGTCCACAGTCTGTTGTCTGTCAGAAATGTTCATGGTCTGACTGCTCAGCTCATGCTGTGGTATCTCTATTTCATCCAAAGACATCCAAGAAGTTTGCAAAGGAAATCAGTCCTTTCCACTCATTATTCATGTTTGATATGGATCGAGAATTTCCATAATTTTGAGTGGTTATGAAGCACGAAGCCCCCATGGGTCTCCAAGAGACAGTGTTGTGTATACATGTATTTTTATTTAGTCAAGTTTGACGCCAGAAACGGTGGAGTTGTGGAATCGTTAAATGCTGTGATGTGAGGTCAGAGAGATTCACAACTTGTTTGAAAGTTGCACCTGATATCGTTGACTGCTTGCAGTATGTGACCACTTTTAGCTCAGCTGACCTGTCAGTCAGCTGCAATTTTCTGATCATCCATGTTCCAAAAAATATTATTAATATTAATATTTGAATCCCCTGAAACTGTTGACCAGA
Source organism: Hermodice carunculata (assembly GCA_964020975.1). Lineage (NCBI taxonomy): Eukaryota > Metazoa > Annelida > Polychaeta > Eunicida > Amphinomidae > Hermodice > Hermodice carunculata. Next base: position 107,686,493 of record OZ026613.1, read on the forward strand.
TAATCCTCATCAAACTTGATGGGGATCTGCCAAGTTTGATCAATTGGTCATGCTCCAGAGATTTGGGAATTTATAGATTTTTTTTCCATTTTTGGCCAGTCTTAAATATTTTCACAACTGGATACCTGTAAACCTTAATTTGTTCAACAGGTGGCACCACTGCAGTTTTTTTTTTTTTTTTTTTTCTAAGTTCTATGAATATTTTTGTGTTTTCACAATTTTTACCTCAAAGTCTGTGTAGGTCTCTGGAAAAAATGGAAATTTTGGCTACTGATTTCAAAATCCTATCGCTAACCTAGATTCACTTGAAGCTTAGTGGGGATATACTGTGGGTGGGTCTCTACTTAGTGTTTCCAAATGGTCACGGTCCATTGATTTTTTAATTTTTTTATGGAGTTTTTGGTCCTTTTTTTGGCAAAATCTTAAAAAATCTCCATTGAGACCACTGAGCCAATGGTTTGGAAATTGCATAGGACATTAATTTTTTGTGAACTCCTAGACCTGAATTTGTTCAAGAGGTGGTGCTGCATTTTTTTTTTTGGGGGGGGGTTACAAATTTTTATGTGTTATGGTAATTTTTTACTTCTTCTACATTATCGTCACTGAGATTGTTCTGAAACATAATGGATATTTAGATTGTGGGAGGGGTAGTTGTTCACGAAGTAGTGATACTAAGGATCCCTGATTTTTAAGAAATTTTTCAGTTCGGGTACTTGTCGATAAACGCATGCATTCCTATTGATTACTATGTAAGTCATTGGAAATTCACATTTTCAACTTCTTCATAACAGTTAACCAGATTCACTTGAAATTTGGTGGGAATGTAAATTGGGTGGGTCATTGCCAAGTTTGTTCAAATGGTCCTGCTCCAATGATTTTTAGATTTTGCATGATTTTTTTTGTAGAATTTTTTAGCAAAATTTTGAGAGAAAAAATCGTCTCCAAAACTTCTCAACCATTTGCTCTGAAATTGCATAGCACTGCAATGTTTTATCTATTTTTTAAATGACTTTTTTTTAGTATTCTTGCCCATTTTAGGCTGCTACAAAAGCATCAATCATTGTTCTGAAAGTTAATCGAAATGTAGTTTGTGGAAGAATTAATCAAATTTGTTCACTAGGTGGTGACACTCTGGATCTCTGATTTTTCACAAATTTTTAATTTTGGTAGGTGTCAGTTAATGCAGGCATTCCTGTCCTTGACCACATGTAAGTCCTTGGGGATTGCAATGGAAGCTCAAAGTTTTACTTCCTCTCCAAAATCCTCCCCCTACACTAAAATGGGACTTTTATTGGGTTGAATGTCAAGGTCAGCTGAGGGCAGGCTGTTCACACAGCCCTCTTGTGTAATGTGTTCCCAAACTGCTTTAGGGATTCTCACCAAACTAGGTTGGAATGTAGCATTTCTCGATCCCCACAAAATTCATTCACTATTTATATGATGCTACTTTATTTGCAAAATTTTATCAAATATCTAAAAAATTATGAATTATCAGTAAGGTTGTATACAGATAGTGTCATAAGGCCCGCTGATGAGAGGTCACCCCCTTCAAGAGGCCACTTCAGACAGCAGGTCTGCTATTTTAATTTTATTTGCCCCCTCTAGAGAGACCACTTCTCTTGTAAGGTCATATTTTCATTTAGTGGTGCAACTAGCACTTCATGATTTTTAACAAATTATTGAACTGATTTAATGAAAGATAAGAATACATGTTACCTTAACTGATATTGAAATAGTGATGCACATCAGTCATGTATGTTTACATAGTTTTCACCTTAATCAAACACCGGGCCCTCTTCAAACTTTGGGACACCTGGCTCTATGCTGTTGTTATTTTTTATCCAGCTGAGTAAAGACAGTTTCTATAGTTTTCTTCTTGTTAAAGTCAGATCAGTCTATTCAAATTATAAAAAAATCAACAGCATATCATATTCATTCTAATAAGCACACAGTTACCTTAGGAAAATTTAATAGCAAAATATGACTAAAAATAGGTAATGGACTAGAATTGAGGCTAAAAATTGACCTGTATCTATGAAAACCAGGGTTACTTTTCTGACAAAAAATGAGGTTGTGCCCTTATTGGAATGAATAGGGTATCAAGGAAATGTGTAAAGCATCAGGTATTTGGTGATAGTGAAAGTGCATCATTATGCTGTCAGGGCATCTTGGAGACCTTTGGCTCTTCAACAAGCAAAACTTTTTTCCAGTGTGGCCATATGACAATGACCCTCCATATTTAAGGAAAAAGTGTAAAATTAGGAATATTTGTCGCTGTTGATTAATTTAAGCCATATGAAGAATATGTATATCAAATCTGAGGAAAATTTGTTTTGGCATTTTTGAGATATAAAAGTACAAACAGTGACTTGATGGAAGAATGAATTGACTACCCTGCAAAAAAAAAAGTATTTGGGGCATAAAAACTTACTTATTGTGATAGAAATTGATGAGTCGCTGTCCTTTTATGGTGGAGACTTGTTTGGTAAGCAGTGGAGTGGAAAAGAAATTGTCAGGAGCATCATGTTTCATTGCTGTAAAATGTACATTTGGGGGGGCTGGGGTGGGTAAGGTGCATTGCACGCAACATGTGCAGAAGAAAGCTGTTGACTCAGAGCATGCTGTCCTCATGGCTTCCATCTCAATTTCTCATTCAAAATGTTGAATGTGAATCAGAAATTTAAGCAAAAGCTAAAGCATAGGACATTTTGTGTCTTGGTGATTTAGCATTAACGTATTGAAATTCTGTGGCAAAGAAAACTGGTGTGGGAGCACTGCCTCTCAGGCTCTACCAATATGAAGGTGGTAAATAATAAAATATAAGCAGAGGTCAAAAGGTTGATTCAAATACATGTAACTCATTAACTGGCTGTGCACATTATGTACTTTTACAGTTTTTAAGTATAATTCAGTCACACATATGTACTAAATGTGGTTTAACTTAATAAAAAAAGAAACCGGGACAGTCAAGAGACAAGTTGGTCATTGTTGGGAGGGATTGTGTGGGAGTATAAGCTGAAGGTTCCAAACACGAACGGGCATTTTCTTGCTGTGCCCATGTGGTAAATATACCCAATGTGATCCAGGTACCAAAATGGTGCCCACTGCAATGAATGAAACTTGTGCTGTAGCACACTGTACAAATGTGTGGAGGTGTTATGCCGCAAAACACAGTCATAAAGTAAACAGGGTGTTAAGACTTCTGAGCATGCCAGGGGGGGATTAGTTCAGACTGATAAAAAATATATATATGTCACTAATCCGTCCTGAAACAGTGAAGTTCAATGTTCTCATTTTGTGGTTGGCATAAACGTGATACAATGTACATACAATTATATTTTTGTCAAAGCAAAACTGAAGGGAAGCAACTTTACCTTTGCTGGTGTTAAACATGTTGAATTACAATGTATTTGTCAAGTTCCCCAGGCAAACTGGGACTATGTGTGCACATATGGAATGCATCTGACAACTGGGCCCAGCAGCTCGCCCACACAAGGCTGAAATATCTTGTCAGACCCAATCTTTTTATATATCATTATAAAGGTCTTTGTAAGGGGGATGCAGTTCTGGCATTTTTATTGTCATAGACTCAAAATTGTAAGATTTATAGACACCTCCATTTTTGTGCATTCTAATTTCTAACCAAAAATGATGAAATAGTGCAGTGCAGTCCATACCCTGTTCCAATGCACTGATGATATTTTGCAGTTATTGTAGGGAACAGGGTAGGAGCAGGAAATTGTTCTGTTGGTCCTCTACCACCAATGGAATGCCAGGAGTCTGGAGCAAATTCAGTCATATTGACTAGGCTCCCAGTCTCTTGGCCCCCTTCCATCCATGGGTTCTTTTCCATCTTTGTAGCTTTCCTTGTGTCAGCATAACAGCCTGGTACCTTGCAATTAGGCACAGGCATTGTCAAGGTGATACCTTGTCAACAACTGCAGAAATAGCTACGTTTTCTTGTGTCCACTCTCAACCCGTTCACTTTGCAACACTGTGTTGCGGACGCTCCAGCAAGTGTCCTAATTCCTGCAAAATACTGCGGAATCACGTGCAATCCTGGCGGTAGAAGCAGGTACTATGAATTCGTAAGTCTTGTATTGCACATATATATATATATATATATATATATATATATATATATATATATATATATATATATATATATATATATATATATATATATATATATATATATTTTTTTTTTTTTTTGGGGGGGGGGATGGTAAAAAACCATGAAGTAAAAATGACTGCAAGCACTTTGCACTTTGGCAAACTTAAGATTGATAAAAAGTAGTGACTGGGATAAAAAGGATGATAATTGTGGGGAAATTGTTGCAAAATTATGACTTATTTTTATGGGTCTGTGCCTTGGGGGGGGGGGCCTTTCTGTTTTCGGGTTGTCCGTCCGTATGTGTGTATTCTTGTTTGCGCGATATCTACAGAATGCCTCCATGTATTTTGCTGAAATTTTTCAGTATGCTTACCTTACCTGGGAAGATGAACTAATTAGATTTTGGTGTCACCATGACCTAATTTGAGAAAATGGCAGCCTAATCACATGCTCGATAGGGCTCGTTACCGCTATATCTCCAGAATGCTTCAATGTATTTTGCTACAATGTGGTAGTATGCTTATCTAGCATGCAAAGATGAACTGATTAGATTTTGGTGTCATCATGACCGAATTTGAGCAAATGGTGGACACCGCAGTCAACACTTGCCATGACGGTATATCTAATTGTGAATGGTGCATGTATTTAGGGGGGTGGAGGTGGGAAGATGTTTTAGTAGGGGTAAAAATTAGGGGGTGGGGCAGAGTATAGCAGGGTTGGCTGCCCTCTTAAACTAGCCTGTGGGAAACTCTGAGAAATATGGTCTGAGTCTCTCGCTCTTCTCACCCCCCCCCCCCCATGTGAGTGTCTGTTGATTATTCTATATTCTAAACAGTATATAGCAGGTACAATATAGCCAGTTGATACATGTGTGCTCTTGTCCTGATGGGTCCCTTGTCCAGTTATGTATGCTGAACAAAGTTGTTGGCATGTTTTGTATCTCTTATGACAACGAAATCATTTGTACCATTACACTGTGACCAATCCTACGTGAAGGGATATGTGTTGCATATTATAGTGCTATTTGCGGAAACAATGTAGTGGACCTCCATTAGAAGTAATATCCAGCAAGAACACTGGCGCATATGTATGACAATGTGGTGATTGCCAAATAAGTGGATAACTAGATGCATATTATAAGCCTGCCAATCATGTGTGTTGTATGGAGAAGGCTTGGGGCAATGCTGGTTGACAGGCTGGGTGGACATGGATGCTCCATTTGCAAGGGAAATCATAGAGAGCTGCAGGGAGGCCGTCCAGTGGTCCACACTGAGCTACCAGGGAGTGGATGTCAGGTGCTTTGCTGCCTTGTGCCCACCAAAAGTTTGGAGTGAATTATGATTCACTGACACTGAAATTATCTTGGATACTTTCAAAAGTTTTCAAACTTTTGATAGATCTTTGTGGAGTTTTTTTTTGAAAGTAAGGGAGTCCAATTACAGGCAGCCGTGTTGCTGGTGTCTACACTCTGTGGTGACAGTATATTGAGTGAGTCACTGTTCAGCGGATGCTACCCTGCATACAAATTGGTGACCGGATTTTGTCAAAGTGGCGACAGTGACTGGGAGCTATTGAATAGGGGCAGAAGCATTACCCTGGAAGGCCACAGGAAAGAAGGTAGCATGGCTTACCAGATCCACCCGGCACAGGAGGGGTTGGCCCCTATTGAGGATCCAAGGCCTCAACTTCAAATTTATCGGGCAGGGGGTGATCCAGATGTCTCCACAACCCCAGAACAGGTAATACTTGTCACGACTTGGTGACTGCATGTTTTTTCTGTATAAAGTTAGCAGCCTATGTGAGGCTGGTCTGTTAGCTCACAGGTATCTCTCACACATGACCTCGGTTGCATAATAACCTCATACATTGTACTTTTTACACTAGAAATGTAAATTATGATGGAATTAAACTTATGAGTCAAGGGAATTTTGAGAATTCACCATGTGTATTACAAGCAGTTGAATTTACGGTGCGGGTCAGGTAGAGAGGTTGTCTAGCATTGCAGACCTTGTTATGCATATGCATCTGTGTCTCTCATTACTGCAATCCACAGGTGTTTGACATATTGTGACATAACTCTGCATAACTGTTGTGTGTATAACTTTCCATGCTGTGCATGTCAGATGGCCAGATTATATTATGATGCTGCAGTTGTCTGAAAAAGCTGTAACTTTGGGAGGATAGTAGGAGGTCCGCCCCAGGAACATGTATTTATACAGGAATGATGTGGGCGAGCACACGCACAACTTGTCTGGCGTTTTGGTTTTTAGTCTGTCTGCTTCGGCTTTCTGATTCTGCCGCCACAAAGTCAATATATGTCTAGCCCTATAGGTCACAACAAATGGACTTTTAAGGCTTCTTTCTCTGGGTACCACCAATTCCATCTGAATTGAACATCAAAATTTTAAACAGTTGTGTCCTATATTCTTATTTGATCATTATTTAGTGCAGTGGTTGTTTTGATGAATTTGTTTGACATAGTTTTGTTAACAGGCCACAGATAGAGATGGAGCTGTCCCCACAGTTTTTTGTCTCTTCTTTTTTTGTGAGTCTTTAAGACATAATTTGCAATGTATATAGATATGTCTATGGTGATTAACTCATACTTTGCAAACTTGCCCTAAATTTGAGTCAAATTTTGCATTAATCAAATAAGTTTGGATGTAACCCATACATAGGTGTCATTTTATTAACTTTTGAAATCTCCAAATAGGGAGACTGCCATCAAAATTGGGATAGCTGACAGGTATGCATATATAATAACTGTCATACAGTGTAGAAATAATATTCATCCTGTTGAAATGAAAAATGTATTTCCTGTGAAAAATGAGCAATGTTATACAATGTAACTGAAAGAACTGTTTGTTGAAGTTTCATTGTTGCAATTGAAGAAAATGGTAATGACTGACATGCTACACCTCTCAAGTCAGCTACCATACTCTGCAGCAATTAGTAATTCCTGTCATATGTAAAGTTTCTGTGTTTCTGCTCCGTAGCCCGCTGTATCCCCAGGAGGTAGAGTGTGGCCAATGACCCGTGCCAGTTATCATGGCACACACATTCACGTCAGAGCACATTGATATTTTAATGTACAGTATGTATATAAATAGGCTCCCAGAGTAACCTTTTCCCACCTTTTTTTGGCAAGGATGCCAGGTTGGAAGAAAAAAAAAAAAAAAAATCCTTGAAAGGCTTGTTTGGACGGTGATGACAAAACAGCAAGATACCTACCTGGCTGGACCAGACTTTTTAGTCCACATCTTGGTGGAGTCAAACTACCTGAACAGAATACACATCCAACAGTCAACAAATTTTTGTGGAAATTGAATGGCACAACTTTTTTGTTTTGTTTTAACTGATAAGGCATTTTGTATTACTTTGAGACTCCTTTATCATCAGTATTTTTTGGAAGTGTAGGTGTAATTTTATGAGTGCTAAACCATATTATCCTTTCCACTGTGTAGTAAAGCACCTTTCTACTGGGTTATCCCTCATGCAGCTTACCTGTTCAGCATGACACACACAGAAAGTAGTGACTTGTATTTGCTCCTAATTCATTAAACCTTGTTGAGTCTGATTGTTTCTTTCAATTTCATTGTCAGGGTAAAAAGCCCAAGTCACCTGGTAAAGTGAGAGACTTAGTTCTGTTACATCTGAAAAATCACTTGATCTGATAGTCTTCTGTTTTTTAGGCAGTGCTTGCCATGTAAAATGAACAGGGTTCCCATCTTTGTACTCATTTTCACCTATCCCTTCAATTTGCTGGGCTACACTACTGAATTAGAGCCTTTTTATCAGGCAGGGGGTGGAAGAGGGTGAGAGGAGAAAAGCTGCGCAGGAGCTACATTGGGCACCCTCTAGCCTTCATACCAGATAGTATATTAAACAAGGAACATATTTTTTATTCACTGCCTTTGCTCATGACACTTATCCTTGACATGCATGATGTGTGTCCATGTTGTCAAAAGAAGTGGAAACCAAGGGTTAATAAATTTCAGGAAACTTACCACATGAGCCCTGGGGAGCCTAAGATCATTTTGTGGCAATTGCTGCTTGTGTGACTTTTCTCAGTTTTGGGACCTTTTATCAGTGAATTCTGTGTGGTTTGAGAGTTAACAGGCATGTCCTGTGCAGGATGTTAACTCTGTGGCAATTATTTAAGTTCTTACATGCATGTTCTTGAAACTAAGAGTGCATGTCCTTAGCCCTGGAGGAGCAAGCCTCCATTGCTGCAGTGATCAGCTGTCTGGTTCACACCGCTCTGTCATAACTTGGAGCACCTTTGACATTCCATCTACAGATGGGCACAAGAACAAGTTTCCAGTAGTGTGTGGGTATCATCAGTGCCACCGACTCGTTTGTCAAAAGGGACTCCCCACAAAGATATTGAAAAACTTCAAGGCAGTTTCAAGCAGTGCTTCCTGATACAGTTAAAGCTTGTCATAATGACAGCATCTGTTCCCTGCAAAATATGTCAAATACCAGCAACTATCAGAAAATGTGTCAAATAGCAAAAGAATTTGATTAGGAGTCACTAGAAAGTTGTGTCATTAAGTGAATATGTTGGATATTTGAGTGTTCGTACAATGAGGTTTCTCTGTACCTCTACAATGCTGCTCAGAGTACCCATGTACACTGAAAGAGGCTATTGAGGAGAAACTCAGGAAAGGAGCTAGGTGTTGATAGTGGTCAATGTTATCAATATTACAGAATATCAGAAATTGGATCTAACAAAACCAAGATTGTAAAATGGTGGTTTAAATTCAGGGAGGTCTCAATAGGGGAATAAAATTAATTTCATTTGTTGCAGAGCTGTGTAGCTGAGACTAAGGCATTGTGTGTCATAGCAGTATGATGTTGTGTGTTGACCAGGAGCAAGTGGACATGTTGGGACTATTGATTATGGTACCCAGTGGCCCGCCCTCTTGTTACCAGCCAGTGCAGTTTGGCATCTTTTCACTGTGTCCCCCTTGAGTAATTACGAACTCATAATGATTTGGTGCCTGCAGGCCTGGACACTCGGTTGGACACTGGTTATTGTACTGGTGTCATGTATGTGAATGCGCATCATTTTGATCCTTTAAAGCTGCTATATTTTAGACTCAATGATTGTCACGAGTTGCTGTAGAAGTCTGATTCTATTAGCAAGTGGAATCTTTGAATCCATTGCATGTCATAAGATGCTTTTGATTGGCAATATGAGGAAGCAAACTACATGTATAATAGGAATGCAAATGGGCCTGAATACTCTTTAAATGTCAGCTCAAATGCCGGTAACCTTGTTCTTTCGGTTGGCTCGCTTATAACGGATACATGTTCTCTTTGATTTGCTTCATACTGGGCTCTGGAAAGTGAAATTTCATGTATTGTAATTATGATCACATATTGAAAAGATGAATTAATATACAGCAGTCTCTTTGAGAGAGTTTTGGCTTTGTAGGGCTTTATATAACAGAATCTAACAGTGACTGTAAAATCTCGACAAAATGCAACATTTGAATCTTATCTATGGGACACAGATAATTTATTTTGTAGGATACACATTTTGCAATTAGACCAGTTTTCAGGCTGTCCATGGCAGACAGCGTTGAACTCACTCGATGCTTTAGTTTGGCCAGTTACACGGGGTTATCAACCTAAAGCTGTCCCCTTGTGTCAGGGCATGTGAGATCTATTGTCATGTGACAATACAATTCCACAGGTGAGAGCAATGTCTTGTCCAGGTGGATGGACCAGTAATAAGCCCGGCTACCATTGCATTAATCATCAGGTTGTCTTGCACCAGGTTATCTTAGGCCATAGTATATAAGCAACACCCAAGTGTTTTAGCTTCCCCTTTTATATTATAGTTCTCTGTGGTGACCTGAGACCATTCAAAGTTGCAAAAAGAGTATATATATATATATATATGGTATGAATAGGGTGCATGCATGTATTCTACCATGTCTGTGTTTGCATTCTGTCCATGGCACACCAATGTGTTTCTGGAGTTCCTGTCCTCAGGCAAAGTTGTTTTCAAAAGTCACTTGCCCCGATTTCCAGCTCACTTGTCCGTCCATTTAAACCATACTTGTAATGACAAAAATTTGAATATGTTCCCAGGATAAGTCTATGAAAGTTTTGTTTCACCGAATCAGGATTTTGTGTCCAGTTGGATACATGATTTAGTGGGTCCTGCATCCATCTGTTCATTTGGCCTGATTGTTTGACAGGCAGGGAACTTAAATCCTGTGCAGCAGTATCAGTATCTGTGGCACTCTCTATGAAATGATGCAGGACAGAGATTGGAAAACCAAAGAATGCTGCTTTGTAATTGTCTATCAGGATCTTACAGGGTCTCCTTTTACTTACATATATCCATTTGTATCGGAACCAGGAAGTAATTTACTCTTTATACCAACAGAATATCCATTGCATGAGTAAAAGTTGGAGGGGTTTCATTTTGTCATAATGTGCAGTATTTGTGGTTAGTTGTGTATCTTTTTTCTTAACATAGGCTTAATAGGAGAGGCCACATTTACCAATTACCTGTGTATTCAGCTCAATACACAATCCAATACGCAGAATTCTTAAGGGCTAGAAATGTGTATTCCCGTTGGATTGCATGTTAAATTAACCTCAAGTTAAAAGACTACTTTTCAAGCTGGAAGAATAAAATTTGTGTGAACATTTCAGCTATGTACATAATTTTACCACACAAAGTTTGCTGTTTCTGCAACGAGTGGTTTTAAAGTTAGTAAGCTGTAAATTACAATGAAAGGTAATGGGAATATACAAGTCTAGCCCTGAATGACTGAAATGCCCTGCACAGGAGAGCAGCAGAAGCTTCTGTGCTTGCTGTCTCCTATTTACCAGTTGATGTGCTTTGACGCAAGGAATTAGATTTTCACAAAAGAAAAGAAAAAGTACTTTAATATTGGTCCGGAAGGTGTAGGGTCAAAAGACAGATCGTTCTTTTATTAATATGTTTGATATCATGATCATAAGTAATGCTTTCATGCAAGGTTTAAGCTCTACCAAAGGCCAAGGGTCATAGGCCGTGTCATCAGTAATCAATATTCACATGTAACCTGATTCAGTACCATATCATCATTTCTATTTCTGAGCATTTGATTTACCAATGTGGTCTTAAAACTGAATTTTTTCAAGTTTTGTTTTCTCCAGTTGATCCTGAAGTTGATACAGTATCAAACAATCCAGAATAGTTCTTGTGCCAAATACTCCAGATTTTATTTACACCCATGAAAAAGTTTGAATATTGGTATGTTGGGAAAATTTATGATTATACGCTGGACAGTAATATGGTACATTTGTGCCCAAGTAAAAGTTGATCTGAGTACATACAGTCAGTAAATACATATATGTAAAATCACACCTGCAGCTTTGGGGAGCCAATGGTTAATTAAAGGTATGAACCTTGAGGAAAGTTCTTTCATGTGGACATGGCTTGATATAGGATGTTGCATACCCCATTCACAGAAGAGAAATGTTGATACTTACATAATAAAGGTACTTAAATGTATGTCCTAATTCCATCACTACTGTTTTATCGGTGCTTGTTATTGCAATATTTCATTATAAATAGCAAGTAATAGATGACTGACTAAAGGATAGACAGTGAATGCAGTAACAGTGAGAATGGCATTTATAGCTGTAGACTTGAATGGTTTGATCAACTGCACAAAGATGCCAGGTATTGGGGTATATGTTAGGTATCATTTGGGGGTATATATGTCCTGGTGAACTGTGTACTAGACAGGAAAGAGTTTACCTAAATGAAAGTCAGGCCTTCATGCCTGTGGGGCAATGTTTTCTGGGTCAAGTATCTCTATTCAAGACAGGATTCCTCTCACAGTTTCCGATTTTATGTCTGTCTGTATCATAGGTCAGCCACAAAAACTATGAGTTCAGTCAGGGGTAGGTGCTGTATGCACATATGTTGTACTTTAAGATCCAGGGGTATAAGAACAATCTGCTCAAATATGGCAGCCCAATGTTAACTCATCCCCATCAAAACTGACCAACACTGGTTGGTGACTACATGTACACGTCACCTCTTTCAACTTGTTTGACTAATTTTAGTGGTAATGAAAGTCAATTAACCCATAAAGTTTCAACTTTTGGACTGACTCAACAGCTTTTCTCAGCAGGCATGGGGTGAATTGCACCCATTGTGTGCTGAGAAAGGCTGTTGACCTGGGATATTCTCTCTGAAAGTATAGGCATACTGGTACTTGAATGAAAGGTCTTTTTACGAGGAATACAAGTCTGGGATCCTTATGATAAATCAGACTAGTCTGACTTAAGTATATCAACTTTTGTCGTGATTGGCTCTGAAAGAGTTAAAATGAGAATATGTAGATGAGACCTATTTAAATAACATGACCAGGGTGGACAGCTTTGCTTGGTGTGGGTTGGGCACTGAGTACCTGATCCTAATCAGGAAAGCTCATTCTTAATTCAGGGAGAAAGGGTTAATATTTTGTAGGTCATTTCTAGCAATGTTTACTCCATTGAAGTCAGGTGATCAACAATGATAAAAAAAGTTCCCAAGTTTTTTATGACTCAGCTATCTGTTCTTATAGTTGAATGATGTTCTTGCAGATCATTTGATGAGACATTGTGACCTGATCACACCTTTAAATGGACAGATAGTACATGTGCTTTTGTATATTTAACAGGAAAAAATACAGCTACTAATCCAGAAACTGTGCATATACTGTAGCACAATTTAGTGAATAGGTTGATATGCTCAGTTCTTGCAGGTCTGGTTGCCATATGGGCTGACCTGTGCCTGTTATGGTGTGGTATATCCTGTGCTGTCACCTGCTGGTTCATCTTGAACAGGTCAAACATTACATGAGTGTGTGAAAGATGACAAAAAATGAAATAAATAGTGTTTGAAATGAGGCTTTTTTACTTGGACGAGACGAGCAAAATAACTGAGGGGCAAGTTGCTCTGCATCTGCTCTCGTCCAAATTTTACAAGTGGCCTTTCATAATATGCAAAACACTATAAATATTTCATAATTGTTGACAAGTGGAAAATTTTCCTGATTTCTAATACTTTAAAAGAAAGTTAACGCAATCAGTTTCAGAAGCTTAGCTTTATCTGCATTAGTTGTGTAGGCTGGTTCTACTTACTATGCAAGATGCATGTCCCACTTAACTTAGAGGACACCAGTATGTTTGGGAAGTTCTGATACTTGTTCTATGTGACCACCACTGCATACTGTGCTGAGGGAAAGTGATCACATACAGCAGGTGACGTTTCACTACAGTTACCTGTCACATGTCATGACTTTCACTGACTTCTTACTGTGGCAAGTACCACTGTACTTTTTTTCCATTTACCATAATTTCATGGACTCTATGCATACTCTTTGCAGCACTGTTACAGAATTTGATTTAATGAAGGATTTGAGCAGATGATTTGATGTAGGCGTAACCAAAAATGATCGTCAGATGTCACACTGATTTAAGCAAACAAAAAAAAAAAGAAAAGAAAGAAAAAAAGAAAAAAGAAAAAGCCATACATATATGTGGATGTGTTTTTTTTTTTACCCCTGCAGCCTTATCAGGCGATGTATTGTTGTCGTCCTGTCTATAGGTCCATCCATCATGCTTGCGGATGCAATAAAGTTTTAACAAATTGAGCTGCTGTTGTAAAACTTGCAGAAGCATTTCATTGACCTCTTGGCTGAGTTCACCATTCATTAATGTTTACCAATTTTCAAGGTCACCAGGCGTCATCATATTTTTATGCTTGTAGATACAAAACACCTGAAGAAATTGACCTACTGTCATGAAGCTTGTACTGTAAAAGTAATTCATTTGAAGCTTGACTAACTTTAACATTCAGCGACCTTGACCCATTTCAAGGTCACTAGGGTCATGCCTAGCTGAGGGGGTCTTTTAGGGTGTTCTATCTATTATATATATTATATAAATTTATATATATATATAGCTTGTGTATTTTAGGGCATTTTACTGAAGATGTAATTTCACTATTTTGGACACAGCATAGGGTTAATGAAAATACAGGTTCATTGTGTTTTTCCTTTCACAGTTTTATATCATCAGCAAAATAAGTGAAAATCGAAATATAGCAAAATTAAGTGGATTTTGCAGTAATTAGGTGTACATGTACCTGCACTTGCAATAACACAGTATGATATAAGAAAAATTAAGGACAACTATGAAACAATATTGTCAGCAATTGATACAATGTTGCACTGTCTGACTTGATTGTCTCCTTTCACCTCCACCCTGGCACCAGTCATATGCCATGGTAATCATAACCATTATGTAGGATGCTGTCCATTGGTCTTTGCAAGTCAGGTGTCTCGCAACAAAGACCAAGCACCTGGGATCTGTTCCATTTCTAGGGTCACCAGGAATGTGGCTAGACTTGCTGGCTATGCCTGTACATATCACTGACTTAACTCTTTAGCTCTTATCTAGCTGTTCAAATTTGTAAGCTGTCAGTTAACCAACATTTTACTTTCTGACATTGATGTATGAAGAAGTTGTTTGGATATAGGATAAAGTGTGTCAAGGGTACAAGGAACTTAATATTGAGCCTAGATTAGAGATGTCTTTCATGCTGGTGGCACCACTTAATGTGTCAAAAGATACAATCGGAAAAATTCTAGAGGAGTATTTTTTTGCAGAGCAGGGGTTAAAATGTTGTTACATGTGATCACCAAGACTGCAGTGCAGTCAACAGTCAGTGTCTCCCTGCACAGGTTTATTTTGCAAAGGAGTCAATTTACTGGGTGGAAGGAACAAATATGAGAAAGCATGTATTTACCGCTAATTTGACTTGTATGAATTTGTGGGGTGTTTGCATTTTAGACATTTATCTGAAGTTTGAATTTCACAATGTTGGACATCATTCCTGTCAAAGCTATACATGTGAAGATAACACGTCACCATGTTTTCTCACAGTTTATCAAGTGTCATCAGTAAAACAAGTGAAAATAAAAGTACGGTGGAATTAAGTGAATTTACAGTATATCTGATATGTTGGTATTGTTAAAATGTGGCAGCACAGACGGTGGTACCTGCTGTATGTGGCCAGGTGCTACAGACAGTGGTACCTACTGTATGTGGCCAGGTGCTACATACAGTGGTACCTGCTGTATGTGGCCAGGTGCTACAGACAGTGGTACCTACTGTATGCGGCCAGGTGCTACAGACAGTGGTACCTGTTGTATGCGGCCAGGTGCTACAGACAGTGGTACCTGCTGTATGTGGCCAGGTGCAACAGACTGTGGTACCTGCTGTATGTGGCCAGGTGCAACAGACAGTGGTACCTGCTGTATGTGGCCAGGTGCTACATACAGTGGTACCTGCTGTATGTGGCCAGGTGCAACAGACAGTGGTACCTGCTGTATGTGGCCAGGTGCTACATACAGTGGTACCTGCTGTATGTGGCCAGGTGCTACAGACAGTGGTACCTCTTGTATGCGGCCAGGTGCTACAGACAGTGGTACCTGTTGTATGTGGCCAGGTGCTACAGACGGTGGTACCTGCTGTATGTGGCCAGGTGCTACAGACAGTGGTACCTGCTGTATGTGGCCAGGTGTAACAGACTGTGGTACCTGCTGTATGTGGCCAGGTGCAACAGACAGTGGTACCTGCTGTATGTGGCCAGGTGCTTAAGACAGTGGTACCTGCTGTATGTGGCCAGGTGCTTAAGACAGTGGTACCTGCTGTATGTGGCCAGGTGCTTAAGACAGTGGTACCTGCTGTTTGCGGCTAGGTGCTACAGACTGTGGTACCTGCTGTTTGCGGCTAGGTGCTACAGACTGTGGTACCTGCTGTATGTGGCCAGGTGCTACAGACAGTGGTACCTGCTGTTTGCGGCTAGGTGCTACAGACTGTGGTACCTGCTGTATGTGGCCAGGTGCTACAGACAGTGGTACCTGCTGTATGTGGCCAGGTGCTTAAGACAGTGGTACCTGCTGTATATGGCCAGGTGCTTAAGACAGTGGTACCTGCTGTTTGCGGCTAGGTGCTGCAGACTGTGGTACCTGCTGTTTGCGGCTAGGTGCTACAGACAGTGGTACCTGCTGTTTGCGGCTAGGTGCTACAGACAGTGGTACCTGCTGTTTGCGACCACCACCATATGCCACTTACTCTTTTTGGGCACATATCTGAGGAACACATGTCAGTTTCCTCGTTAATTTGTCCCATGATGGAGGTCACCTGCTGTGTGTAGCCACATTTTGATGACAAAAGAGATGGTCAGTGAAAGCAGGTTTTACTGTATGTAACTTCATGTGCAAGAGAAGAGGCAAGCACAAAGGTTTAGCAGGGAAAAAACCCTTTGTACAGGTCAGATAGACTGTGCATCAGAGTTGGCAGATCAAGCTGCAAGCTGCACAGTTCTTTGTCAACATGGTTTGTCAGGTCTGGTTGTTGTCATCACGCTTTGGCCCATTCATTGGCCTATGTTGGTGACATTCTCCTTAGAACTGCAAACATTAATTACTATGTCCTCAAGTCTAACATATATAACTTTGCAGTTGTACGCCTACATGTTCCTTTGCACTTTTATATAACATTTGTCAAAGTATGATTGACAGTGTTTTGGACTTCAGTATTGCTGAGGATTATTCAGGGTATGTGTATGTGCAATATGTTGTATGTATGGGTTCAGGTGGTAAAGTTGTGAAAAGATAATTCTTCGCAGTATGGTGGAAAAGTTCACTGGACCATTTCCTGTGTTACTGCCATCTGTTTTTTCTGCGTGAGTGCAGCATTTATCCCAGTGA
Organism: Hermodice carunculata; assembly: GCA_964020975.1. Lineage (NCBI taxonomy): Eukaryota > Metazoa > Annelida > Polychaeta > Eunicida > Amphinomidae > Hermodice > Hermodice carunculata. Next base: position 107,703,389 of record OZ026613.1, read on the forward strand.
TATTGCAGTTCTGTTGTGAGGAGCCTTGTGGTTTTGAGAATGTGTATATTTTGTGCTGTACAGACCTTGGCCTCTGAGTGTTCACTCAGCTGTTTGGGTTTGTATTGCAGTATATTTGATGTTTGATCAGCTGTCCAGAGTCAAGTGCATTTTTGATCTGTCAGTGAGGTCAATATTCACAGATTCTGTCCAGCTTATACATAAATTATATGCGCATGTGAATTGCCTGGTGCATTATGTGCTGCTTCATTTAAAAAAAATTGTAAATAATGTTTGACATTTTGCTTGCATTGTGTGTTCTTAATTAAGCGTGTGGTGATTCGGGGGGGGGGGGGGGAGGGGGGTGTAGGGATATTTTTTTATACTTTATAGAATAAATAACTTTTACAGTGACCAGGAAAATAAAATGCTCCATTTGTGATTATGCAATATTTAGTGTCAGTAGTGTGAGCAGTCAGGCGTGCAAGGTTTTAAATTCTACAACATTGTTTATTGCTCCTTTTTAAAAGAAAGGATTTTGTCAAGTCAGTTTACACTTGATGAGAAGTGGATGCTTCTGTCCCCGTAAGTGTCCCCCTTCTACTTTTTTTGAGTCAGAAAATGCTAAAATGTAAGTATTTTAAATTCTTACCATTGTGTGGAAATACTGTCATAATATTCAAAATGTTGCCTTCATTTGAGTGTCACATTCATAAATTTCGTGAGTGCCTCATGCCATATGAAAATATGTTAAGGCATTTAAGACAATGAAAATATCCATGCACCTTTCATTTGTCATTAACCTAATGAAAATACCCATGGATACATCCCTCAATTGTCACATTAGCCTAATGAAAGTACCCATACACCCCTAGATTGTTATATGAACAGAGTGCTGTGCATTCGATATTGCTTGAAGTTTTGGAATGTGTGTCATCAATTACTGCCTCCAAAGCAGACCCAAGCTGCATATTTTGGCTATTCCGCTGGGGTGTGCCCATGTTTGACAAGGTCACTGTTATAGCGTTGGAAAAGTGACACAGTTTCTAATTGGCTGAGAATGGTTTCTATGGTAGCAGGCTTCAGTACACCAGGGACCAGAGTCTGCTACTGCTCTAGGTGATGATGATGAACTTCTTGATTGGTATTTCAGTCTAGGGAGAGGGTCATAGTATAATTTTGTTTCATTTACTATAAATAAAATACTGTCAAAGAAGGACAGACCAAGTGTAGTAACACAGAACTTGGTCTGCTCTGCAGCCAACATCAATTACTGTCATTGTTTGGATATATTGTTTTGATTGGATGAGTGTACAGCTGTAGCCTGCTTTATATATACATTGTGTGTGTGTGTGTGTGTGTGTGTGTGTATATATATATATATATAAATTCAAGAGAAAAATGCATGTACATGTACTGTCATTTTCAACATAGTGTGTGCTGACTTCAAGCAAGGAACATGAACTAGGCTGTCATATTTGGTTTGTCATATTTGTCAGTGAAGAGTTAAATAGTTAAGGAGAGTTACAATGAAAATACTAACCAGTGAGTCATCAATGGCAAATGGAACTGATAAGCGTCCCAGGGTTCCATTTACTACCTACAGCTGACACATGAAGCAGGGAGAATTTTTTCTGATATGAACAACTGGGCAGAATGGTGTTTATGAAAATATGGTTTCTTTTCTCTATGGACAAGAATTTCAGGACATCCACACATAATTGTGATGTCCATTCTTAAAACCTGCCAAGCCATGTTCTTCATCTCCAACAGAGATACACTTTGCTCCCCTTTGAATTTAAAAACTACTTTTTGTTCCAGTATTGCTGTAAGTGGCGGTACCACAATCACAACATTGTGGGATCCCCAGGGAAACCCTTGTTTGGCCCAGTGCAGAATTGAATGGTGTAGCAATGTGTGTCATGGATGTGCCTCATCCCATGGGCAAAGATGCAAAGTAATTTCCCCATGTTGCTCATGTAGCCCATTATCTCCAGTTGCATATTTGATTCTGCTGAACAACCTTTGTTTAGCTCATTTTCAACAGCAAAACTAATAGTAATACTGTATGCATGTACAGTGGTCCCCCTCTTGAGGGGCCACTTCTCAGTGCAGCAAGTGTAGCCTTTGCATTATATTGTTCCCCTCAAGAGAGGCCACCCCTCTTATAAGGCCACATTTGTGGTGCATTTGGGACAGCCTCTCAAGAGGGGGACCACTGTATTTAAAAAGTTTCTGGTTGAATATAATTTGAGTGACCTCGATCTCTTTAAAGTCAGTGCTGATACATGTAGGTCACTGCCTTGTTGATGAATTTTTTTGTTAATTTTTTGGCTAAATCTTCAAAAATCTTTCCAAATCTGTCAAGCCAATTGCTTAAAAATTAAATAGGGATACTTCTTAGGCCTGTACACCTTAATTTGTTCAATAAATGGTGCTGTAATGTTTTTCTATTTTTCAAAAGAATTTTTGTTTGTTTTAGTTATTTTCAGCTTCCCCCAAACCGTCGCTCAGATTATTGTAAAACTTGTTAGAAATGTAGCTTGTTGGAGGGTAAAACAAACTTTTCCACTTAATAGTTGTACTGTGGACATTGTTTTTGACAAATTTTTCAATTATGAACACAGGACTGCCACAGTCCTCTTGTGTAATGCTTTGTTAGTCAGCTGAAAAACTTGAAAGCTACATGTGTACTGTTGTTTTTCAACATTGTATACTTAGCTATATGGAAAATATGTGAATTCCATACATACAATGTCAATATCATGCAAGAATAAATATTGTCCTGTTATTATTCACATTATATATGCTGTTACTTTGATATAAAACTCTATAGAATGTTTAATGCTAGTCCTTTGGAAATGAAATTTCCATGATTAAAGGTGAAAATGACATTTATGCTATGTTTGAGGGTGAACTCTCATTTTCTTAAGAGAAATTCAAAAATAATAACTCACTGTAGATCACATAACCTGAACATTGTTCAATTAAATTGTGATGCGTCTGCATTGGTGACGTGATGCATTGACATTAAGACAAACTCAAATGTGCGAGAGCAATATTTGAATATACGTCATGCAGTCATGCGTGATGTGGAACAAATGCAACGAATGTAAACGAACATGGAACACTAGGTTGGTGTTAAAAGTAGGCCTAGGGCTTATGTTTTTACCCAATTAAACATACAATTAACAAAATCTTACATGGCTGGAGAGAGAGAGTTACTATTTTTCTGTCACTCAGGATCATTCATTCACTTGTGACTTGGGGTCACTCATGATTTTGCCCACCAACAACGATCCCTCATGACCTGCTGTCACTTGTCATTTTGCCCACCAGTGACCAACAACAATATCTCGTGAGAGAAAAATAGTAACTCACTTTCAGCCTTGTAAGATTCTCTATATCCATAATTACAGGTCTGTTTTGAATGGGTACATCATATCATGTTAACTCTTGTGGACCTCAACCCAGACATTGACATTAAAAAAAAAGAAAAAGGTTAGCATTTATCGCCAGTACTTTTGAAAGTAAATATCTATAATAAAAACTATATGTATGTTTTCTACAGTATGCTATATATGTCATATGAATTGTTGTTCACTTTTACACTGTCAATACACTTAACCATAGATATAACTATAACATATATCATGTACACTGTTATTACTCCAGACTTGCCCTTTACCTGACAGGCCTTTGGCCTTGTTTTTTTTTTTTTTCTGCGAAAAAGTGCACAATTTCTTTCAAAGAGGTTTTTGCAGTCATCATGACCATACTGCCTTGCTAATATTACTGTAATTGCAACATTTGGAGGTCAGGTGATGACCTGGCTTCTGATCATCTGTTTGTGCTGGAGAAAACTGTACAATTTAAGTGCCATCCGTACACAGTGTATCAGTCCCTCAGAAGGTTACCAGGTTTGTTCATCTCTGTCAACTACTGACAGACTTGTCTGTATTTTTTCTATTAAATGTTATTGTTATGTATACATGTTATATCTTATGTTACGTGGGTAGAATGACAGTAGAACTATCATCTTCAGTCATTGCAAACAGTATGCAATCAGATTTGGAAGCTTTAAGTGACATTTATTTGGGAAAAATTAAGGAAATTAAGTGCGGCTCCTTTGTATATTGCATCTTTTAGGAGGTCAGGTGCTAATAAATATGCCGATGTCACAACAGAGTATTGGGCCATGTTGACAGGAATGCAGGGGTGGCAACGTGGTAGCTAAATTAGTAATAGCAATGACAGTGGAACTAGAAATGAACACATATAGGTGGACATGTTTCAGTGTGCATTGCAGCAGGCATGGTGAAGGCCAATAAGACACTGTTGCTACCTTGCAGCAACGTGAAGTCGCCACGTCTCCTGTTTTTACTTTACCAAGAAAGCACATTAGGCAATGTGCCCAGACTTGACCTGTCCAAATCACTGTTGGCAAGTTCCTCAAAAGTTATTAATCTTACGAATCTGGGCTAAGAAGTTATGGGTTCTGTGGATCATTGTCCAGTTTGGCAAAGTCACTGGGTTCTGACTGCCTGGTAGCATGGCAAATGTATGGTTACTGCAAATAGTGTTTTAAAGGTTGAGACAGGAGTTACTGTAAACAGGGTCTTAAAGGTTGAGATCTTTGCTCAGTAGCCTCCACAAGTACTCCCAACATTTTTGTTGGAAAGCTTATGCTCAGAAACAGAACAATTTTAAGCTCAGATTTGGGCATTAGCACACAGACTTGCTTCTTTAATTCCCTTGCCATAGCTGTATTGTCTGTAAACTCTGTAAGCTTGGTTGAATTGCTGTACTTATGATTCTGTTTATGACATCATGACCTTGGTCAGGCCAGGCCAACTTAATTCTTCAATTGGCAGTGGAGCCCACACTTTTGACACAGTTGAGAGATAGATAATTTTTTGTGCACTTATTTCACTGATTTTTTCCCCACATATTTCACTGGTTCCCCATTTCACTGAAATGGGACTTGGATAAATTGAAAATGTAAAGCATGGAAGACTCAATAAGAATAATCTTTAACTCCGTGTCAACATTTCAAGCTTTCCTGACAAATAACATGATGGTCAGTCTGAAAGAGGGAATGCTTCTTGCAAAAGTTCGTCATGAAGAACCAATGGTTTATCTTGGTTCATTTGACTTAAAGTTGAGAAATGAACCCTTCTCACTCCCTATTCCCAAAAGCACCCCGATGTAAATTGTCGTCTGCCTCAATCTTTTTACCGGGTACTTTAATTCCTCGTGCGTAGAAAGCATGTTTGGTAAGAACTGTAGATTAAACCTGATATAATGGCATACCCCAGGTCAACAGCTTTCCTTTCCATGGGTGAGCACACTATGCCTAACCTGCACCAGGACGGCTGTTGACCTGGTCCTGGTCCAGGCAGGAAAGTGATAAGCCCCACACGGCATGTCTTTTGCACTGGACAGGATGTACTCAGCAGCCAGCAGTATAGATGGTGATGCCATGAGTCATCTGGTGAGATGAGAGGACAGAAATCGTCTGGTGCCAGCCTGAAAGAATGTCAGTCCTTGCCTGCTGAACACACCAAGTTACATATATTATTCACTACAGGAAACCAGGAGCATTGTGTGCAATATATCACTGCCTCTAGTGGAGTCTCATTATTGCTAAAGCCTGCAAGCCTGTGTTGGGAATTGATCCTGTTACTAAATTGTGTTAATCATAGCTATTGTGCCGTATATATGTTGGTATTTCTGTCTGCAGCTTTTTGGATGCTGATGTTCAGAATATATCACGTATACCAATATCCTGTGGTGCCACATTATTCAGGGTTCCATAATGCAGATCTGCTAATTGCTGTGCAGCTTTAATATCTGTGGTGAATTATATCTCATTGTTATGCTTTTTTATTTTTCGCACATTTAAAATCTGAAAAAGAACTCAATGCATAAGATTGTTATTTGATAAGATCAGTGTACCAACAAAAGCATTGCATAAGAAGTAAGGTGTGAAGATGCAAGACTAACAGTGAAGCCCTGTGAAAGGCTGGCTCAAATTCGGAGCAGCGCTAGTGCTCTTGAGTGTACCAAATTTTACATGGAGACATTGTGCAGCTGCAAGAAAGTATGACAGAAATAGATTGCTGACAGTGGTTTATGTAATATTGACATATTGATTCGTTTTACAAGAACATTAATTTTTTGCATAGGACCAGAAACAAAAACAGAAGGACCTTTCTACATGCCATACAGCAGCATTGATATATAGCCAGCATCCTGTGTGATACCACTTTGTTGACTTAAAATGACCTTATCTGTGTAGCAGTTCAGAATGTTGGAAAATTTCATGCTTTGTGAGCTGTGGACTTTCTCCAGAAACCAATTTCCATACATTCTGTGATTGCATAATGAAATATTGGTTTCTGTAGGGGAATCTGGGAAGCTTGGATTCCAGGGTCTCAAGCATGTCAGTTGCATTGAATTTTTCGATATTTTGCATTTAGTGTGCCATGTCTCACAGAAAATAAGAGTTTCAGTGAAAGTTGCAATATTTAGATGAATTTATTAATGATTAACAATGATATTCTACATTCTGTATTTTGTTTATTAATAAAAGCAAACAATAACCAGTTGGCAGAGTTTCCCCAGAATGTGAAAGCGGAAAGGAGGTAAATGTGATGGTAGTCCTGAATTCTCTTGTTTTGGGACAAATTTGTATCAAATATTACTATAATATCACACTTTTTAATGAAAAGAGGGGGAAGCTGGTAATAAGAAAAAAGGAGACGAGGAGAAGCGGAAGGTTGGCCATCTTTGAGTTTACAATATGAGGAAAACACTGGCTTGCATAAATATTTGCATCTCTGATGTTGAATAAAGAAGGGAACGGAGCATTAATTAAGTATATGGACCGTTGCTTGTGAGAGAATGTTGGACACAGGACTTGGCGCCAGAGCAGCATCACTGTCTGGCGAGAATCAATGGACCCCCAGACACTGACATAGAGCACAGAGTCACCTCTATGTGGCAGGGAGGAAGGTTGTCCACAGCAAGACACTCATTCCTGCTGGATCATGTACAGCTGAGCTTACAGCATTCATAATTTTCTGTGCACCAATTACATGTATTCTGATAAATTTATACACTTGTAATACATTTTGCCAATGTGTTGCCACATAATGATACACTCGGCAGTTGAATAGGGTGTATTGTAAAATATGCTGCAGGTCACAAATGTTCGTCTAGGGAGACATGTATTGTAGGATATCCTGGGCCTAGGTCATAGTCCACAACAAAAATTAATTACCAGTGCCCAAATTACAGAAACATGGAGGCAACCTGGTTTACAATTCTTAGTAGTTGTTTTTTTTTTTAATATGAAAAGGTGGGAGTTGTATTGATCAAGTACACCATGTTGTAGTATGTAATATGTAAAAAAAAATTCTGATTCTCATTCACAATTTCCTGTGTATGACCTCATTTAATTTATTTACCACAGTAACGACTAAATCATTGTGTCATGCTAACCCTTTGCAGCAAGAATTTTTGACAAAATGGTTACACACAGTGAGTCAGAATTCATTTCATTAGTACGCACGACAATAAATTGAATTTGTCACATCATGTAGACAGCACACATAATTCTGCTGATAAGTGCACTTGTCTTATGCTTCTGATATAATGATTAGCCATTTTAAGTATTATGAATGAATTCATAAAGCAGTCATCTTTCTTTGAATTCAGTGGACTCAGTTTGCAATTTTTCTGTTGTGGAATTTACAAAGAAATGTGTCTTGGCACAGGAGTGTGAACTGCCAGTGCCAGGACCATTTCTTTTTGTGAAATAGGAAAATTATATCATGATTGATTTCCACAGATTCCAGTCATTGTGGAAATTATCTGATGATGCAATTTAGGAATCCAATGCCAAAGAAAAAGTGACTATTGGGCACATAAAGGTACAGCCTAAATCTGTTGAGTCTAAGAAAGAGACACATACTGCATTCATGCTACATGTACTTTGATTTATTTGCGGAATTAACATTCGCATTTTGGCAAATGTGAAATGTGCATTCAAACTGTTTACCTGACTTCAGAAAAAAAATGTGGATGGATCGTTCACACTGTAAGGTTTAACTTTTAGAGTCTCCTACAGAATTGGCGGGCTTGCACATGTTCGATATTCGCAAACATGCGCATTTTCGTTCACACATGCTACAGAACTTGCGCAAGTAGACACTATACGAGTTAACATCTGCAAAAATACCACCTCTATCAGCAGGTTTTGCTTTGGGAAGTGGCATGCGCATTCTGAATAGATTGCGAACAAATTTTAGCTAGTCTGAAGGTAACTTTCCCAAGTCTTACAAATAAAATGCGGTAAATTTTAACAGTGTGAACTGGGCTGAAGTGGGTGGAGCATACATGCATGTAGGTTGCTATGTCATGAATTGGTGGAAAGTCAGGTAAAGCAGGGGTAGGGTTAATAGGTTGGATGATTCACTCCTATTAGAGATGGTAATCACAGCAAGCTTGGTCTGGAGAGCAACATGAGATTTTTTTTGAAAAAATCAATATCAGAAGGAAGATCATTGTCTGGTGCAGTAGACAGCAAAGCCCAGTTGGCTAAACACCAAAATAGTGCATCAGTCATTTGATGAATTGATGATAATCATTCATTGACAGAAGTTCTGGTAGTTGCACTGATATACTGCAAAGATGAAATAGTGGCCAGCACCAGCATTAAAGATCTTTTAATGCAGCTAATCTAAATTCAGTTCCATTAGCTTGGGTTTGAATATAGCTCAGGTTGCAGTAAGTGGGAAGTGCTGTATAATGTTATGGGATCCCCAAAGATGCGGGATTCATATATTCTCCCGTAATGGAAGATGGAGTCTTTAACATAAATGGATTCAATGTGGAGTGAGCTGATCCAGCCAATATAGAGAGAGCAGACATACCCTTGACAATAAATGATGGGATGTTGGGGCTGGCTGCCATGGTGGGCAGAGCTGTGTTAGGTCAACCCATTCCTGCTTAAATTGCCAAAAATGGTCTGGATGTAAATTGCCACCTGCCTCCCATGTTTTCACATTTTCAATTTTTTTTTTTGGTCATAGAAAACGTGTGGTGAGAGTTGTAGATAAGACCTATTATGATAGTGCACCATCTGTAGGGCAGGTCTAGAAGTGGTCATATAAAACAGGTGGTCTCACTGCAGGGAATGACATAGAAAACATAAATGTATGGATCTGGTGAATGTTGTCTAAAAGGCAGGTGGTCTTTGAATGGAGTGGTCTGTAAAGAGGGACTTCTGTTTGCCCAGGTTGGCAGTTTTCTTTGGCGCAGGTTGGGCACATTGTAGCCAGTCCACACAAAGGCAAGCTGTTGACTGAGGCCTGTCTGAACCAGGAAAGGGTTGAGGCACAGAGCTTTTATAGCTGGCAAACCAGCCGCTGATTTGATTCATGGAGAAGCACAGTTCATTGCAAGCACAGGGATGACAGGTGTTTCAGGACTGCAGCATATAGATTAAATGTTATCTTCTGTACTTATCCCAAATACCATCATGATGAAAGCGAGTAAAAGTGATAATATGCCAGGGTATCTAAACTTAGCAAAACAAAAGTTTAAAAAAAAAAAAAAAAAAAAAATATACAGGCAAATCTGAAATCTGTAAAACAAAATTTTAAAAATCAATGGTGTGTGTGTTTATTATTGAAAAAAAAAATGAAAAAACAAAAAACCAAAACAAAAAACAAAAAAACAAACAAAAAATAAGATTTAATTTGGTATCAAAATGTCTTGCAGCTACTAGATTATAAACATGATAAATCATGTACCATGCACCTGTCATCATAATATCTGAGGTTGTTCCTATAATATTGGGGGGAGGGGGGGAGCTTTGCATATTTTAAAAAAAATGTAAGCTAGCTAGGTAGTTGCTCTGCTGTCTTTTTATTGAGAACATCCTGGTACACTACAGTGTGTCAAATAATTATAGAATAGCAGAGTATACCATCGTTGGTCACAAATGTGTGGCCAGTCTTACTGCAGTGAGGTCACATTTGCCCAAGATCAGACCAGACAGGATATATTGATTGGTGGCATCCACACGTCGGGTGGCTGGAGACGCACCACAGGAAGTGCTGCCACCTAGTGTTCCTGAGTCAAGTTACACAAATACGTATACATGTTATGTGGCATTACAGCCGAGTCTCCATGTTCTTTGTCATTGTGGAACTTGCACCAGCTCAATGCAACCACAGTATCATTTACAGACTACAGGTCTCTCTGACGGCAAATGAATCATTAACACACAACAATTTTACAGATTTCCAGGTCTTTGATTCTTGTTTATGTTGGTTATTCATAGTTAAATGTATAAAAAGGGTTGGCTGCTCATGTGTTTTTGGTTTGTCAATATTAATACTGAATAATTATAAGATGTTCAGAATTGTCAAAATTTAGTTAATAGACCACAGCAGACTGATAGTCCCAGTATTTTTAAAAATATTTGCAAGTAAAGGCTGATTTATTTGCAGAATGACATGGAATGGCAATTCTTGTCCGTGTGTTTCTTTTTTTTTTCTTCTTCTTTTTTTTTGGCTGTCAAGGTGTGTGGCAGGTAAATAACATGATGCAGAATGGAAACAAGATAGATAAGCATGAGACAAGTAGATTTTGTGTGATGCACTGTCCATGCTACAATGTATATAGATGTTGCATGTGCATGACACACATGCAACATCTATATACATTGTAGCATGGACAGTGCATTACACACACTGTGCTGGCTTTTGCCTCCCATTAAGATACAATAATCTTGCCTTTGTGTACAGGAATGATACCCTCAGGCACTGTGGCTGGATTTGCCTGAATTGAAATTGTGCCAGTTTTCATTGAATAATCAGAGAGTGTGTTGAGCAAGGCCTACATTTAATAACAAAAGCTATAATGCTAGAAATGGCAATTGCTGGTCATGTTTGAACCTGGGCGTCCAGTGTAACAAATAAAACTGTAGAAAATACAAAGGTTACACATGTGTACCATGATAGGTATGACAGTGGCACCTGCCAAAGAGACTATGTCACAGTTTTTTTTTGTGTGTGTGTTTTTGCTTTTTTTTGTTTTTGTTTTTGTTTTTTGTTTTTTGATGTGAGGAGGCTTCTGTAGTTTTCTGCACTTCTCAAAGCCTAGTTTAGATGTTTTCTATGTACACTTTATTCTTTATTTGCCCGGGCCATTTTTTTTTAGGACAGCCAAAGCAAGACTGTCTGAAACCAGTCATGTAAAGAATGCAGTGTATATGTAGTATGTTCTGTTTAAGACCAGTCAAAAGTGGTTTTATATGCTGCAGGTGGCCTCTGACTAAGGGTAAAAATAGGACAGAAAGACACTCAAATGTCTTGAAAGCATTGTCTCCAAAAATATGTCATCTTTTATGAACCAAGAGTTCCTGGTACACAACCTCTATACCTGCTGAACAGACATAGTTCAGTGTATTGTTTCTGGGATTGCAAATCATTCTTTTAATCTGTCTCTGGTGTGATCTTGAAGGAAAGATATGGTGGTATTTTACTTGCCTCTTGTTTTCTGTCTCTGGTCTGGTCCCACAGGCAAGTTGTGGTGACATTTTACTTGTCTGTTGTTCTAACTCACTTGTCCACTCGTACAACTCCTTCTTTTTAAAGGCAAAAATTCTTATTGCCCTCAGGAAGGTGCTTTGCAATTTTTACTGGCCCAGATTGGCAGATGTACAAAACAGAGGAACCCTGTGACTTTATTTTATTCATTGAGTAGAATATCCAGTATCATTTGCTGGAGAGGCAAACACGCCACTTAGTCTAACAGCTTGCATGCCTCTAGAATATCCAAAAGAGTCGAAAGTTTCATTCAAGCCACCAATTTTTGAAAGTCTCTGCACATTTTGTCAGATTTGACTTTGCTGCATGATCCACATGATATATCCACATGCATTCATTCAAAGGCTTCCAAAGGAAGAATATTGTACTCCAGTCACATGCCATGACCATGAACAACTTCCAAAGACAGGGCCATGGAAGAGCCATGAACTGAATGCCTAGAATAATGATCAATAATCTTCAAAAAAAAACTTACCTTGCTGGACAGAGGCATGACTTGAATTGAGCTTATAGACAGTTATGGCTGGAATATAAACTGAGAGTGAGACCATATCTCTTTGCTTTCATGAGTTTCTTAGCTTGATCACCATTTTAATGCTGAAGAAAAACTGATTAAAAATTATAGAGGCTTATTTCTTTTAAATATTTTCCAAATTAGGTATTATTTTGGTTTGGCACACCTCGATACAGTTGCAAGATGCTGACAATTACTCAAAGATATGGGATGTGTGAAAGGGTATAAATTGACTTTTTGGTATTTATGAATTTGCATACTGTACATTGCTTTAATTATGCTGTATTTTTATTTTCGCTTATTTTGCTGATGGCACAAAACATTAAAAAAATAAAAACACGTTGAAATATTATTTTTACATTGTTTGAATGGGAATTATATCCAGAATAGTGAAATGAAAACTACAGTGAAATGTCATTTATACTAAAACCATGAGAATTTAAACATGGGGCAAATAAAGTAATTTATAGTATAAAAATATTTACCTTTTATATGCAAGATTCATATTTTAAGGCTGCTGTGGATCAGCTGGGCATCAAAGTAAACAAAGTGTGAGTAAAAGGGGTATAAATCCCATTGAACTGAGGCATTGGCATTTGGGAGTTTGTGAAACTTGTGTTGTAAGGTTCACAGACTTTAAAATTCACTGTTAATGAGTCTTCCCGGTCATTCTACATTAACTCTTTCAGTGCCAATCACGTCTTAAGTCGAGCTACCGAAGTCAAACTAGTCTGAATTATCATAAGGATCCCAGATTCGTATTTATCGCAAAAGTACCTTTCATTCAAGTACCAGCATGCCTATAATTCCAGAGAGAATACCCCAGATCAACAGCTTTTCTCGGCGCGCATTGGGCGCATTGCGCCAAATGCGTGCCGAGAAAAGCTGTTGACTCAGTCCAAAATTTGGCGTTTAAAGAGTTAACTTTTGCAAGCCTTATATATCTCAAAAAAGGGGGTGGGGGTATAAAATTGTCGATGCTCAACAATTTACATATACCTGAGCCCTGGTCAAGAAAATCTCCAATGTACAATAGGTGGGAACTTGGAAGGACCTGCCCTAGAAGCAGGCAAAAAGTTAGATTATAGAAATGATGGTTTACTAAGATCTGTAAAGTGAGTCTGAACAAGGGGCAAATAAAATATCAAAAAAACTTGTTCTAAGGATTAGAGCAGGAAAAAATTAAGGAAAAAAATTATAGTGCTCTGTTCAGTGGTCAGTAGAAAATAAGTATGCTAAATAAATACTTCAGCACGTCAACCATGATCATTGTAGAATATACATGTGGCCATTGACCAGCATGCAATGGTTACAGCTCCCAGTGGACTCTCATGCCAGACCTATCCCTAGGCAACAGTATTGAATGACACCTCAAAGAAGCACTGGCAGAGCAGGTCCTGAATTTATTGATGATGGGAGGCCAAACAAGTAAAAGGGTAGCTGGTTAGGGGTCATGGAGAATAACTGATCTTCCTTTGTCAGTTTTTTTTTTTTTTTTTACTTTGAAGAGTTCTGCTTAATGTAGATTGCAGAGCTTATGTGATCGGTCATGTTCATCCGTCCATCTGTAAACTTGCTTGAGGACAAGAAACAGTTTACAGCTTCCAATTTAGCCCTGTATAACTTTCAGGACCAATCAAGTGTAGGAAAATTTAGGTAGTTTGATATTGGTGGTGCCACCTGTAGCGTTACATGGTATGTGGGCCAAAATATGAAAATTTTAGGAAAGCTATTTTTCAAAGAGTTTTTGTTGAATTATAATAAAACTTGGCAGGAATGTCAATCAGGCTAAAAGATGAGAATGTGTTGAAATTCGGTGGTGCCAGCTGCAGTGTTATGAAAGATATGAATCAAAATGTGTTGAAAACACATTGAAATCAGTATGTTGAGACAGAAGAAGGCTTATGATACCAACTATACCACAGATGTGTACCATATAATATATAGAAGCTTATATTGCATAATATGGGTGACCTTGACCTACTTTCTCAAGGTCACAGAGGGAATATATTTCAGGAAATGACTTTTTTGTCATGTTCCATACATGTGAACTGGTGCACATATATCAATAATTATACTATTACAGGAATACTATGCAAACAATGTAAGTCTATGACATCATGTTGAGTCATGGTGGTGCCACTAGTGGTATGAAGTGGCACTAACATCATAGGTATCTTGTATTACAAGTACATTAAATTGGTCACTGTGATTTATAAATTGAGATGGAACTTGTAAATTTCAAAATATACCAGAAATGTGGATTCATATGGAAGTTTGATGTTGCATGTAATGGGTGACCTGGACTGATTTCTCAGGGTCATTGAGGGAGTGCATTTCAGGAAATTAATTTTTGATTATGGTCATCAGATTATATTATGTCAGAGCATTTAGGCCCACTGTGGTGGTGGTGAATAAATCTTGTCTGATGCGTGGGAAATGTTTTGACTGAAGAGCAGACACCAAGTGTAAGTCTGTTTGTTTCAATGTTAAGCAGAATCATACAGTCATACTGGTCAGCTGTGAAAAAATGTCAGGATACGAGATCACCTTTCAGGTAAGAACACAGTTGTTCTTGATGTAAACAGTAGTGTTTGTTGATAACAAAGAAGATAATACAAATAGGCAACTGTATACTGTCCTTGAGGGCTTCACAGGATTCTTTCAATATATGGCTGACTGAAGTCAAAAGACCCAGCTATTTATGTGCCAGGCCTTATCACCCCAGGACCTGTGTCCATTATTTCTGTCACCACAGGCAAGGTTACTGTGGAGGAACCAAGCAAGATAGGACTTCCTGTTGTGCCAGACAAAACAGGTTTGAACAGTCTAAGATACTGTGGAAAACTGAGGTTGTACTTAAGCTGTAGTCAGATATAGCATTCATTGATGCTCTCCAATATTGTGGGAAGAGAGCTTTCCTGCCGGATTTATCATTATTCTTTAGTTAGCAGAAAACACATCAGGTCCAGCTCTAAATATATATATATATATATATATATATATATGTATGTATGTATAATGTGAATGCTTCCTTTCTTGCCATGTCTATGCATAAGGACAAAAGGGAGTACCACAGGGTACTGTATGGCCATGAAGACAGTAGTGAGTGCCACCGGTTGCTGTCTTGCCATCAAAACAGCTCAGTGAGTGCCACCAGGTACTGTCACCCAACAAAGCAGCAGTGAGTACCATCAGGTATTGTCTGGCCATCAAGACAGCAGTGAGTGCCACCGGGTACTTTCAGGCGTGCATTCTGACGTAGTTAATCTTCAGAAATTGTAATGTTTAAATACAGGAGTATAATACTGTGCAAAACCTCGGTGACCTGTAGTTCAGTGTGGCACATCA
Organism: Hermodice carunculata; assembly: GCA_964020975.1. Taxonomy (NCBI): domain Eukaryota; kingdom Metazoa; phylum Annelida; class Polychaeta; order Eunicida; family Amphinomidae; genus Hermodice; species Hermodice carunculata. Next base: position 107,718,857 of record OZ026613.1, read on the forward strand.
GTAACTGGACAGTCAGTTCATTATGTAGGAACATCTAGAGCTAAATATGCTATAAAATTTTCCCGGGTAGAGTAAGAGTAAGTCATTAGCCTTCATTGGTCCAGGATTGGCACAGTGCACCCAATCTGTGCTAAATAGAGCTGTTTACCTGAAGTGTTTATCTCAACAAAAAATTTATATTAATGATAGATGTGAGTATAAACAGTACAGTTGACAAAAAATATATGTCCAGGTTCTTTGAGTGGGAAAGGGTCAAGTTGCTACTTGGTTTTGTCAGGCAGTCAGGGATTTTGCCTTTTCTGCCTGCTTTATTGATAGGTTTAATGTCGTATTGGTGTTAGGGAGGTGGATTGAAAACACTGCACTATGGCAGAGTGGGTGGCAGGCTCTGGAAGTCTGTCTTGTGTCTGTGGAATGGCTGCTGCCCATTTAAATATCTTGAGGTATTGATCTCTGAACTGATGTACAGTGTTCTTAGTCAAACATGGTTTTGAATAGACATGCACACCTCTCCTCCTCCCCCCCCCCCCAACACACACACATACACATCTGTGATAATAATACAACTTTAGAGTGAAAGTTGGAACAGAAAGAAAAATACATGATTTTGTGGGCCCTGACTCATGTAGCTTGTCATTTGCTTTCGTGCGAATCTGATTAGAAAGAGTCTTTCTTTAGGGCACTGAATGATAATTTGGATGGGTAAATGGCTTGAGTGTGTGCTGCCAGAAAGCTCCCATCTGGGACCTAGGTTACTGGGCAACAACTGAGCGTCCTGTATTTTTGTTGTGAACTGAAGCTGCAGTTTCAAAAGACAGGGACTCTCCTTTGCAGTAAAGCTCCAAAAGCAACAAGGTGCGGGTGTGTGGTTTTGAGTAAGATAAAAGCTGTGGTGTTCATTGACAAGTGTTCATTGTTAACCATTGATAAGAAGGATTTTCCACCTGAGTAGAGTTCTATACAACACTTACTGCCCTGTGTGCCGTGAGGAAATGTCATCAAACTTTGGTTTTTGACTCCACAAGGTGGCAGTTTGGGTTGTGATGTTTAGCATTACAGGGATTTTATAACTCTGGGCTTTGAATGGTCGGCTATGCAGAACCTTGGCGTGGCAAAGGGTCTTGCCAAAATATCATGCAAAAACTTTTCAACTTAACTCCATGATGCTTTGAACATCACGGTAGTAGTCTTAGTTACTTCTTAGGTTGATTACATGACAATTTTCTGCATATCGTAGTGGAAGTTGTCTGTTATTTATCATGTTGGGGTCTTCCATGGGTTCTGTGGGGGCTTTAAACTGGTGATCTTTAGTGGTCTTGAAGGCATAAGTACAGTGAAACTTTTACCATGCAGGTATCCTGTAATGCTTGGCAGAGTGACTGTATTATGCTTATGTAGGAAAAACAGCAGTTGAAGACTAGACTCATCCCTCAATTAACCTTGTTGACAGCCTTAATACATGATATATATACACAACTTGAGCAGAATGCTCTCAGAGTTATAAAGAGAGAAAAAAGTTGTTGTTTTATATACAGGGACACAGAGTAACATTGGTATATAAACTGTCAGCATTAATTTACTCCTGCTAAGGAATACTGATGCCGCCATCACTGGAACTAGCCAGAAAAAAACCTAGGGCATGGATAGTGTTGGTTATGTGTATGTATATAAATGATTGCTGTTTGGGACTGTTTTAAAGAAAATGAACATAATTTAGGTCACTGAAAGAAAAACAAACATACGGGGGGGGGGGGGGGGGGGCATAGTATAGTGTGCATGAGTTTGTAAAGTGTACTATGACTTGACTTTCAGTTAGTTTGTTACATATATGGCAATTGCTACATGGGTGTCAAACTTCAGACAGAATTCAGACTTGGGAGCTTTTAACATGCCATTGTTTTCTATTGGAAGAGTTCTAATTTTGGCCATTTTCAGTCTTGGGCAGGGCAGGACCTCTAACATCCATGAACTAACTATAGTACATGCTTCAGACTATTTGGCAATGGACTACAATTTCACATATTTTGAAAACCCTGGGAGTAAATTTGTCTGTGATAATTAAGGATGTCTTTTATTCTATATTAGATTTGGAATATAGAAACATTGAATTTTGAGTAGAACTTCTGGCATGGATAGCTTATCAAGGTGATAATCAATCAATATTGGGTATTATGTGAGTGTGTTGCAGTATGGGACAGAAGCATTCTCAAAATAAGCAGGAAGTTGATTATTAGAGGTCTGTCTTATAGTATAATGTAAGGGCTTTAAGTCATAGTATGTCTCTTAAGTTTTAGAATATTCAGGGTTTTAAATAAGGGTTCAGTGTGTGCAGGGAACTGGGTGTTACAAATACACTTCGTTGCCTTTTTTTGTAAGGTCAAGATTCAATCAAAAGATCGATGGCCGGCTTAAATAGAATGGTTCAGATGTGGCAAAAAAGAGAGTGATATATAAGAAGTGCTGTGGTTGATAGATAAGAACACAATTTTCTAAGAGTGCCAATAACTCTGGAGAGTATTGGCAAATTTATTTATGTGTGATATCCAAGGCAAATTTTTAATGAATCTGTAGACCTAAACAATTCAATTCATCTACCCTTTCAATTTTATTATTACTATTATTAACTTTGATGTCAAGATCTGATTCAAGTTTTCATTGGGGAAAGTAGAAAATCATGTGCTTTAGTCATTGAAATATTGAAGGTTAATCTGTTAGCTGCTAACCAGTAAAATATGTGCAGTAATTCCAAATTAACATTTTTAGATAAATTTCGTCCGCTGATCAAGTAGAGAAGTTAGAAGAAAAGAGAGACTTAGTAAAGTTGCATAATCTGCATCAAGGAAGTTATCCGAGACAAAGTGCATATCTTTTATGTGCAGGAGAAAGAGCAGGGCTCCCAGGATCCCTGTGGTACCCCAGTGCTGATAGTTCATTTGTGGAGACAGTCTCCATCAGCTCTGCAGTAGCTGGAAACTGCGGGTAGTACTTTAACCATTTCCTTTTTAAACCAGCCCAAACGAGCAGATGTTGAATGTCGTCTCTTTCAATGTTTTGGACTAATTTCAGCAATAATGAAAAATATTGTGCATGAAAATCATACATGAGACCCATCTAGATGACATGCCACAGGTCAACAGCTTTCATTGGCATAGGTTGGGCTCTTACCAACCCATGCCAAGGAAAGCTGTTTACTCAGTCTTAATTCAAAAAGGAAAGGGTTCAAATGAGGATGTGAGCAGCGTGGATGACATCCATTTCATGCATACAGCCAGATGCTTGAGTCGCTGTTCAGTCCCACAAAGTGTGGAAATGAGTTCTTCAGCCATGCATTTGTTGTTAAGGAGAGACAGGTAGCTTCATTGTAAATGCAACGATTTTGAGAATTAAAGGTCCTGAGGTGATTAAATGTTATTGAGATCCAGATTGAATATGCCTTGTTCAAACAAGACAATTACAAAGTGGACATGTTGAAAACAGCAGGTGTTTCAAGTTGCTGGTGATCTTGATGGCCCTGGCAGAGCCTGTGTCTTACAACTAATATACATCTCTGCATGGACAAAAGGGACAAAGTTGGCAAATATATTTCTTCCAAAGCATAGCTTAAGAAAACTATTTGTCACTCAGCAAACTGTTGTAAACCACTGAACAGTGAGACCTTTCACGCAAGTACCAGCATGCGTTTAGTTCCGGAGAAAATATCCCAGGTCAACAGCTTTTCTCATCATGCATTGCGCCCAATGCACGATGAGAAAAGCTGTTGACTCGGTCCAAAATTTGGCACTTAAAGAGTTAAGAAAGGTATTTGTCATTCAGCAAACTGGTGTAAAAGGCTGTATTGAGACCTGACTGGAAACACCTGCCCCAGGGAGGAACAAACTGTGGTCTCACAAGACGAGGGGCAGTAAGCAAAGGAAGCTGAAAGCTGGTCCTTGAGGACCTGCAGTCTGTCTATGGAGTAGTCGGTCAAGGTTGGGGACCACTGCAGTAACTCATAGGATCCCACCATATACAGTGAATCAAAAGCTCACAGAACCTGAAGTCTTTTCTACAGATCAGCGGCTTTTGTGTCTGGTCACAGTGTAGGGTGCTTTCATCTCCTCCTAATTGTGCTAGTTGTGGCGCATGTTGTGATGACCACTGAGGTCCCACACTGTCTGATGTAGTATGAGCTTTTCTCAGTACATCCATCGAATGAAGATTGGTTGTGTTCTAACATCTTGGGAAAGAATATTTACCCCATGAGATCAATGGGTTCACCTCAAAGTTTGTTATACAGTAGTCCCTCCTTTGAGAGACCGCCCCTAGTGCCACCCAAAAGGCAGTCACATAAAGCAGGTGGTCCCTCAAAGGAGGTATAAATAACATGAAAAGTACTACAGAGAGACTGACAATTGTGGTCTCTCAAAGGAGGTGGTCTCCCAAAGGAGTAGTCTTTCAAAGGAGGGACTATTGTATTGCATATTTTACAAAGTATTTACAATTAACGGTTAAAGATTCATCATACGGAAATTAAATTTTCTGCCTTACAAAATTTTGCCTGTGTGCTTGTCAAGTCCTGATACACCATTTTGCAGTCATTGACACAAGACTAATGGCAAATTTGTTTTCCATACTTCTCATCATCATTAAAAACAGTTCCATAAAATCTCTCTGTGTCTTAATCTGATAACAATATCACAAATTTACATTGTGATTAGTAAGTAATGACTATTTTTGTAGTCTTTATTACAGACAAGAGACCATGCATGCTTTCTGACAGGAAGCTCGGGCAGAAGTCAAAAACCACTTCCTCTATTGGTCCATCTGATCCAATGTCAGTGTTAAATTGTTCAAAATGTCAAATGATGATCTGACATACATCATGAGTAGCCAATAGAAAGGGGTGTCAAAACAACTTAAATCTGCAAAACATGACATTATTAGCATAGGTTTACTGCATTGCGGTAACATTTGGCTAATAGGAAATGTTCTTGCTGATGTTGCTGACTTCTGAAGCTTTCCAGTGGTACCAAAGCAAAGATTTGCTGTCAAGGACAGTGAGAAATGAGTACAGTTTTAATGGTGTTTTGATCTTGTTTTACCAATTTCTATCTGGCAAAGTGCTAAAGAGATACCATGAAAGGCACCTGCTGCCTCTCTACAGTTAAATTTAACAACTGTAAATTCATTAACTTGATATGGAATGAAAAATGCAGTAATTTGGTGCGCATGTATGCCCAAGTAACACCTGGTCCATCAAGCATAATGTTTCATGTCAAGTACAAAACATTGTAGTACCCAGCCACACAGGAAACTAATTCAGCCTTGACAGAGTGCAGAACAACAGTTAACATAGCTCTGTAAGGGTTAATCAATTCACAATCAGATACTTTCAGGATAGGTGTCAAAATGTTACTGCCTCGGAAGATATAGGTCTGCATTCATGTTGTAAAATCTCATGTAACATCCTCAATGGTAACATTCAAGCTTTTAATCCCCATTCAGAAAATGTTGCCAAATTTAACCTCAAACCCATTCTTTTGCCTTGATTTGTATCCGATAAATTGCTTGGACTGAGATACACAAAACAGAATACACATTTTATTGTCAAGTGAAAGGCACTAAAGCTATACAAGGCCATCTTATGGAACTGAGATGATTGTAGAGAAACACTTAGGATTTGATTTCCCGGTGCAGGGACTGTTGGTGCCATTCACCAATTAGCCAAATGCTAATGTTTCATTCATTTGACTAAAGAAATTTGAAAATGGCTCATATATTTTTATATAAATTTTGTAAGAGTTTGGTCGAATTCTGCAGTGATGACTGTTTTATTTCCCAATTTGGCTACACAAAAAAAAAAAAAAAAACAACAAACAAAAAAAAAAAAAAAAAAAAAAAAAACCAACCCCAAAAAACCCCCTAAACCCAACATATTTTGGAGGCCTAGATCTGCCCCTGCCAGTGTATCATGTAATAAAGGTCACCTTAAATGGATGATCAATACAGTTTTTATGCGAGCATTTTTGGTGCAGTCCAGAGGCAGATTGAGTAGAGGATGTGTGTTGCAGATGGTACCACTGGTAACTTAGGCTTGGTATCTAGCTCTTTGCAAGTGGAACCAGCTGGTGGGTAAAAAAATCCAACCTCACTGATGGGCCATGGTTGTTCAATGGAAGTGGTGTCAATTTGATATTCTGAAAAAACTTTGATGACATACTAACCATTTGGTGGTTGGATGCTATAATATCAGCTAAGAACAAAAAAAACCCAGGCCTATCCTCATCAATCAATTTTTTCAGAATAAAGATAAAAAAGCCTCATCAGTTTTGAAAAAATTAAGTGGGTGAGAAACTCGCACTTAATTTTGTATGGTCTTAGTCAAACTGACGGTACTGTGCAGTGCTTCAGGATATTTGGACTCGGCTTGAATCTGAATCATGCATACACAATTGATCTAACTGATATGGCTTTCTATCTCAATTCACACCTTCAATATTATAGAAGATCAAAGCAACATGGTGTTTGCAATATTGGTAACACTGAACTATAGTATACATGGCCATTGTCTTAGGATGGCTGGCCACATTCATACAGTGAAACATGCTCCCTGCAATATCCTTTGTAATGGACAGGTGACGAGAAATATAAATCTGGTCAAAGTTGCTTTAATTTCCTGAATGTGAAACTTACAGAATTAAGCTTGAAACATGCTTCAGAATTGGCAGAGTTATCTCCTACATCACTGGCCTAGATCCATGCTCTTGAGCTGTTGCCAATCACAGACCACATAATCATTCTGTTGGCAGCTCTCAGATGCTTGTCTGAATTAATTTTGCTCTCTTCATGTTGCCAATGGTTTTTGAAACCTTTCCCACTTAAATCACATAAAAGTGCCTGGATGTAAATTGCTGTTTTCTTTTATGTGTTTACTTCAATATCATCTAAATAGAAAACACTTTTGGTAACAGTTGTAGATAAGACTTATCACGATGGCATGTCCCAGGTCAATAGCTTTCTCCAATCCTTTTTAGCTCTGCTGACAATGGGTTGTTGAGCTTATGGGATCACTCATGCCTGTCCTCCATCATTCTGTCCATCTGGAATCAATTGCAGTTAGCCCCTTGAAATTTTTAGATATATTCTGTGAATTAAGAAATTATAAGGCTAAGTTCACCAAATGTACAACAAATGTGTGTCATGTATAGAAGTTGAATATTACCTAATATGGGTGACCTTGACCTACTTTCAAAGTCACTGGGGAATACATTTCATGATTTTTTTTTTTTTTTTGCAAAGGTCTTTACATCTGAATTTGTGGGTATACATCAATATACCATTACAGAAATTTTATTTAAAAAATCTGAGTCATGGATATTATTGGAACTAGTGTCATGGATATTAAAAAGGCATTGAATTCATTATTGTGATAATAAATTGAGACAGAACTGCAAAATTTATATCAATTATGTGTTAGGCCAATGATCCAATTTTGTGAAATTGTTGGTGACCTTGACTTACTTTTCAAGGTCATTAAGGGCATAGTAAAGGACACTCAATTTTTAATGTTCAGAAATAAGAAAGCTAACCATACTAAATGTACCTCAAATGTGTGTTCATGTGGAAGTTTGATGTTGCATCATATGGATGACCTTGACTAATTTCTCAGGGTCATGGAGGGAATGTATTTCCGGAAATTAATTTTTGGTGATTGTTTGTTTTGTTATTGTTTCATGTAAATGTCTTCACAGACTAGTTTTTTCATATGAAGTACACTACTTTCTCAAGGTCATGGGGGAATATATTTCAGGAAATGAAATTTTTTTTAGTTATGTCATTACATTTTAACTTGCACACATGTATCAGTATACCATTACAGGAATTTTATACAGACAAAAGTCTATGGCATTTGGAGTGTATTAAGTGGAACTAGCATTATAAAAGTATATTAAATTTTATTATTTCAATTATAAATTGAGATGGAACTTGTAACCTGGTTCCAGTCCATGTACTTCAACATATTTTCATGACAGGACAGCACTAGACCCATTGGCCTCATGTTTCAGTATAGAAATTGAAAATTGTCCTCTTCATCATAAGTACATATAGATTTTATTTTATAAAAATAACTTGACATTTCTGAATGCTGCTGCAATGAATGGAGATTATGATTTGTTCATTTGTCTGTTTACAGGTATGTACATTTCTGTCAAATCATGGCGAAGTCTGCAATTGCAAGGGTGTAATTGACCTTTAAGAGATCAGTTGTCAATTCTGAAATTTAATTGCATGTCAGGTAAGTAATTTTCATTTTAAGAGCAAATATTCAAAATCATCCAACTTAATCATTCTAATAATCATCCATAGAATCAGCTGGTCAAAGATTTTTTATTTTCCATCATAAATGATAGCATGTGGGTACTGTACATCATCAGGGCAGGTTGTCATCACACTTTAAAGAAGACAGTGGAAGTAGATGTGATCCTGTTATCAGTCATAACACTTTACGAGGAGATGCAATGCAGAAATTCAATTGATACTATTGTGAAACACATGTACATGTGCATAGTGTTTAACAGGCATATTTGGTGTTGTAAATTGCAAGAATTTGATATTACCGCAAAGTGTATGTCAGTACATGATTTAGGTATTGTCTGAGACATGCCACATAAATATCAAAAATAATATTTCAGAAATTAATGATTATTTGATAGTTCTATTTATTCGATATTTGCATGGTGCAAGCTGGCCCTGTCTTAGTCCTAGAGTGCCTAGACATGATATGTGTAGTAAGACATATCAAGTAGGCTTGATCAGATATTGATGTTTTACATGATATTTTACAGTCTCCATGGAGAGACACTCCATTGTTGGACCTCCTGACGAAGACCTCGTTTGTCAGGTCCCTCGTGCAATCTTTTCAATGATATTTGACCTCCATTTACAGACCATGTTCCTTATGCTGTCACTTTTGGGCTAACCTTTGGGGATGGTCACCCAAATGAGGCACCGTTGTATATATGTTCATGGGTATTCTAAATGGTGACTGAGGTGTGTGCTAGAGAATAAAGGCATGCCAAATAGGTGTATTGATTATAGATGTTGAACAACAAGTCAGATATTTTTGGTTATGGCTAACAGGTGGCGGTGATGTGAAACTAGGCTTCTCGATCGATGTTTGGCAGCAGAGCCTCATTATTTATTCATGTTTATCATTTTGATTATCCTTGAGTATTTGTTTATTTCCTGCTGTTCTCTATGCATAGACACCTGTTGAATTTGCTTTTGGTGTGCCCTGATTTCTTGTACAGAAATAATTTCTGTGCTACCTTGATAATTTTACAGGAAACAAGACACATATGGCTGGCGCCATGTATTTACATATTAGGTACATTGCATAATGTGTGATCACTGTATCATGACCGGCCTCGGTAGACAGTAAGATGATCATGTAGTGGCAATATAGGTTGATGTAGAGCAAGCATGGATTATATGTGGTCACAATTCAAAGGTGGCATGCTGCCGACATATATTCATAAAATCTTTGGGACGATTTTTGAAGGTAGCTCAGCAGGTCTGGCACACCTCAGACCAGAGTGGACTGGCCTGGCCAATGGCAATACAATAAATATAATGTATTTCAGTAATAAGCAAAATAGATATATTATTCATGGTCATATAATCCTGGCAAATTCATGAAAGCTAATCAAGTGGGGACAGGCAGGTCTGCATTGGTGATCATTTATAGAGTGCTGCTAGTCTGTCCCTCTTTGCCACCCTCCCCTGCCTGTAAATGGGGTCTCCACACAAACACAATTAAAATGCAGGGGGCCATGTGTAACAGCAGCTGCTGTGATGGCAAGAAGCTGGCAGTCACACTGGAAGCCCTGTTAAATTTTGCTGCTAGTCACCAATAAGCAGAAGACACAGCGTGACTAGGCTGCTTGCCAACTGCCAAGAATCCACTGTCTGGCTACTGCTGGCTACACTGAACAATGCTGTTGCACTGTCTTTGATCTAATTGGTGCCTCAGTTCCAACAGGAACCAACCAACCAGTTTGTAAATATTGAATATATTGACTAAAAAAGCAGTCGATCAGCTGGGAACTGGTTGCTTTGGGAAGCAGCTAGAGAGAGCACATGTCACCGTGAAGTGGGTGTAGATACATCAGTTTTAACCCGAGAACATGACGACAATATTGGTCCCAGCGACGGCTCACTCGGTTCTGGAAGGACAGAAAGTAGCCCGACCCCAAAGACCACATCACATTGATATCAAGGAGATTGCTCACGAGGTATCCACATTGTTTTATTTCCATACACACAGTCCCTGCCCTGACACGCAGTGTAAACATTGGCATGTGCTTGCCTGTAGGCCCCTTTAGAGATGTGCACTCTATGCTTGCTCTCTGAGATGTTTTAATTGCAGTGGGAGTCGTCCTGATGTAAAGTCGACTAATTATTCATTAATAACAAGACTGAAGTGTACACTGAATAAATAGAGCCAGTACCTTGAGTATTGTTTGAGACCTGGACCTACATCAGTTGGGAAATCAGAGTCAGTCATTGAACTCTTCAACATTGCGTTGACTTGTGCATGCTAACCTTACATACAATTAGGGGTCTGATTGTGCAAGTAGGTTTTCATAATCATGCAGAATCCCAAGATAGTTGCAAGTTTATAAATAACATTGTCATGTTATGAAATGTTTCCTGTCGATTGTGATACAGGCCTTGGCCAGTGGCTTTTGTATTGCCCGGCAAGTCATGGTCAGTGGTCTGTATTGCCTGGCAAGTCATGGTCAGTGGTCTGTATTGCCTGGCAAGTCATGGTCATTGGTCTTTATTGCCTGGCAAGTCATGGTCATTGGTCTATATTGCCTGGCAAGTCAGCCAGTGGTTTTTGTATTTCCTGGCAAGTCATTGTTATCGGTCTGTATTGCCTGGCAAGTCATGGTCAGTGGTCTGTATTGCCTGGCAAGTCATGGTCAGTGGTTTATATTGCCTAGTAAGTCATGGTCAGTGGTCTGTATTGCCTGGCAAGTCATGGTCAGTGGTTTATATTGCCTAGTAAGTCATGGTCAGTGGTCTGTATTGCCTGGCAAGTCATGCAGAAGCTACCAGACTACTGAGGCATATTAGTTCTTGGATGAATGGTCTATATTTAGCAACTGCAACATATGATTCTCGTGGTTATTCCAATTAAACACATTGGAAAAATTGTTACTGGTGTGCCACATTAGTTAAATATTAAGATCAGACTATGTCTAGCAAGGCCACTGTGACCAAAACATTTGCAGTATTCAGATAGGGAAGGCAGACCACAGGTGGGTGGGGCCAGCAGATCGCTGTTTAACATGAAAGTATTCAGTCTAGAGCTTGAATTCAGTAAAATGGAGACTGATCTATCTATTATAAAGTACATGTGCAGGGGAAATGACTTTTTCAGTGAATTTCAGTAAAATCAGATCCAGTTAGCTGTCACCCGTGATTTTAGCGTACAGTTCACTTGGTATGATCCATGTGTATGTCATTATGCATCAGGTGGTCCCAGGTTGTCAGTATCTCAACCTTGATCTGCTTTTAAGCATGGCAACTTACAAACTGTTTGGTCATGCAAATGAGCCATAGTTACAAAACCAATAAATCTTTATCACCTGCCTGGGAGGGAATATGCTTTTATCATAAATCATGTCATGGAAGCTGACAATTGCTGTCATCTGGACCAACAAACACACAAATGATGCAGTGCCCTGGAGAAATTTTGCAACCACAACAAGTGTTGCTGTATTGCACAATGTCATGTTCCACACTTAAAGGTCCATTCTCAAAGTTTTATTCATAAAGAAATCAGTTGTGTTCTGGTTACCGTCAAGTCAAAACATAAAAGTATGTTCACCTAATTCACAATCTGTTTCCATTCCTCTCAATAATATACAGCCCTCTCCCCTAACACCCCCCCCCCCCAAATTACGACCTCAATGAATTGGACCTAATTGGTTATATGTTATAATTAGATGAGGGACCATTATTGTTGATGTAAAACTTCAATATGTGCAAAAAAATTAATTCTTAATGCAGAGTAGGCAAATAAAATGTTCATGGTGTTTTGAAAATTCATCAATTTAACCACTTCATCATTCTAGAGGATATTGTTTTTTTATTTTTTTAATGTGTGGAGTTTTTTTTAATCTGTTTACCATGTCCTTGTATTGAAGAAAGTGGGTTGGTCAGTTGAGAGAGAACAAAGATGTGGAAGGAAAAACATGTCCACAGAATTTCCAGTAAATGATACATTTTACAGTATAAGTAAGAAAACATGGCTTTTATTTTGCTGCAGTGCTGATTTGAATGTGAGAAAAAGGCATTGAGGATGGAAATTCCCTAACTTTTCATTCCCTGCGTGGGAGTGCTGGTGAAATGAATAAATACCTTGGGGGAAGCTTATGCTGGTACAAGGGATTAATTCGGAAGGTGAGACTTTGGGTTGGTAGAAGAAAAGATTTTTCTAGTCTTGGGTCAAGAGTGAAATTTACAGTTGGTATGGCCAAGGGAAACTGATAATTAAATACTGATCATGTCCTTTTATTGTACATGAAAAGTAGAACTTTGCTGAGCTGAAAGGGTTAGGGAAGAGTTACATAAGCCATTGCTTGTGGAGGATGTCAAGAGGGTCTCAGGTTAACATTATTATAATCCCCTACTTCTTACCAAGGATACACATAGATGTAAAAGTAGTCAAAACTGCCACTCAGGACTATCACTCTGATCACAGTTGAGTCAAAACTGCCATTCAGGACTATCACCCTGATCACAGTTGAGTCAAAACTGCCACTCAGGACTGTCACTCTGATCACAGCTGAGTCAAAACAGCCATTCAGGACTATCACCCTGATCACAGTTGAGTCAAAACTGCCACTCAGGACTATCACTCTGATCACAGCTGAGTCAAAACAGCCATTCAGTGCTATCATCCTGATCACATTCGAGTCAAAACAGCCACTGGAGGCTATCGCCCTGTTCACAGTTGAATCAAAACAGCCACTCGGGACAATCACACTGGTCACAGTTAAGTCAAAACAGCCAGTGGGGACTATCGCACTTATCACAGTTGAGTCAAAACAGCCACTCAGGGCTATCACCCTGATCACAGTTGAGTCAAAACAGCCACTCGGGACAATCACACTGGTCACAGTTGAGTGAAAACAGCCACTGGCGACTATCACCCTGATCACAGTAGAATCAAAACAGCCACTCAGGACTATCACCCTGATCACAGTTGAGTCAAAACAGCCACTCAGGACTATCACCCTGATCACAGTAGAATCAAAACAGCCACTCAGGACTATCACGCTGGTTGTACTGATACAGTCCTCTTTACCACCCAAATGTGAAACCTCTGCAACAGGATGCTGGTAACTTTGATAATTTTGAAATGCATGTATGTTACTTTTTTCAATCAAAATGTAGAAATACTGTCCAATTTAAAGAAATGAGGCACGCAAAGTTTTAATGTCGTAGAAAATATATACTCTGTTAACATGGGAGTCTGAACAGAGAAGTAACACAATCATAGTCATACCAATGGACAAGTGACAAACTAAACGCATGCATCAGTTGAGTCAGCATGAATAAAGCCATGTGCCTTTCTTGTTCTAGAGCAGAGTATCACAACTTTGGACCGTAAGTGGAGGTGCTTTCTGTTATTTCAGAAAGGGAGGTATCCATGATGCAGTATTGTTCTACACATGCCCACCTATAGCTGTGATATAGGACACTGACCTATACGTGCCCACCTATAGCTGTGATACAGGACACTGGTCTGTGCGTGCCCACCTTTAGCTGTGATATAGGACACTGGCCTGTGCGTGCCCACCTATAGCTGTGATATAGGACACTGGCCTGTGAATGCCCACCTATAGCTGTGATATAGGACACTGGTCTGTGAATGCCCACCTATAGCTGTGATATAGGACACTGGTCTGTGCATGCCCACCTATAGCTGTGATATAGGACACTGGCCTGTGAATGCCCACCTATAGCTGTGATATAGGACACTGGTCTGTGAATGCCCACCTATAGCTGTGATATAGGACACTGGTCTGTGCGTGCCCACCTATAGCTGTGATATAGGATACTGGTCTGTGAATGCCCACCTATAGCTGTGATATAGGACACTGGTCTGTGCATGCCCACCTATAGCTGTGATATAGGATACTGGTCTGTGAATGCCCACCTATAGCTGTGATATAGGACACTGGTCTGTGAATGCCCACCTATAGCTGTGATATAGGACACTGGCCTGTGAATGCCCACCTACAGCTGTGATATAGGACACTGGCCTGTGAATGCCCACCTACAGCTGTGATATAGGACACTGGTCTGTGCGTGCCCACCTATAGCTGTGATACAGGACACTGGTCTGAATGCCCACCTATAGCTGTGATATAGGACACTGGTCTGTGAATGCCTACCTATAGCTGTGATACAGGACACTGGTCTGTGAATGCCCACCTATAGCTGTGATATAGGACACTGGTCTGTGAATGCCCACATACAGCTGTGATATAGGACACTGGTCGGTGAATACCCACCTACAGCTGTGATATAGGACGCTGGTCTGTGCAGTCAATCTGCATAGCAAAGTGGGGTCCACAGAAAATGGAAGTTTAAAGCGTAATTGCACTGTTACAAGTCAGTCCAAGACAGCTGTCAAGTTGTCGTGTTCTTCTAATCTCGCCCCCTTCTGTAACTCTTCATATTGAACTGTTTTGCTGCATATATGTATGTACATCTGTTTTTGGCATACAAGATAAAATAGCATTCTGTTTGAGGCTGACTTATAATTTTCTAGTGTGAAATTCAAAAGTGGTAACTCACTGTAGGTCACAAGACCTAAATTTTGTTACAAGTAAATTATGACGTGTCAGTGACATTTTTTTTTTTTTTTTTGCATCAGTGACATGTTGCGTTGACATTTAGAGAAAATCAAATGTGCGTGAGTGATGTTTGATTATATGTTATGCATGATGTGGAATAACCACGACGAACGTAAACAAACTGGCACACCAGGTCGGCATTGAAAGTGGGCCAAGGGCATATTAATTTGCATTGAATACCCAATTGAACATAGAATAAACTAAATCTTACATGGCTGGAGAGTGAGTTACTATTTTTCTCTCACTCTGGATCATTGTTGGTGTGGCAAATCACTGATCACCTGTGGTTACTCATGATTTTCCCTTCAAACAACGATCCCTTGTGAGAGAAAAATAGTAACCCACTCTCAGCAAGATTCTCTATTTTATCCTTCTAATATAAATTTATAGACTGACCCTGCTGCTTTCCTCAGGCCACTTTGGCACAGTGCACCCAAAGTGTGTGAAGGAACACTATCGACTAAACCATTTACTTTCTCTAGAATTGACAAATTTAGACTGGTCACATTTGTACCTGAAAGGAACTTGAAGGTGGAACGTTTATAATAGTTAACTGTGACTTTTGTTGTGACCATCACTCAAAGAGTTAAGTGAATCATAGGCTGCAATAGTCCTATGTGTCAAAATGACCTGTTTCCTTCCGAGCACGATAGGCGTACATCTGATGCACCATCCTCTTGTGGTACATGTATCAGCAGAATTGTGGCTGGCCTGGAGGGACTGCCTCTAACAAGAGGAATGAAGCCTCTTTGTTTGCTACATGTTCCTACCAGGCCCTCTGTCAACCTTGCATAGTGTGTCGTCAGGCCCCCAGTCAGCCTGTAATAGTGTGTACATGTATCCGGGTCCTCAGTCAAACTGTGATAGTGTGTACATGTATCCTGTTCCTCTGTCAGCCTGTAATAGTGTGTACATGTGTCCTGGCCCTCAGTCAGCCTGTGGTAGTGTGTACATGTATCCTGGTCCTCTGTCAGCCTGTAATAGTGTGTACATATATCCTGGCCCTCAGTCAACCTGTAATAGAGTGTACATGTATCCTGGTCCTCTGTCAACCTGTAATAGAGTGTACATGTATCCTGGCCCTAAGTCAGCCTGTAACAGTGTGTACATGTATCCTGGCCCTCAGTCAGCCTGTGATAGTGTATATCCTGGCCCTCAGTCAGCCTGTATCCTGGCCCTCAGCCAGCCCGTTATAGTTTATCCTCGCCCTCAGTCAGCATGTGGTAGTATGTATTCTGGCCCTCAGTCAGCCTGTGATAGTGTGTATCCTGGTCCTCAGTCAGCCTGTGATATTGTGTATCCTGGCCTGGTTGCTTTGGGCTATTGACCAGGATATGCACTATCACATACACATAATCACGGGCTGACCACAGGTCAAGGCTGGGGCACAGAGCAAAGATCAATTCCTGCATAATACTTTATTGGCAATTTTATAGCATACAGTGGTCTCAGCCTTCAGAAACACTCCAAGGACAGACCACCTGACTTTGAAGACCAACTTTTGAAATTGCTGTTGTAAGCATAGTTCATGTTATTCAAACCTACTGTGAGGAAGCACCTGTCTTGACAGATCATATATGGTGGTCATCCAAAGGAATGGCCTTTCAAGGCAGATTTCATTGTAGTACATAAAGGGCTTGCTAAAATTCGAGTTTGCTGATCATTTCTACTTCAACAGACTATGAACACAGAGTCAAGTACATGTGATCCAGCATGAATTT
This sequence comes from Hermodice carunculata, assembly GCA_964020975.1. Classification (NCBI taxonomy): domain Eukaryota; kingdom Metazoa; phylum Annelida; class Polychaeta; order Eunicida; family Amphinomidae; genus Hermodice; species Hermodice carunculata. The sequence continues at coordinate 107,735,496 of OZ026613.1, forward strand.
ATCAGAAAGGCATATTATGTATTTACAGTCAAATTATGTGAAGTGAACACAATATTTCAAAGCAATGTATTTACCACAAACATGTAAAAATGTATTTATAATGACAGGTTGTTTAAACTGATTTGAAATAACCTGAACAGCCATCTGTTGTGATAGCACAGAATAACACATAAAATTTACATTTTGCTGTGTTACAATATTGAAATCATGTTGAACATAGCAAACGTGTCATGGTGAGGTTATACCTGTTGCTGTTTGTTGCAGCCTGTCTGCTATACATCTGGCTCATTTTCCACGAACAGCAGAACTCGGCAGGGAGTCCTGTCAGACCAAAACACCGTGTCATATGAGTGTGGACGGCATCTGTGGCTTTAATGTTGTTTGGTGAAGACAGTATATTAATAATATTTAGTTCACTCTGGTCATGCTGAGTCACCAACAGTTGCTGGTACTTTATGGCAACCACTCATTGCAAGATGCTTGCAGGAAGAAAATTTGGCTTCATTTAGATATGAATACAAAATTTGCTAGAGTCGCTTAAAAACTTTGATTTTGCTCCTCAAGGACGAGCAAAATCTTGTGAATTTGCTGGTGACTGTTTTTTTTTTTATAAACCTTCAGCAGTCTGAAGCTGCTGAGGGCGCCAATTGCTGATGGTGATGGCTTTCAAAAATTATCCGTTGACTGATACATCACATGATGATAAGCATGTGCATTCACAGCCTTTTGACAATGCAACATTTGATGAAATAGGGCTTGGCAAAAGTGTGCATTAATCTGGCCAGACAGTTGTTTTGTTCCACATGGATCACCATCTTGTTCTGTATGAGTTGCTGCAGGCAACAAATTGCACTGTTTATGGTCAGAGGGTTCCATGTGCTTCCTACAGATGGCACACAAAGTAGAAAAAATTGTTTTCAGTTTAAACAACATATGAAAAGTCAGGTCATTAGGTGACTGCCAATATCACAATTACAGCACTATTAACCATTTCCCCCTTGAATTGACAATTGGTCAACAACTTTCCTTGGCATGAGTTGGGCACTAACCAACTCATTTTGCATATAGCGGGGACTGAAGCAAGACATGGGAGACATAGAATGCCATGTGGAGGGCACTGAAGCTTTTCATGTGGGACATAGGATGCTGTATTGAGAGACTGAAGCTATTTATGTGGGACATATAGAATGCCATATGGGAAGTTTCAAGGAAGGACATTACAATTATGTATATAAAAACCTAATTTTTCTCTGTGCAAAGAAAAGTGTATGGTGATTTCCACAAAGCCATCTACAAGGTTGGCCTTTGGTGGTTGAGTGGGGGCGTAATTTTTAGTGAGTTGTTTACACCATAGTAAACCTTCTCCATTTCGCAGCTGCCTGTAGGTTGGACATGGAACCCTGTGAAGCTCACCAGACCTCATTCATCACCTTCAGTGACTTACCGGTCAATACTTCCATTGTTACTGCCCTTTAAGCATTTCAGTTTTTCTGATAATTATGCCAAACTAGACAGTTGCTAGTCGAGAGTTCATCATATATTCAGTAAAAAGGTGTTACGTGTATATACACTGAATAATTTGTGTCCCAGCAGAATTGCTACTATACTGTTCGGATAGTTAAAATCTAGAGAAGTATGACTGTTTTTTAATCCAGGTTGGGCTGCAGGGACCTGTGAATGTGAATTAGTTGACTGTAGGATGGACGTGTACTGTGCACAGACATATCAGTTAGATTTGGCTACTTTGCAAATGTAGCATACTAGAAATGAGTTGCTATGGCAACATAATTTTTCTGTCTTCATCTGCGACATTAGTTGTCTGGGCTGACCATCTCGGGAAGTGGATAGAGCTGGTAAATGGGTAGATTCTTCAGGCTATCATCAAGCAGTGCTCATGTTAGCTCTTGTTAATCCCACAGCCTTTCTTCATTAGATCATGCCTGTCACTTAAATTCACATCTATTTTACTTCAACTCTGAGGGAATTGCCATCTCCTTGCCACTTGGATTTTGCAGTTTGAAGCTGTAGTTTGAGTTTGGTAAATGCTGGAAAACATACATGTTGATTCTAACTGGGGTATTTTACATATGGTCCGTCATCCCAAATGAATTAAGTGTGCGAAACCTGCCTTGAAAAACCACCCTGAGGCTTGTCAAATTGTTGTCTCGCAAAACAGGTGTCTCTTAGGAGGTACAATAACATGAAAAGTATGAAGCAAAGTAATGTCAAAGGTGACCTGTCCAGACAGGGTGGTCTCTCAAAGCAGTCTCATAGGTGTCAACTCTTCGGTTTTAACCGGTAGTCTCCTGTTTTGGAGACTCAAAAAGTTCTTAAAATGACAGGGATTTTGAGGCGAAATTGACTATTTTCTTTAATTTCATACTCTTTTTACAAAAACCTCCCGGTCACGCGTCTTTAAGGGTTGAAACCTATGCAGTCTTCTCTTTGTAAGGGACTACTGTATCTGTGATGTATACCCACACAAATAGAGATTTCAGATTTTATAACCTCAACTATATTTTCAGGAATTTTTAGATTCAAGTGTTCATGAAAAAAAAAAAGTACTTATAAATGACTTCCTACCAATGAAATGCACTATGAGATGTATTTTTGTGGTATGTTGGTGCGAGCAAAGAAAAATTCCTGCAGAAAATTAAAGCTTAAAGCTGTTTTCCATCGTACAATGGTATCTGCTGTTAAAGAACACTCCTTCTGCGAGCTAAAAAATGGTTACATGTGACAGGTGGCCTTCAATTGCAGGTATAGTTACAAAAAATATTGACTACTTTGTGATCAGACATATGGTCCCAAGAGCCATGTGGTCTCTCCAGATATTGGTCTTGTATGGAAGCTAATACTGTGTCCCAATACTTTAAACTGGTGCATTTTGTCCCAGTTGAATCAGTGACCCCTTGTGGCATGGTTATCTGTTATAAGTCTGTTGCAGACTGACTTTGCCATGACAATTATAGGTTTATGACTGTTGGTCAATTAGAGCAGCGATCAATTGTCGCTAGGTTGCTATGTCAGGATACTGAGCAGCCAGTTACATGTCGTCATGCAATTTGTTCGGTCGACAAAAGCCGTACTTTAGTCCTCCTTTTGCTGTATAATTTGAGTTCATTTTACATCGGGAATTCGTTAAAAGTATTAATATATTGGCATTAAATATTTGGTATTTTGTGAGCAGGTAAGTACTACAGTTCATACAAGTGATGTAACCATAGGTTACATCTAACTACATACGTCATACTATGTAGTCAACTTGACTGTGTCACGTTAACCCACCCACATTGCGTTAGGCTGGCTGCCTACTGTGTAGCTGCCCAAGAAGCTTAAATGTTCACATTTGGGCAGATGAAATTCATTATGATTTTCACTTCTGAATAGTTAGAACTTTCAAGAGTAGATACTGATGAGTTGACTGGCAGAGTATAAATAACACAACTATTGATCAGGAACAAGTTTGACTGCAAGTTTAATTCATAAAATAACTTCGAGTATGTGAACAAGTATATCATGACTTATGTACATGTTAAAATGGTGTTAGTACATGAGATGGCTTATGAAAAGTATAGTAATTATGCTGTCAGCAAAGTTACACTGCAGCTATAATCCAATTGAGTACTTAAAACACACAAGAAAATTGTTGAAGTAGCATGTGAATGTGGCAATTGACATCCAAAGATTCCATTCATGTTTGACACAGAAATCTGGGCTATGGTCATTGCAGTGGGGAAGAATTTTTGACTGCGTGGTGCCTGGTATAAGCTAGATATGTGGAGACCCTCATTAATGGTCTACCCAGATCCAGACAGCTTGTTAAGCCTGGTAGGTTTACAATTTGGGCTTGCGTACATAAAATAAGCAAATGATAGGTAAGGGTGGTAAGGATAACACAACAGTCTTTATTCAAAATTATCCACTCCTGAGTTGGACATGGGTACAGGCTCTGAAACATGTTCTGAGTAGTTACCCACCGAAGACCCTTTAATTTATTTGGGCTAATTCAGCCTATGTCAAAATTCTACAGAAGATTGTGTGCAATATGGACATTAGTACTTCCATATTTATATAGGTTAGACAGTGACAGGTTAGCGTATGGAGAGTAAAGAGTTCAGACTGCGGAATAGGGTAATGACTTCTATGAAGTGGTTCTGGACAAAAAGACGCAAATACTAAATTGTCCACAGAAGAAAAAAAAAAGAGCTAATTGCAGCTCGGTGGTCAATGAGGAACAGTTGAACCTGTCCCAAGTGCCAGTGACTGGTGTTTGAAACACTGCAGTGTTTGCTCTGCTGTTGTGCAGTTTAAAACAGGAATACCCAGCTGACTGTTGTGCAGTTTAAAACAGGAATACCCTGCTGACACCCATCCTCCCACACCTTGAAAATTAGCTTCAGGAAAAATGGAGCCGAAATGTCAGTGGGTCAAATTACCATTTTACATAATTTGTTCAGACATTTTATATATTTAGACAGTTTATCATAAAGACATTTTTTGACACCAGTCGTATCGTTGTCAAACAATTAAGCAAGGTCTTTAGGAATACAAGTTATGCATCAAACCGTACATGTAAATCGCATGGTTTACAAAATGTGAAACACCTATGATAGTCAGCCTGAATGTTAAGAAAGGACTGAGACCAGTTCCTGCATGCATATGGGTGATGCTCAATGGCCTGTCAAAAACTGATCTGCTGGCCGGGAGGGCAGTAGCACACTGACTTGTGGCACTTGTCACTGCCCCAGAGGAAGCTGACAAGGCAACAGGTGGTTTTCCTTGATGGCTGCCTAACACCAAGCTGCTTATCCTATAAGCACTGCTGATGGCACAGGAAGCCATAAAGGCTTAACCCTCATCCTGTATGGTGGCCTTTGGCTGCCTTGTCCCGCAGTCACTATGGCTGACAGAGGAACCATTCGGTCTTAACTCTTATCATGCACATTTTCCATTTATTTCCATACCTTGTACACTGGTGGCTGGCACCTTACCTTCCCTTCACTTTGCTCCAGACTGCACTACCCTGCACACATATCTTCTATGATTTATATTGCACACTTGCGTCTTGCTGCCTTATTCTGCACACTTTCATTTTGCCTACAAATGATGTGTTCTTGTAAACAATACTGGAACATGAGGGAATCAAGGTAAAAAAACACGACAAAAAGGCCCTGTGGTGCCCTGAGAAAAGATTAACTTTAATGCTTTTTAACATGCAAGTGGGGAGGTCATGCTGGGTCAGACTATTACAGTATGCACAGTGTATAAGTACAAATTTTCCCTAGGTATTAATATTCAAGAATCTTCCCTAGCTGTGCCATTCGCGAAAATAATAACCGGGAAAAGAAGCTATAGCACTCAATGCATGCTATTGTCTGGGGCTTAGCATTACTGGTCAGCCTTGTGGGAAAATAAAAACAGAAAATTGTGCATTTAAGTAAATCCGTGAAAATTAATGCTCGAGAAAATTTGTACTTATACTGTATTATATATATATATATATATATATATATATATATATATATAAAGTTATCCCATGATGAGTTTGGAGCACAAACGAAACCAGTTGGGACTTTCACAATCAGGATGTTTTCCGTCACTGCTCTTGCTGAGTTTTCGTATGTACATGTATGTATGTATGTATGTATGTATGTATGTATGTATGTATGTATGTATGTATGTATGTATGTATGTATGTATGTATGTATGTATGAAAACTCAGCAAGAGCAGTGACGGAAAACATCCTGATTGTGAAAGTCCCGACCGGTTTCGTTTGTCCTCCAAACTCAACATGGGATAACTGAAAACGCTGTCATGTAATGTTGCTACAGGTCTGTAGACAACGTCTTGTCAAGAGATGCCAAGGCATCCAGAAGATCCACCAGTCTAAGTGTGTGAGCGGACATGTTAGTATCAGGTGCAGAACTTTCTGTCATGTCACTGTAGATCTCATGTATCCTACACAGGTGAAATGTGGTTGACAACCCTGTGTCAACCCAGAAATAGTCAATATCTGAAGCTTAAGCTATCGGATTAAAGACTGATTATCCATAATCATTATATTCCTATGGTATTGTACAACAGCCTTGAATATTATTTAGAATTCTTTTACAGTGTTTACAGAGTTATAGAGATTAGGTAGGTGTAGAACTAAAAATTTAGAATGACACTTGGCAAGAGTGCCTATCTACCCATGACGTTGAGGCTGAACGGTTCAAATATACATAAAACTTTATTTCCAGAGGGTAATTCAGTGAATCATCACTAATCTCCCCTGAGGCCCTCATAAAAGTACATATGCATGTAAAGGTAAAGAATATTATATACAAAAGGCAAAACAGGTAAACTCGTATGATTACAAACAACAGCTAAACCCTCAATGACACCAGATATGATGCACACTTTCTCTTAAATGAAGATACACATGGAGACTCTTTGACAGAACTTGGAAGACTATTGCATAATATTGCACCTGAGTAACTAAAGGCATTTTTCATGTACTGAGTTCTTGGTTTGACCACATATAAATTGTTGCTGGCAGCAGATCTTGAATTCACTGAATGTTTATGTTTTACATATTCAAACATTTCCTGCATATATGTGGGTGCCATTTTGTTCACAGACTTGTATAAAAGTAACAATGTACGATATTTTATTCTTTCTTCCAGTGTCAACCAATTTAATTTTTGTAGAGCTTGCTTATAGCTCAACCACTGACTTTGAGTGTTCAATACTAAAAGTGCTGCACTTTTATGTAATTGTTTAATCTTAGAAAATAATTGACCTCTGGCATTACCCCACATGGTAGAACAATAATCAAATAAAGGCAAAATATAAGCAAAGTAATACATTTTTCGTACATGGAAGGGTAAAGGGTAAATGTACTTCATTTGAATGGTTCAAATGTACTTGAGTATCTCAATAGTGTTAGAAGGTGCCAACAAATTTGATAGCAGTCATATTTACAAAATATGTTTGATAGAAGGACAGTGAAGCCACTGGTAGGCCACTTAGGCTTTGTGGTCAGGATAACAAAAGACCATCATCTAGTTGCATGACAAATGTCTGTAATTGGCATCAATTTGATTTGTTTGATGGCCTTGTTTGATAAAACATCAAGCACAAAATATAAATGGCCTTTGTTGGCTAGGCCGTATTGTGAAGAGGTAAATTTAGTGACATCACAGGCATCGTTGATTTTGATTTATCCCATGAAGATGCCAATCATGGGAAATATTTGATATTTTCAATTCATCCACAGAGGTAATTATGAAGTTTGCACATTTTGTAGCAAAAGGAAGTGCAGATTGGGTCTGACTCTACCTCATTGGCAGCATGAGATACAATGTATATGTACTGTAGCAGGCTTCATTTTGTATTTGTATTTATTAGGGATTCTCTGGGTGTATTTTCTAGTTTGTGTCTGCACATGTACTTGTGATAGTTATTGGAAGTGCCTTTGAGGGTGGTTTTGTTTAGCTTGTAAATTCTTTTTGTTCCTTTGGCTCCTAGAGGGTGTAGCTGAATGAAATCTGGATGTAAATCTGGGTAAAGAAAAACACTAGTTCGTGGCGGCCAGGTATTTGTTGTTCGTATCACATGACCAAGATGTAATGGTAATAGTGGTGGATGCAAGCAAGTCTTGTGCGCTTGGTTGTCTGCCAATTCCCACAGATAATTGGTTTGTGTGAGAACTTGCGTCATCCTTAGCAGTATATAACTTTTCTTTGTGATAGTGTACAAAAACGGTTTGTATGATCTTAATGTATAAAGAAGTAGTGCACTGAGTGAGTGTGTGTGTGTGTTGGGGGGGGGTAGAGATCATGAAACACTTTCCCCCTTCTCCCCCTCCAAAAAAATAATAAAATAAAAATTAAATGAAATTAAGTTAAATTAAAAGCAAAAACAAGCTTGTAAGACAACATAGAAAGGAACCTTTTTGTCAAGCCTTGTTCTGTAAATATTTAGTTCAGTGTTTCTCTTAGAGTATTGACTGAAGGATGTGACAATTCCTCCTAAGTTTCCAAAAGTTCATGATAAAGTATAATGGAAGCAGATTCAACTCCCTAGCAATTTTGGGAAGCCATACAGCAATATTGTAGCTCAGTGCATTTTGCATTCAAGGTAGTGTGCTGGGATGCATGTATTGATGTATCACATAGTTAACTTTGGGATGGGGGTGCGGGGGGGGGGGGGGTAGCACACAGGTACAGGAAATGAAAATGCTTTAGTACTACAGAGTACAGGAAAGAAACTACCTTAGGTACACAGTACAGGAAATAAGGTACATATTACGTAATTCAAAAAATGTTTCGCTATTGGATAACTTGTGAAAAACAAAAACAAAAAATTATCACATTTGTTAAATATATGAAATTTATTCATGCAGTATCATGTTACACGTTGTTGGAAATAAATTCTGCCAAGTATGACTCATGTGATTTCCTTTTTGTACACCATACAAATAAGTCTTGTCTCGAAACAGTACAAAAAATAAAAAATGGCCCAGTACAGAGTAGTTAGTACAGGCAACCCTTCAATGGCCCAGTACAGAGTAGTTAGTACAGGCAACCCTTCACCCCCACTTCAGTCACATCCCACATGTGAAATTGTTTTAAGTTTGGCCAAGGGGCTGGATGCCATGCCTGTGATTGTGTTCAGCTCTGACTTCCACTTTCCTTTCAGCCAAGTGATCAGAGAAAAAACAGGGCTTCCTTTAAGGTGGTTAAGCAGGCAAATTTGCTGTCTTGTCGTCTCTCAGACAAACGATGCAGACAGCAACATAGTTCATGGTGACGTTAAAACCAGTCTGTCTTTGTCAGTTAACACAGGCGAATTACATCAGGCAGCCAGGGAGTCCTGTGTAATTGTGGATGGACCTCGCCTGCCAGTAGCCTTGTGCCACTGAGAACTAGTGGAGCTGTATTATCAACAGGGAGATTAACCATATCAACCCTGTTCTTCCTGCAGATGAATTTCTGGCTTTCCCCCGCCCCTCCGGAATGAATGTATAGATATTTCTTTTTAAGGTTGCCTGGAAAATGCCTTCAGAATTCTGGAACCTGGTAATGACCAGAGATAATATTTTGATTTCTGTGTTGGTTTATTTGTGTACTGAATGCTGTGTAGCTGGCAGGGAAGAAGTTAAAAATGGCATCAACATTAGATAATTTCTGGGCTTACATTCTGTCAGAAACACTTGCATCCACTGCTGTGCCTGTCACGTGTGTGTAGATAATTGGAGTCCCTCAAGGAAGCCAGGAGCATGTTGCCCTACCTCTGCTTTTAGGGGATAAAGTTTCCATCTATGGCTGTGACGATGCAGTGTTAACTCCTTCATACTGGCCAACTTTTTTTACATACATGTCTAGCTAGAATTTTTAAAAAAAAATTTTATTGTTAGATTCCTCATTACAAAGCATTAAATTCAAATATTAACGTGTTATATCTGGGGTTTACACTGCCTCGCAAGTCGTGTAGCGTTTACAAGAACAGCCGCAGCGTGACCTGCCAGGCAATGCAAAAAAAACAAAACCAAAACACTGACACTTTTACGGTCAAAGCATAGAATAAGTTAACGTATTACTCCTGTGTGTAGTATAAGAAATGTTGCATAACACATGTACTTGGGTGTAGGTGCTCACAGATAACAGGACATACCAGACTGTGATGGACCTATGCGTGAGTAGATTTCTGTGGTATTATTGTTAATTTTACAATAATTGACTTACATTCAAATGTAGTTGCAAGACTGAATGCAGCTAACAATAGCACATCTTTAGTGGGTTAATTATTATTCATGGGGTTTCCAATATCGAAGACAGTGAAATACCCAGAATACACATTGTAGAATATCTATTTTTTGATATTGTCGATAGTAATGTATATCTTCAAAATGGGTTGCAAATTTAAATGGTAATGTGCAAAATTTGAGATATTTTTACACAAAGCCTGGCACTCTAGTGCAGTTGGCTTATTCCACACATATATTCAAATGTCCTTTTTGCATATAGGTGAAGGACCAAAACTGATAAGCAATAGAGCATGTATGTTTATTAACTAATTCCATACCAATCCCTGATTTTTCCGTATATTTACCTGGATATAAGACGACAATTACATATTTAAATTCTTCATGGAAAGAGCTTTCGTTCAAGTACCAACATGCCTATAGTCTTAAGGCAGTGCCAGAACCACTGACCAAGACCTGTGACCATAGTATGTAATGAGTTAATAAACAGCACTATAGGAGCACATTCTGGTGCTTTGCTCCAAAGAAGTCCTAACTGATTTACAGCAAGAATAGAATGTGTTACCAATGGATGTGGACAACAAAGTGCAAATGCATTCTAAAGGAAAAATTACAGAAATTGATCATCACTAAAAGGATTCTTTTTCCTGGATATCGTCCATGTTACAGGAGTCCTAGATCATTAGAGACCTTTGTGTTTCTTTGGCTGAGGCAGCTAGAGGCGAGTCAGCGGCTATGTCAGGATGCAGTCAGAATTGTGCTTCTTAAACATAGTGTGCCTAGAGAGTAAGCTCAGCACTTTCATTTTCACTTTCTTTTTGCTAAGTGTTTGGAGTGCATTCAGTATTCATGGAATAGCCGCCCAGAGACCGCTTTACAGGAAGGCGGTTGTTGCTCTCCGGGCCTGGGGATATAGTATAGCAATATGCTTGACCTGTGCTAGCTACTCAGGAACAATGTGCTACACTGTCCTCTAATTGTCCCAGGAGGAAGCCTTTCTAGATATTTGCTTCCATCTATACCTGGCAGTTACCAAAGATATAATCTACTCTCTTCGCTTAACCTCATTGTACAGCAGCCCATTCCAGGGTCAAACGAGGCTTTATCCAGTATTAGACTTACAATATAAAAGTGTCTGTTCTATTATTGGTATCCAGAATGGAAAGTAGTTCCAGGGTCTTTACTTAGCTGTGACAGATTACCAAGGAGATAGTTTCCATCTGATACATACATTGATGTCTTGTCTTAACTGTGAAGACTTTTTTGGTGGAGTTCTCCCTGCCACTTGAAAAGCTGTCCAAGTTCACCAGTGCAACTTCAAGCGATCAATATCATACCATGTTTAATGCTGTTATTCGTTCTGCGACATTTACATTGAATCGGGGATGGCGACTTCATTTCTCCTCAGTCAACATTTATCAGGATGCATTTTGATTGGTGCAGGCCAAAAGTTGCCATGTGGCACATGCATCAGCAAGTAGCCCCCAAGAGCAGGTACCCCAGACGATGAGCAACAAACATCGATCCACAACTTACACAGCCAGACCTTCCCCCAGAATGTTCAACATTACCTAATAAACATTTGTCTGGGCAATTTTGATGTGGCACTTTGTGGTAGTAGGAGGGTGCCATTGAGAATGCTTCTTGGGTGCTTTAGTTCCTACATGATACTGAATCAAGGTACATTGATCAGCAAACAGTCAGTGGTACTGGCTGCATGCAAGCACAGCAGAGCATCTTCGTTTGCTTAATCTAATTTGCCTTGTCTGTGTGGGTAATTGTACCTCTATGTATTGTAAAAGACTAATTGTTGAACTTCCGAACATCGTTGTGGCAAGCAAAATCAACAAGTCTGGGGCAGTCAAGCAGCATGAAGCAAAAAACTCGGGAGGAGAAGCCCGAGCAGCAAGCTAGCCTTGCTGCATCCGTCACCTTGGACTCCCTCTCGGAACGGGTAAGCTTGTGGCATATTGTATTCTCTTGCAGTTTTGTAAGGAAGGTTAATGGCTGATGATAATAGGAAGGCAGTAGGCTGCCTGGTGCCGTAGCCAGACTGGCCACAGGTTGTCTGTCGGTCTATAATGTATAACTATATACTCACATGCAAATTGACATGTTTATGACTCAACACATGCTATTTCTTCATGAATATGGTGCCTGTTTTCTATGCCTGGTGCATTCAGTTGTCATATATGTAGCTGTACGATCTGCAAGCTGGGACAGTGGGCTACTCAGCAGCAGATATGAAGCTACTGTGTGGATCAGGCCGCGGCAGCCGTGCTGGCCAAGTAAGTGTTCACCATGCTGTCCGAACAGGCTTCACCTCTTCAGTGGCATATTTGCCATCTAGTTGAACTTTTGGTATTATAAGATGAAAATGCTGTGATGACAACAGTATGCTTCAAGCAAATGTGCACAAACAAGCAATGAGACAGTCTTTCATCATTGTTCATTGGTTTAAACATACCAATGATATGTTATATGGCAAAAATTATTTTTTGTCTTCATACGTATAGATATTATATGCTCACAAGACAAACATGAATAAATGTGCAATTTTTAAAACAAAGATAAATAAAAAAGATGCTGGCCATAAATATAAATTGCTTGATATAATTTGTAAAAAAATAAAAATTAAAGACAAGAGTCATGCACAAATACCTGAGTATTTCAGTACTGCATCATTTAGTCCTGACATTATGCACTACAATCTACCTGATGAATAGATAAACAATCAGGAAGAGCAAGGATTGCTGTTTTATTTCCTAACCACACAAAACTTATTCCACTGTCATGATGGATTTCGCTAAATGTTTTTGTAGAATGACATGAGAACTACAGAAATACACATAGAACCTTGTCATGTGAATAGCTCTCCTTCCAGGGACAACACAGCATACCTTGGCACCAGTGAAAGAGCTCCCAATTAAACGGCTTATCAGGATCTACTTGTTATATACATGACTTTTGGAAGTGGCAATAAAGTAATCAAGTAAAATAAAGTAGAAGACCTATTCCATATCAATCACAGGTACATATTTAAACGTGCAAAGTCATATATAAGATTCCAGACCATGCACATGTTTGAAAAAAAAAAAAAAAAATGGAGAACTTATTTTGGAGCCCCCTCGTACTAAATAACTTTGAAATTTGATCGACACTTATCTTACAGCATCTTGGGGGGGGGGGGGGGGGGCAGGGAAGCAGCAGTGGCATATATGGCTATTTTTTCTAAATGTATCTGTTTTGTTGCTTTTTGCCCAAAACACATCAACTGGTTTAGTGTTACACAGCTTATTTTACCACAGGCCTTAAATTTTACATTAGGTGCCGCACATTTACCTGGTAATGTATTTTTGCGAACCACCAGGTCCTTGTCATCTGCAGGTCTCCTGGTTACCAATTGCTGCATCAATATTATACATGTATATTATATCAGTCTAAATGTATATATATATATATATATATATATATATATATATATATATATATATATATATATATATATATATATATATATATTTATTCGGGCCTAAATTTGTCAAAGTTAGAATAATGAAAAAATAGGTGGGGCTCAAGGTTGTGTGTCATGCTCCAGCCTCCTCCTTCCAGTGGGTGGCCACAGCTAGTCTGGGTCTCCCCTGCAGTCTGGTCATGAGCAGTGTACTTCCCTGTCCTCTAGCAGCTCCAGCTGAGATAAATATATGCCTGAGATGCATATTCAATATATATACACGAGGGCAGATGTAGTGAGGTGTACCGGGACTTAACTGAATCTGCTGATCCTCCCAATGATTGTGTATTGTGCCAGTTGTAATACTGTTGGTGTATCTGGTACATGTAGTTGGTGGTCCACACGGTGTACTTTATATGGTTGATGTAGGCAATATTGCCAGGAATTGAGAAATGTCACTACGTTGATCAACTTTTGCAGCCAGATGTGTTTTCCCAGAGGGAGGAGGAGTCTAATACCTTTATATTTTCTCTGGTTTATCCTTGGTGCATTTACTGCTGTCATGATATCAGGCTGATGTTCTTGGATAATTTGTTTCAGGCATGTTTGTGGCATTCATTTACCTACAATTAAAATAGAAATGGCAAAGATTACAACCCATAACAGGACTGAAAGCAAGACCTTTCACACATATTTGGTACACCATTGTAAAAATAATTTAAATGGTAGTGAAAAACAAATGGAAATTGTACATGAGACCTATCAATATAACTTGCATCAGGTCAACAGCTGATTCAAGGGAAAAGGGGGAAGACATTGATTTCCAAATCTTTTATTGGGTTTCAAGTGGGAGAAAATCCATGTATGTAACCTTATACTGGATAGGATGTAGTCACACTTGTTTGATATTGTTTTGCTTTGCAGAGTCTTGCATGTTTCAGTCTCTTTTACAAATCGTTGATCATACATTGTAGCTTCTTATGTGATGATGATTTTTCAATTTTATTTAAACCCCCATCCCCATAAAACAAGGAAAATAAAATGGGCATTGAAATACACTATGCTATATTATCATTAAATAATAAATTAGCACATAACAGGATAATTAAATTGCAAGTACATTAGTACACAAAGAAATGTTGGGGGTGGTACTGTACAACATGATGAACGTAACTATAAACTCAGTAGAAATGTACACACGGAATCTTGTAGCAAACTTTAATAAGTGCCTCTGGTGGTCAGGACCTGGTCAAGACCTGAGAGACATGAGCCAGTGTCATTCAACATATGGATTGTTTATTGAAAAATAAACACATACATAGCAGGAGAACTAAGTTATAAGAGCATAAATGCATGATATGTATTTGTTAAAACATGGCATATAGCAAAAACAGTGATTTGTGATAGCTTAGCATTTTTATCCTATATGATCAGCAGTTGCTATTTATACACAGTTCTACACAATTAAAAGCAGAAGACTTTTTCACAATAAAAGCCACACCCCCATAGGGTCACCCAGTATAATCATATTCAGTATCTTGCATGTCTGATTTTTAAAAATGATATTACATTTGAACCAGAGGGACATGGCTAACCACAGCTTGCTGAACCCTGTCCAATTCTCCTGGTCTAAAGAATGGTTTTAATAAACATGCACATATCATGTATGATTTTCTCACAGGTGGAAATCTAGTTCTGGTGGACTGTGTTCGATCATCCTATCCTGCATACATATTTTTGCCATACATATGTGCTCAAGTAAAAAATTGGATCTCAGATAAGATCAGTAGAAATATACACTCAGAATCCTTAAACATGCTTCCGTGTCGTAATCAAGCTGTCAACCATAAAAAGGGTACATTATTATCTGGTGTATTAGACAGTGGATTCTGAAGTTTAGGTTCTCATCGAATGAAAGAAGTCATGTATATTATCTCCTGTAGTGAGTCATCATAATTATAAAGTTGTACCCATGCACCAGTTGGTGGACATTGGCTTTTCTTGCCTGGTAGACCTCTAAGGTTTCATGTGAGAACTGGGAATGTGCTTTGGCCTTGTTGATCTATTATTCAGTTAAATATGTGGGCAGATTTCTTGACCGTTTCCTGCACAAATGGTCATAACATTATTTTTATGAAGATGAAATAAACAACTGCACAGTTCTTCTTTGGTCAAAATTGTCAAGTTTAGAACCACATAAAATAACCTCTAGATTACATCACAGGTCCAAAGATTTTCCAAGCTTCGTCCCACTTCCAGAACTCTCAAGAATCCCATTTGTAGGTTCTTACCATTGTAGGTTCTTACCATTGTAGGTTCTTACCATTTGTAGCGTGAAATAACGGAGCAAAGTATAACTACAGCTGTCTACAGCACCTGTGATGAAACAGAAATAAAGAGTAGAAAGCCCCCTTTTCATACCATGACTATAATTATTGTCAGGATCACACACTTGGACAAAATCATGCGAGACTTTGATTAGGAGCATAATCATGCCGTGCCAAGTGCTATAATCTTGTTGTCTTTGTAGAAAATCAAAAGTCTGTATAGTCCGTAAATTGTGTATTACAAGGAAAGTCAAAAGACATTCAATATATTTATAGTGCACCTTTCTGACAAGGCCATTGATTGTGATGCCTGTTATTGCAGTATATTCAACATTTTATTTCTATGGCATCTCTCTGTCAAGCTGATTGATTGTCGAAGCTTTCTTCATAATGTATTCAATGTTTGTAATGGAAAGCCCTCAAAGACTTGGAAAATGAGAGAGTCGGTCAGTCTCAGTAAGTTGAAAACCATTAACTGAATGACTGCTTTCTGTGAAAAAGGCACAAATGAAAATCAAAATGAAGTCCTTTACATGATAACCATTTTTTAAAAAATAATAATAAATATGGCCTCAAAACTTGTGTCAAAGGGAATCTGCTTGCATGGAACACAGATCTTTGTCAAATATTTTACTTGAATATTGTCACAGGGTGACATACACACAGCTATAGTACTGAGTTCTTACATTTCTGATTGTTCGTAATTATATATAATTTATTATTGAACTTGCATTAAAAGGTAAACTGCACCAAGTCAGATCATAAATTAGTAATTGGCAGATATATGTTTTATACAGTTTGAAGTTCCATGTAGCAGTAATGGCATTAACAATTGCTTGATGTCCTAACTGCTCTGTTAATGGCATTAACAATTGCTTGATGTCCTAACTGCTCTGTTAATGGCATTAACAATTGCTTGATGTCCTAACTGCTCTGTTAATGTCATTGATGCCTCTTCTGTCCCTAATACCTCCATGGAAAAACCAACTGAACCAAATGTCATTCCATGCCAAGAATGGTAAATAATAATAGGTCCAATAAATGAAATTTGCTGTATGAAAGTATGTATCATACAACTTCTGATGTTTTGGAATATTTTCAAAATATGTTTTCATTGTCTCTGTTATATGGATCATGAAAAAATATGAAACTGCAGTTCTTGTTCATGGATCATTTGGTGAGGAATTGGCGATTTGCAATTATGCAGACCAGTTTGTATGTGATAATGCCGATTGGATACTTTGAAGTTGTCTCCAAAGCAGACCCAAGCTGCATATTTTGTCTACTCTAACATGGAACTTGGTCTGCTTTGCAGGCAAACTTTAAAGAGGTAGTATTCAAAATATTAATGTGATTAGTGTTAAATGATGGTTTATTTATTTAGTAATTGTATTTAAAATATAATGGGACTAGTACTGTGAGCACATCCTAATGATGTGAATAAACTGCCTTGAACTATGTGTTATTAGGTACTCTTGTGCCCCAGAACATGGATCTTGTAACTCACGATGAGATTGCCCCGAGGACATGGATTAATCAGCTCTGGGTCAGGGTAATAAAAGATCTCCAGTTAGGGTGTAGAGACAGATTAGTCAAGGTGATGGCCATTATAATGGAACATACCTCTGAATTCCAAGTATTTTAAGTAATTTAGAACAATTTAACACTTTAGAATCCTGAGAAAACAGTGGGCTAGGCTTTGTATATTCATAGTAATTGTATATCATGCTTGGGATTACTTCATGCTCAGGATTAATATGTTATATAATCAGAAGTGAACTTGACTCAGTTGCCCAGGGTTACTGAGGGTATAAAGTTGAGGGGATTGCTGTCCATCTCCAGTGATCACTATATCACTGTATAATGTATTGTGTACTTTGGGATAATTTTCAACATTTTCATCATTTTCAAGAGAGTATACTGAGGATTAACAGTTGAAATATGGTGGCTTTTCCAGTTCAATTGACAGTAGGGGAACAGAATTTACAAAAAAAAAAAAAATAATAAATAAATAAAAAAACAAAAACAAAAAAAAAAAAACAAAAAAAAAAAAAAACCTGTACCTTTGGTTTTTAAGTAAAGTATAAATGTATAAGTAAGATTTATTGGGCTCACAATGCAAGCATTTCCAGTCCTTTTGTTAATATCTCAGCAGCAATTGCAATGTTGGTTTATGATTACTTAATCATTATTTGATTGCAATATTAAAAGCGTACACTACCAGTGACCTGCTACTTAGGGTTCAGTCTGTATGCTTGTGACAAAATGATGAACTATCTCTTAGTATGCGATAGACAGCATGAGGTCTGTGCTCTGCTTGGGTCAGTAAAGAAGTATTTTTGCATAGAAAACTTTTCAGATTGCTGGTTCTGCAATGAACAAAAACAAATAGACAGACAGACAGACAGACAAGCAAACAAACTGCTACTGCTTTGAGACCAAAAGATTTTCATAATGTATGGAAGTTGTATCTTTGTTAACATACATTGTATATATGATATGTCTGTTTGAGGTTTTGTTTAGTCCTGTGTGTCATGTATGTAACTTCTGTTTGTCTCTCTGTGTCAGCAGAGCCTAGTATTTTATGTACTATCAGGTAATGCAGAAAAAATAAATATGTTTAAATTTAACAAAAAAAATTTGCTCGCTTAATGCTTAGCAATTTCAAAGAGACCTTTCAATTGCCTTTTCAAGTGGTGATCCAGCTGAATTGGCACGATTTCATGTCGTGATCAGCAGGACAGGGTTCACATAATGTATGGGCATGATCTGGTATGTGATCCTTTTTGGTGGAAAACAGCCAGACTAATATTAGACAGAGGACATATTGTAATTTACCCACAATCCAATTTGTTGGTGAGGATAATGGTCTGTGGGCCCAGGCTTCACTTGCTCCCATGGTGCATCAGCATTGCCTGGGAGCCTTCAGGACTGTTAACCTTGGTTACAATGAGGCTGCATCAATAGCCTCCCTTTATGCAGGACAGATGCTAAGTGGCCGGTCCATGGGAAGGAAAGCTGGTGACTTACTGTATAATCAGATTTTCGTGGCAAAAATTGTTCAGGAGCAGTCTACTTTGGCAATATTTGATGCAAGGAATTGTATGCATATATGTCAGTTATTTTATCTGCAATTTGGCAATTCAGGAAAAAAAAGTTGAATTGCTGATTTGATCTCGTTTTTTGGAAATTTAACCTTTGAGACTATTTATGGTTTTACAGCATTGAGATAGGTCTGATGTACAATTCTCATTCAAAATGTTTTGTATACAAGAGAAATTTAAGGCAAAAATAAAGCAGACGCCATCTTTGGCCACTATAAGAGGAATGAGTTCCTGCCATTGGTGAGGAAATGGCCAAGGGAAATCAACACCACTTCTGTGACGTCGTTCAACAAATTTAATGATTTTTCATTATTGCTTTGGCCATCCACTTGCCAGAGCATTGTGACACAAGGATTTACCAGGATGTGAAA
Source organism: Hermodice carunculata (assembly GCA_964020975.1). Classification (NCBI taxonomy): domain Eukaryota; kingdom Metazoa; phylum Annelida; class Polychaeta; order Eunicida; family Amphinomidae; genus Hermodice; species Hermodice carunculata. The sequence continues at coordinate 107,754,507 of OZ026613.1, forward strand.
ACTGCATCTGTCAGTGAGGAATGCTTGATTTCCCTTTTAACTGTATTGAATGTCCACATAAATCAGGTATTTAAAATAGGCCAAAATAAAATTTCAGGTGTAACATTTTATTACATACAGATCCTCAGTAATGTGTGAAGGACAAAGAATCTACTTGTCATTGACCCCGTTTCAGTTATATGTATTTGTAGAAAGAGTTAAATAGCTTGTAAAAGATTACATAACAGAATAACAAAGGTATTGTGGAGTGATTTAATTCACATTATAATATAAGCTTATAATTGGGTACAAAGGTTAGTGCTGATTGGTCAATAGGTCATTCTGATAGATCGACTAATACATGTTAAGCCTTCTCTGCACTTTTTACAAAAACTAAAATGAAGGGATCCAGCGGCATGCATATTGGGATGGCTGTGGACAACTGTATCACAGCAATGACTTGTTTTAACTGTTATACCATTGGGTCTGTTAGAACTGAATGATCTTTTTCTTTGTGTTTGTCGAACTGCTGGTGCATGCAATGGGAAGCTTTTAGGTAAGGAGGGCATCAGGGGATAGGAATTACAGTTGAATACTGTTTCTAGGATTTTTGACCAACATGAAGTTCAAAGTATGAATGAATGTCACTTTTCTAAAATCATATAGAAACTGCATAGTTTAAAAAGGAAACAACTCTGGCAGTCATTGATCTGTTTGTCAGAATGGATAACAAAGCACTCTATGCTTCACACATTATATTAAGGTTCTCATTCCTGCTGACAAAAGAACCCACCTCTACTCATGGTTTCTCCTTATCTTTGATTTTATGTAATTTTGACCTTAATTGCTTAAGTAAAATATAAAACATAAATCTCAACCTCACTGGTTGAAGCCAATCTAAGATTGAGATTTTGAGTCTTTCTACGAAAAATACGAGTGTTTGTTCATCAGACAGTTTCAGCCAGTACCATATCAATTGACACTTTCCAGCTTGAATCACACGGATGTAAATTGGCATGGGCTAGAAATAATGTTTTTACTTAAATTTTATGTCAAGAGAATAATTTTGCTGAGAATTGCCAATAAGACGCATCATGATAACATGCTTTGTGTCAATGTGCCCAGCCTGTGCCTGGGAAGGCTGTTGGCTCAGTCTTACAGTGACCACTAAAGGGTTAAGGCATTGCTGGAAGTGATCCTGAGACACTGTATGAGGAAGGCAAGATAACTATGGAAGAAATGATGGCTTCCTCAGACAGTGTGTGTGGGGCTGGATAAAATGCCTGAGGAGCTGATTGCTATATAACGGCAAATTCTCCTTGCTGTCTTCATGTAAAGTAGCAGACATAAGTGGGAGGTTGAATTGGACTGACTCTCAGTACTTGTCTGCTTCCCTGATAATCTGTCTCGTTTTTTTCGCTGTGGGAGGCTTTACATTCCAGTGAAAAGAAAGAGTCTTTGTCAGAAATAATATGGTTATGCAGAGGAAGCAAGTAGATTTCTCTCCACATACATTTCAGGATGTATACAGACCACTGTCATATTGAGACATGAAATGATATAATTTCCTTAGAATCCAAAGAAAAAAAGCTATTCATGCATGTTAAGACTGCTTCTTTTAGTGCCATTTTCAGTGGCCAGATAATGGTTTATTTTAGGATACATGTGCCAATGGATACTGTTCCTATTCTGATGAGCAACATTTCTTTTCTTTTTTTTTTTTTGAGCAGAAAATTTGGTTTGGAATCATTAGAAGTATAGATTCAACACTTGACTACATTCTTCAGATCAGTATTTATCTGTAAAGCACCAATGCTATGATTATATGGAAAGTGAGTAGCAAAATTAGACAGGTGTATGCTACATCAACATGTTGATATGTACAAATATGTGCTAAATAAAGTGGAAAGAAACAGATACTGGTGCACAGTGAGCTGTTCTGTGTGATACATTGTGTCCAGAGGGGGCAACAAGACCGTTGGAACAGCCACATATAGCCACACAAGGGAACCATAGTGTGGTCATCCACTGTACTATGTCCAAATGACTTGCAGACAATTAAACTGTTTTCCATTTGAATGAAGACTGAGTCAACAGCTTTCTGTAGTGTGGGTTGGGTCCTAAACCCCTAATCCTCTTTAAGGGAAGCTGTTAACTTGGGCCATGTCATCTTGATATGTCTCATTTGCAATTTATTTTCCCCAGTTTTCAAAATTAGTCCCAAAACAGTGAAGCAGACATTTGAGTACCAGTCGGTTTTTGGCTGGTTTAGAGTGGAGAGGGTTAATTTATAGATAACCCCTTACCAAAGTACACCAGTATATATGCAGTCACTTTGGGAGTGGTGGGAGGTTAACTGCCTGTTGTAGTGACTATATAACTGGGAGATGACTGGCCCCTTTTATTATGATTGGATAATGAGAGGACAAATTAGCCCCTGTATGTAATGACTTGATGTGTATTAAATCTCTGTGTCCATTATAGTTTGTTACTTGACAGTTAATAAACACACAGTCACTACAGGGGGTAAAATTACATAAATAACAGAAAGCATTTTCAAACTAAGAACACAAATTTCAGTTTCATATGAAGCAATTACTCAGCTGTGCTTTGGTATCTGTGGTACATAACATCTGTACATAGCCCAGGATGTTCTGTGTGGTACATTAACCGTGGTACTGCTGAATTGTTTTTTTAACCTGCATTTTGGACCATAAAAATACATGCTCTGTAGCACTAGAATTAATTATATATTCTATAGATAGCCCTGGATATTCTCTGGTACATTATAACTTGACATAGCCCTTGATGTCCTGTGTGGTGCTTTTCAGCTTTTCATCTACCATAGCAATGCATGTTCTCTGTGGTACAATGTACATTGTAACTTTACCTGATGCTGGGTGTTCTATGTGGTACATTGTAACTTTATATAGCCCTGGATGTTGTCTGAGGTACATTGTAACTTTACCTGATGCTGGGTGTTCTATGTGGTACATTGTAACTTTATATAGCCCTGGATGTTGTCTGAGGTACATTGTAACTTTACCTGATGCTGGGTGTTCTATGTGGTACATTGTAACTTTATATAGCCCTGGATGTTCTACATAGTACATTATAACTTACATTGCCCTGGATGTTCTATGTGGTACATTATAACTATACATAGCCCTGGATGTTCTGTGAGTTACATTACAACTGTTGACACCAGGAAGCATACTTGAGAGACTGACCATGCCAAATGTATCTGCATGCATGGCTGGCAGGCACACTGGGGAGCTGATGCAACAGACATATCTTTGTCAGCTTTTTATAGCACCAACAGATGAACTTCAGTCTAGATATATCTGTCAGTGCTTCAGAACAAGAGTTTCATAAAGATTGATGTCCATGTTAAGTCAGCTCTGTGAGGTTCCTAGATTATCGTTGTTGTATTCTACTGCTGAAAAAAAAAATTAGTTTCACATTCGATGACACAAATTGTACATCACACAAATAACTCTTGGATTGCATCAAACTGGTTATTAGGACTGAAGTTTTAAATATACATGTAATATGATATATATGTATATGTGTGTGTGTGTGTGTGTATATATATATACATATATACATTTACACACACCTATGTGTATATATATATATATATATATATATATATATATATATATATATATACACATACATGTATATATGTATGTATGTACAGACAATATATATTATGTAAAAAACTTCAGTTCTAATGACCAGTGTGATGTACAAAATGTTCATGTCATCTTGCTTCTATTTTTCATAGTTCTCTTAGAAATTATGATTTCATTGCTTATAGGAAAAGTGTCCATGTTCATATTGTTTTTTTTTTTTTGTTTTTTGTTTTTAACTTTCATTTTTTTTTTCATTTGTGTGGAAATTGTATTGGCTGTATGACTTAATGGGCAACACAGTGTTGTAGAAAATGAGTATTCATTTTGATTATATATCCTATTTTGATTATATATCCTATTTATTTTTCATTTTTATAGAAAGTGCCTGGATGAAAACAGCTGCCCACTGTGCTTCATGTTATTAAAGTTGGGACTTCACAAAAAACAGTTGATCTTGTGATCACAAAAAGCACTGAATACATGCAGTCACAAGTCAGTACAGGTAGATAGGGACCAATTCTTTTGTCTTAAGTCTTAAGTTTAAGAAGCAAATATATGTAACAGCAAGAACTGGTCACAACAAGAAAACAAAAATAAATAGAAACAGATTCTGGTTTTGAAGCAGAGATATCAGCTTGCTGTGATCCATGGGGTTAATAAACATTCATATAATATGTACTATATATATTTAAACAGGGAGGAATTTAAAAGGCTGGTACCAGACAATACTGCAACAGGTTTAAGTATGGCAGACATTAACTCATTCCACCATGATAAAAGACTAAGTCAACAGCTTTCCTTGGCATGCTCTGGACGCAATGTGCCTAGAGCGCACCAGGGAAAGCTGTCGACCATGGGCATATAATTTTGAATGATCTTCCATGCAAGCTTCATCCAAAATTTTGAAAAATAATCCCTAAATTAGTAAAATACAATTAGCAGACGACATTTAGATATTAGAGGGAAAAAGTGTCATTAGGGTGGAATGAGTGAATTGACGAGGTAGAGCAGACTGCAATACATTGTTGGTCTCAGACAGCAACAGTAAACCTATAAATATCAAACATTTATCATATATTATACCCCCCCCCCCCCAACACACATAGGCACACACCAAGAATGATTTACTGGTATGGAATGTTGATTGGTATTTTGAATATGGTCGAATGATATTGCCTTCAACATGTCTGACCGGTATAATGCAAAATGCAGGCAGTTATGTCTGGGAGGGCTGTTTGCATGCGTGGATTATGATAAGCTGATTCCAAAATACAAAATATCACAGTGCATGTAGTGTAAAATGTTGATAACCATCACTTGATTAGTCACACCACAGAACCTGTTCCTGTCAATATTATGGGTGCTAAGTTTTGTTTGTGTTTTGTCATATTTTTATGTTTTCACATATCTGAGTGACAGGCTTTTTTCTTGAGATTTTCAGATTTTATTGCAAGGGTTTGAAATGAATGGAATGTAGTGTTTCGGTTGCATAGAAACAAGCAAATATATATTGAGGTGTGAATCACTCCAATTAACACATGCAAGTTTATTGAAATTATGATCTTGGTGGGCAGTTTTTATCAATTTGTTATTTTGAAATGTGCTGGAATGTGCCATGTGATGATAAGTGGCTGTCAACAGAAGTTAACTGCCATGATGTGATATAAATCATTATTCTGAATGCTGGTTATCCTATGATATCACCAATTTATTCTGTCTTTACAACGGAAATATAGTAGGACGACATGTTGTAGATGGGAGCTTATAAATCTCTTGTTAGCAGTGACATTACTACTGATGCAGTGGTACCTGTGCTAAAGACCACCCCTTGAGAGACCAAACATTTTTAAAACTATCCTTTTGTGACACCAGAGTCTGTACAGAAATCCAGGCTGCATAAGGCATTCAGCTATAGCCCATTTGGCTAAAGTGACTCATGTATTAGCCAAACTCATCTTTCTTCAGCCAAACTGATCCAAATTTTTCAATCAGTAGCTGGTTTTACATTTTAAAGTTTACATACTTGATAGAAACTAAAGTCATCTGAGATGTCTTGAGTTAATTTTTCCTCAAGATGGTAAATACCTTTAATTTTAGTTGAAATGCTTTAAATGAACAGCTCTGAATTATAATAAGGGTGTCAGAAAACTGTTGACTGTCTGAAGTGTGACACTGTAAGAGTTGAGCCAAGTCTTGCTTATGTTAGCATATGGCTTATTGCTGGTGCTGTCCACGAACAGATCTAGACTTCAAAAATCTCTAGCCAAAATTGGAAACACAGGTATAATTTTCAAAAATTTTATCTTGGTGCTTGTGTAATTAATGTTAAAACTATTTTGGCCATTTTCACATTTCTTTTCCCAAATTCAAGAAACGTTACCATTTAGCCAATTGGCTAATGGTCAAATCAGTCCCTCCTACCTCGGGAAGTTATGAATATGTTAAGAATTTTATCAGATGTGAATGGATGGATGGATGGATGGATAGAGGGAGGGAGGGATTAACTATCAGTGTTTCTGGTTGAGAATTACTCCAGTCTGCAAGGACTGCTGGCTTTCCCGTGAATTGCATGCGTAGGTGGCACAAAGAGCGTGATGTGCTGTCTCTGGGTACAAGTAGACAGACAAGATTTTGATGCAACAGCAAAGCTAGCAAATTGTAGGGGCTTCTAATGTGAGCGAGCAAATGCAACTAGATCTGAGCTACTAAAATGAAAATTGTCATGCAGAAGATGCCAAGTTCAACAATTTATGCTATTTCAGGCCACCAGCCATGTTTAGTTTTTGCATACTAGGGCAGCAAGAAATAGAATATATTTCAGAGTATGATTAGTTTCTGTTTCATTATGAATGTTTATCTTAGTCAAGATCAGAATACAATTGATAGAACTTCATGACATGACATATGTTCATGTGAGGTAAGTCAGTACATTCAGCTGTGACATTTTTATAGTGACCATCACGATCAAAATCACAGATGGTTTTGTGTATAAAAATTCATTGTGCCAGTTAGTCGCAGAAAAAACCCCCTTTGATGAGTAACTTTGCTTGACAATCAAAATGTAATCAAAGGATGAAAAGAATTGAAGCTTCTGGCAACAAGGTGGAAAATAGCACTCAGCTTAAGCAGTATGGCTTCATTTGTTCCAATATCTGGCACTAGGTGGCAGTGTATCACAGGCTGCTGCCATGGAGCAGATGATCATGATATCACATACTGAAGCATCTGAAATATACATACACCATTGACCATATTCACAAAGAATTTTAATCTGATAAGAAACTTGGAATCAAAATTAACATCAGCTTGTGTTGGTCCCTTAATCCTGGGTTGCGTGAACAATTTTAGTGTGAACAGATCCTGTTTATGGCTTTTGTACAAAACGTGATTAACATTTCAGGATTATGGCTTAATCTTAATTTGATCCAGATTTTGATCCAGCTTAAAAGAGTACGTGCTGGATTAAAACTAAGACTAATTCAATAACATTAAAATTTTGAAAACAGTTAATATTGTAGCCCAGAACATAGATGGTTTATTCCTGAAAATTTTGATTCATATTTTAGACCAAATATTTTAGTTCAGTGTCAGCACCAATTTAATTATAGGATCAAAGTCAGGAAATATGTGTATGCCACATGGGCATACACATATTTAAGTGGATGAATTGGTTAGTGATACAGTGGGACATTAAGTGTCTGTTATGTAAACTTATTCGACAGGGTGCTGTCTATTTACATAATTGTTATGTTTCAATAAGTAGTTGTGAAATTACATGGCGGTCATCACTCTAGTTGTGTCATGACATGTACCAAGAGAAGAAATAAATTGGAAATGGCCTGCATACCAAATAGCATATTAACGGATTGGTCCCAGGTCTGCATATATCAGTGGGTGCAGACCTAACGGCAGCATCATCTACGAAATGCATGTACACATCAAATCAGTGATCGATGTTTTATTTGACGTTCAATCAAGTCTTAGTTGTATACAAATACAGTTATGGATACAAATTCATGTGTTTCATGATCATCATGAAGTAACAAAATAAAAAAAATAAAAAAAAAAATAAATAAAAAAAAAAAAATGAACAAATGACATGCACTGGTACCTGCTCTAAAGACCACCTCTTGTGCAGTTTGTGTCTCGAATTTTGTCGGTTGCTGGACACAGTGGGGATGTTATGCTTTGTTGGGCTGGTACCCATTGAAAAAATGTCAAAAATTTACATGCTCAAATGGACTGCTCGTGATAGAAAGTTTCTTTTTAAGACCACCTTTTGTGATACCAGAGTGTTTCTCTAACAAATTTACCTATAATTTAGCAAGCATCACATGCAGTATTAGACCAGTTTTTGTTGCAGTAAGGATGGTCTGTTGATATAAGCCAGAGACAGGCAACAGGTAAGAAGCAGCTACCTGCAGGAGGTGACAGGAGTATTATGTAAGTTACTGCACTGTGGCTACTTTAACAAGGTGGCCAGAGGCTCAATGTCTCTGCCATATCCTGTGATACTTCCTCATCTCACGAGGCTTGCATCAAGAGTCCTGGTTCTCCTTGAGTTTCATGTCTTGCTCTTTCCTCCAATCTGAACTGAAAACTTAGAGCTTTCACTTTGATGTATTATTGAAAAAAATAATTTCCTGTTACATCAAAGCTTTTGAATAATGTGTTATTGCAAATATCAAAGAAAATCTGCAACTTTACAATATATGTCAGGGGATGTAAAGCCCAACAAATCTATAAATGACATGACTCTTCTGTTTGCATCCCATGGCCCATTTGTGGTTCTTGACTGACATCTTTGTCAGGTAACCACACAAGAATGTACAGAATTTCAAATCATGTCTTACATGTCAACATTTCCTGGTCACAGCCACCTACTGTAAGGCTCATGACAGTGTTGTAGGAGTGGGAGGGGAGTGTCTCGTCTTTGGGAACCAAGGGTTAACAGCTTGATTCATGTTAAATTGTTGACATTTTACCATTTATGGCAACGTGAAGGGCATTGATAATGGAAATGGAAATGCTAGCAGAACAGGCTCATGTATTTTAAACTGAGAGGGTTGCTAGGTACATGGTACTTTGAAAAATAGTCCTGTTTGTTTTTACACAATGCAATATCGTGGCCATCAATTTGTGCATGCAGTATTGTAAAAGTATTGATGTTTGGCAGCTGTGGGGAATGATCAATCCTGCTATTTTGGAGACAGTGATGCTGGCATTAAGAGCTGCTGATTACTATGTCATTGAGATTAAACAAGAACAAGGTAGTCCAGACGATAATAGGGACCGGCAAATCAATTGTGGGCTTTGTTCCAAGTAAAATTATCACAAACATTGTTGGTAGTCTGTTTTAGTCCACATGTCAGACAATGACAGCTGGAACTGAAACCATGATAGACTGAATGTAGGATTTGAGGTGACAGCATGGAGGCAACAGGCCACGTAATGACATGGAAAATATGTCTCTCTGGTGTGATTATTCATGAACGGTTTCCAGTAGCTGTGTTGATGAGACCGTTTGCCATAGTAAAATGATTGGATGTTGGGTGAATATTTCATTTAAAAAAGGGGAATAAATAATGAAGTCAGACACATGTAGTATATTGCCAGGCAGAGCTACCTTGTTAATATATGCGATGATTTATTACTGCATCAGTATCGAGAATAACTGCTAGGTAGTCACGTTACCATGGCAACATATTTGTGCAGTGAAATGTAGGTATTCCATAGAGGTGTATGTGATTGGCACAAGAACCTTTTCTGTTTGCTCCTTAATACCATTTGAAATACTTAAGGTATAAACCCACTGGTTCACAAAAATGGTCCAGTTAAGAATCACCCTTGTCCAGAAATAATGAAAATTAACATGTGGCATGAATGCGTATGGATACCTTGCACAAAGCTGAGTATCAACTTCTCTCGGAATAAAACTGTGGACCAAGCTACTCATTGTAATGAGCAGGAAACAATGATGTATCTATGGCAGGCATAATGAAGAGCCGTTGGTCACATAATGAGCACGGGTAGTGGCCTCTGTTTTTATTGCTTAGTCCCACTTTGTCAGCTAAAAGGTTCTGGCTGCTACACCGTTGTTGTTACTACAGGATCTGGCACATTTACTATTGAATTTCTGTCCTAAATAAATAAAGAAGGAAAATGGAATAGGAGATTCTCTTGCAAATATAATTCAATAGGAATGAGTGGCCTGACAAGAATCTGATTGGCCAGGTAGTGAATGCATAATTCCAAGGTTTAATGAGCAGCTGAGGGTGCGGGAAGCAGGGAAAGCAAGGAGAGGCCTGAATGCTGCAGTAGAATATAGGGTGGCCACAGAAGCACCTCTGTATTGCCCTCATATTCATCAACGGCTGTCCCAGGTGCAGAGTAACATACCTGCCTGATACCATCGTGGGCACTGGGACAGACAGCCGTATGGTGGCGGTAGCAGAGGGAAGGATCGTCAGAATAGATATCGCGGCACCATCAGGACTGAGAAACACAAAAGACTGGGGGGCAGAAGCAGTATAACAAAACACTGTATGCAGCCACATTAAAGAACTGACTTGTCAACAAACAGAAACAAAAAACAGTTATGGCAGCAACTACAACAACAAAGATGGACACGGCACCACCGCCAGTTCCAGAGAAACGTGCTGTGGGTGAAGCCTCCCCTGCCTTGGTGAGTATGGCCACTAGCACCATGCAGTATTGATGTGGACATTTCATTATGCAGGTCATGTTTGCACCTAGTAAATGCTGCCCTTTTCATTCAATTTTCACATTTGCATAACACTTAAATGTACAGGGAGTCCAGGACTGCACATCATTTCTTCCATTGTGATATTGTAGCGGAGCAGAGCATTCTTTGTTGGCCAGGTGGCACATTTATTTTATTTTGGCACGGGAATGCACACTTTCCTTGTACTCCATGATTGATTGCTGTGGGCATTAAATATTGATGTTCCTGGATGATAACACCCACAATGACCAAGTAACTAGATGTGGGACAGTGGTCTGGTCATTTTGTTAGCAAGGTATCAGTGGCAAGTGCTAGGCCATGGTGGGCGAGTGTCCATATGAATGAAAGTCAACTGAGGTATGCAGAGCTCAAAATACATTGTCAGTATCTACATCACACGTGTACAAACATGAATAAATTGATTTATGAATTGAGGCCATATATCGTCATGATCAGTGTATATATAGATAATGGCCAGGAAGCAGACATTATACAAGTTGATGGCTTGCTATTTTGGTGTTTATCCTCCTGAAATAACAACATTCACAGAACAGATATGTGTAAAATACAATTTTGGACCTTTGAACTGCAGTGATGTGGCAGGCAGCCTGTAATCTCATTATGATACATGACTTTACACTTGAACTGTCAGATTCAGCAGCAGAAATAATTATATTAAAAGTAGGTAGTGCTTACTTAATATTATGCAGTGTGGCCACTGGAGTGGAGGTTTTAAGCAATAACAAGCCCTGCAGGAGAGGTGTATTGAAAGATGTGCTAAAAGGATACAAACATACATGTACATCTATTCTGGTGAAGACTGACATATAAAGATACAGTGTGTTACACCATGCGGCACATTATTATCATCGTTCCTCATTTGTAGGCTGACAAATGATGCAAATGGCCACATTGACGCTCTCCTCATATGATTTTAAATCACAAAGCCATTGTTCACCTGCTAGTCTCACCTCTTAACTGGCAGACAGTGTGAACAGGGTCCTGTTACAGGGAATTGAACCCCACTGGGTGAATGTAGTAACCCTAAGGGCACTTGTCACAGAAGAATAGATAAACAGCCCAAAATATCTGTGAAAACCTGTGTTGAGTGAGAGGAAGGTGTCAAGATGCTAAAAAGGATTGAATGCATTTGCTTAAGTAGTGACAGCAGCCTGTTATGGGGAGATTTATTGTTGGTTCCATTGTGTATGATGCTTGAGGCAGAGAGACGATGGATTTAATGATGGAAGAGACTTTTACCTATTGGTTGCAAAAATATTAGTGAAATTATGTACATGGAATCAAGTCACCCCCCCCCCCAAAAAAAAAGAAAAAAAACCCCCAACCAACCCCCTTAGAATGTAACACTTATATAAACATATCTATAAGTAGATATCTAAAAATGATATTTTGAATGGAATTTTAGGGCCTTGTGCATTAGCATATTTCAAGTTTTAGACCTGTCTGTTTGCTTGTAATTTTGAACTCAATAAGCCAAGAGGATTAAATTGTGGTACCAATTGGATTATAGGTAGATACCAACAAAGAAACAACTAGACCCCAAAATGTGGATGGAAGACGTGGGGCATTGGGTGCTGCTATTGTTGAAAACAAAGGAATCTCAGGCCTGTTGTGAAGCTGAACTATGGAGCAAAATGGTTACCATGCCAACAGTACTGGGTTTTGAAAAGGTGGATGAAAATTCAAAGCAAGTGCATTTAACCATTTACTCCTTAGATGAGGACTGAGTAGACAGTAATGGTTGCTTTGTACAGATTGCAGGCCGGACACCCAAGCCCTGTAAAGGCTGCTAATGTACGACATGGAATCCTGACAAACACCATTTCAATTATATCTCCATTCCAAAAATATTTCCTAACAGAGAGTAAATCAATTAAGTGAAATATCAAAAGCAATGGGAGCTTACAGGAAATGTGTTAATGTAAGTGTCAGGGAGACTGTAACCTACTCACTCCCTACACAGGGCCCCCCCCCCACCTGCTTGCTCCCTCCATGCCCCCTTACCTGCTCGCTCCCTAAACAGCCCCCCCCCCCCAACACACACACACGCACACGTATACTGCCTCACATTTATGCTCGTAATAAACCAGAAAACACCATTTGGCATCAGAAGTTTCAAGATTGAGGGTATTTTGTTTCAGACAAAGTAATGTCTGTTCCCAGGCCCTTCATTATAAATACACAAATACAATACCTATGAATATATTTGTCTTGAAGTATTAGATTATTGTATATGTCAATATACATGTAGTGTTACTGTGAGCCACACCCAGACGTTCCTGAACCAGGGAACTCCTAAAACAGGAATCTTGGCCTCATGTGCCATGTATACGGCATTTGTCATTTGGCACCCAGGCATAGTCAGTCCATGTACACCTTGAGGGATCATGCAAAAACAGGGCCAGTCAGAGCCTGATATGTACCAGTTAATATGATCACATTTGTTACTGAAATGCCACTGTTGCAGCTAAAAATAAGTAGCATCACCATGAAAAAAACATTTGGGGAATCTAAATAGTGTGAATTTAAAATTGTGTGCATAATTTGACATTAAATATGGATCTTTGACATGAGAATTCAGCATACCTTGTGCAGCAGAAATGGATCTGTTCTTTGATAGCTGAACATGATTCTATTAATGAGAAGTATATATATATATACATGTAAAAAAATTATTATTATAAATTAATATTTGTTTTTTTATGACATGCCATTAAAGGTAGTACATGTGCAGGCAATATATATTGCTCCACTTACCATGACAGTATGTGGCCAAGAAAGATGTATTACATTATAGTGTATCACCAGTGCAGTATTTTGGACATTTTCCATCGTACATGAAAATGATTAGATCCAAAATCTGACAACAATACAGCAATATTATGGGTGTGAGTGCTTATTGCAAGAATGAAATTCATCAGCCCACAGACAGAAAATATGGTATGGCATGCTACTATAAACAACCAAAAGTGGTAAATTTGATGTAAAAAGTGGGAGGGTGTTTGATTAGAGCACCAGCTGTGGTCAGTAATGTAGTTACAGTATATTTCCCATCAGAAGTGAAAATAAAGTAGCTTGCTTGTGTAAAGTTGTCGGGATTTCTGTCATTAGAAAACAAAATTGGGGTATGGCAGTAACAGAAGCTTAACCCTTAAAGCCCTGATTTAAGATGGAGTCAACAGCTTTCCCTGTGGGCACTTTGGGCACGCAAACTGCCCACAGCATGGGTTGGGCACTTAGGAAAGCTGTTGACTCAGGCTTAATATGAGGGGGAAAGGGTTAAACTTGTTACAATGTATTATTTATTTATTCCTGAACAGTATAGCTATACAAACAGTGTCTGTGATACATTTACATTTACAAATTTTTGTTTCTACATGTGACACTGAAAGTTGTTTCATTGTCAGTACAGAAATTGATGCCAGGCTATTTGGCTACTGTTTCCCCAGCTGACCTCACAGCAGACTCCTTCAGCTGTCTGCTATCCAGCATTTTTATTTCTTCCCAAAAACTGTTAACCATATTTTTTTTTTCAAATTCTCAAGGGTACAACTAACTGTAGATGGCTCTGTGACAAATTTGTTCAACAGGTCCTGCTTAAGGGATTTCTGGATTTTTTAGTGGACAATGTTTTACTCATAATCATTTTTTGGAGAAAAAACTGGTTAAGCAAGGATGAAGGCAGGGCACAGTCAGTGCCAGCATAACTACACGTGTTTTCTCAAAATAGTTAACCAATCCTCGTCAAACTTGATGGGGATTTATTGGTAAGAATCTGAAAAAGGCATCCCTAAAACTGCAGGGTCAATTGCATTGAAATGGCATTAGAACATCTGGTTATCCCCCAGAGTTGATCTCTGGGAAAGTTTTCCAGCAGGTAACACTGTTGTCTTTCCTTATTTGAAAGTTTTTGTAAATAATGATTAATCAGGGTACGTTACTAATAGCATTGGGGATTTTAAGTTTTTTTTGTAAGATGAAGTGATGGTTATAAAATGCAATGATCCCATATTTGGAAATTTACATTACTGTCAGAAAAGCAAAAGTGGAGACAAAACAAATTTGCTAATTTTTGTTGCTTAATTACAAGCAACATTTATGTTAACGCTGTTGTGGTGAACTATGTTAAGATTTCTTGGCAGCAGAAAATAAAAAATAAAATAGAAAAAAAAAATGAAAAATTTAAATAAAGGCTTTGACATCTTTTTGTTATTTGAACACAAAGGATATCAAACATTTTAAATGAGACAATGCAAGGTTGCTTATCGTGTGTGGAAACTGGTGTGACTCAGTGTTTTAAACTCTGTAACACTGTTGGTATTTTGAAAACATAATTGTGATAACAAATTGTTCACAATGTTGTCTGCAAATTACCTGCATAGATATCTGGTTATCAGAAGATGATCATAAGTATCTGGTCTGTTAGGGCCCATTGAGGAATGCTCCTGTGTGGAAAATTATATATACACCACACACATGTGTATATATATGTATATATTTAATACAGGGGTCAATTGTGACTTGTAAATTCGTGTCACTATATGCCATTGCTATTTATATATGGACAATTAGCAGAGTAAGTGGCATATGGTCAACTGGCTGTGATATTTATGGTATTAGTTTCAGTGTGTTTACTTAGGATTTGGATCAATGATTTCTGGTTTGGGTTTTAACTCATTCCATACTATGGTCACAGGCCTTGGGCAGTGGTTCTGGCACTGCCTGGCAAGTCATGCTGCCGCTGCCCTTGCAGCAGCTGCAGCATGATGTGCCATTCAGTGCCAGAATCACTGACTTAAGACTATAGGCGTGTTGGTACTTGAACAGAAGCTCTTTTTCATGAAGAATTTAAATATGCAATTGTCATCTTGAATCTTGGTAAATATACAGAAAAACCAGGGACTGGTATGGAGTGAGTTAATGGGGAAATAATAGAAAACTTGTTTACACACATTGATACAAAGTGCAAAAATATGTGTATCAAAGTTGCCATTTAGAATAAAATGTTGGGATACCAAAGAGCTTCTTCAACACCTATTGCAAGTTCAAACTTAAACTCAAGTTATAAGTAATCACTTTTAAAAAGATAATTAGTTTTGTCAACTGGTGTTAAAAATTTATTGGGCAGCCATAATACAGCATTCGGTCAACAGGTGCTGCTACCTGGTGTGTAGGTGTGGAATGAGCCAACATAATGGACAAGGAGCCATATTGTTGATAGCACATGTGAATAGATGGCAGAATTTGTGCAAGTGAGTATAATTGAGTGATGGGATAAGTACAGGCTTTGCTGGTTACACTCCTTTGTGCATATCTGGGTTAGTCATCTTATGTGCAAAGTTTCAAAAAGAGATCTGTTGTCTTTGAAGTAGGACAGGTAACATTTAGTATGAACGGTGTGTGACATGCATGAAGGCTCATATCACCGGTAGTGAATATAACAAACATACAGGTAGGACACACACAGAAAATATGACCTCACAACTATACAACGAGAGTATCATGCTGCCACGTCTAGCCATGTTTGAGTCACAAAACTGATGTTTACTTCTGTGACGTCTAGTCCATGTCCAGTCATTAAATCTATATTTCATTGTCTATGGAGTTGAGGTACAGTGTACCCATGCAGACACTCCCAATGCCTGGGTCTCAGGCACCAGTCAAGCGTGGGTTGGGCTTCAGAATCACAAATGCACCCAGGCTTGTGGAGACAATAGATAGTTGACGTATCTGTCATTGTGAACCTAAATACATGTTTTGTTTGTAGTAGTCAGACTGTTATGTAATATCTTTGCATTAGGTTGACTGCATCTCGCCTGCTTACACAAAACATACTTAACGTTGAGATGTATTTTTGCTTCTGTCATCGTTTGTAATATGGTAGTGTAAAATAATAGTTAAGATGATTATATTTACAGGTGATTGCAGTTGTGGCCGGGTCACCAGGTTTAATCCAATACACAACAATTAAACCATATTGATATAATCAAACTAACAAAATTATGTATTAGGTGTTTCTGGAGAAAAACATAGGAGAGAATGATCTTACAAAAATGTTATCACAATAGTATACTATAATTGGTAGTAATGATAATCTCATAGAACTGAAAGGTACTTCAACCTGGGAGCTTTGTTTGGCTTCAGTTATATGTGCTGATAAATATGTGAATACCAGGAACTTTGTGTAGAAGAGGGCCATATGAAGGAAATGAGGAATCACAAAATTAATTTCCTAATAGGTACTTGGTATATTGCCTGCAGGGGGTACTGAATTAGTCTCATGTAATTAAATGACTGTGGGCAGGAGATGGGTATAGCATTGCAGTATAAAGATTTCTGTTGGGTTTCCCAGTAGTGGTGCTTTTGAATTGTATCCTTTTTTGGTTTTTGTTTTTGTTTTCAATACTCAAGATTTTTTTCAACAGTTTCATTCCCCAGTGAACACACAATTTTCTTGTAATCACAAGGGCCTCCTTTTTTTTGTGAGACTCGCGTTGGGTTTGCATTTGAGGACGTATGATTTATGTAACATTCAACAAACCTAGAGGCAGCAAGAATTTAAAAAATATGTACAGGAAGACCATTTTATATTAGCAGTCAGTGCACTATATGTAAGCTGTCAATTAATCATTGATACGAGCTGGACTGCCAGCCAGCAGTTTTTTGTACTTTTGTCTGAGAGATTAGTTTATGTTGCATCCCCTAGAGGTCTCTAGTAGCTGAAAGGTCAGCACTAGGATTGGGGTTTATAGAAGGATGATACATAGCTCAGGTTAGAATAAGTGTTTCAAATATCAGAGCTATGCAAAATGTGCATGTGTCCAATAAAGACATATGGATGTCATGTAATTTTGAAACCCCAAATATTAATTAAATGCTGCAGCAAGGAGGACAGATGGCTCATTGTTTAAGCACAGACACATTCATCAGAATCAGGTGTCGTAATTAGTTTTGCCTTTGATGTTCATTTATGTTGAAAAGCCTAAGAGGATTCCAGAAAATGATTTAATGAATGAAGCTGAAATTCAAACATATCCAACCCTGTTTGATTCCTGAGAT
The DNA here is from genome assembly GCA_964020975.1 of Hermodice carunculata. NCBI lineage: Eukaryota > Metazoa > Annelida > Polychaeta > Eunicida > Amphinomidae > Hermodice > Hermodice carunculata. The sequence goes on from OZ026613.1 coordinate 107,771,949, forward strand.
GTTTTTTCTTATGCCAATTAATGACACAGATGTTACCCTGTCAATGTAGGAAGACATGAATGTTGACATGTTCAAAATTACATATTACATACATATATCCTAATTGTGCATTACTCTAGTAAGATAAAAACAACATTCTCAGCCTTGTGGACATGATGTAGCAGTACATCATGTAATTCAGGATCTTGAACAGTAAGAGTACTGCATTGTAAGTCTTTTTGTTTCTTGGTGTGAAATAAAAATAACAGGAAAATTGTGCTCTTCTATGTTATTTTGACAAAATATGGTTAATGGGCCGCATAAGGGCATTTTTTTATCGATCAGCCACAGCAGGAAAAAATTGTTGTCTCCACTGTGAGCGTCTGTAATGCTGATACATATCGAGGAATATCATAGGGTAGGACCTGCATAGGGTCTGTAGTGGTCAGTAGACCACAGGGACAGGGCTGTGTGGCACTGTGGCTTTAGCCCGACTCTTCATATTATAATGCTGTGGTACAAAAGGCAGGTCCATATTGATTATTTTAGTGGCATTACTCTGGAGGACAGTGATATTACATTGCACTGCCAGGATACCATGACAACCACACCTATTTGCAACAACTAATTGTGCCTGAAATTTTTTTCTTCATTTTTTTTTCTTGGAACTATAGCCTTGTCCAGCCATCATATTGGATGGATAACTCTATGGCTTATGGTGTGTAATCAGGCTCTTGTCTGCCGGGAGAGTAACGCTGAACAGTTCTTCGTGAACGACCCACCCTATTAAATATTCAAATGTGCCAAATACCACTTGGCATTTTTCAAGCGGAGATGCACATAAAATATTAAAAATTCAAAATGCATCCTGCTCTGTCTGAGTCCTGGTTGGTTTGGCTCCTGAAGTCGGTGAATTATGTGGCGACACATACGCCAGTGGATGTGCCTCGGTGGTAGATGGTAGACATAGTGGATGTTGTCTGTGACATATCAGTAGGTGTGAGGTATTTAGAGGAATCTGTGTAACGCCAGCAATCATGGCAGAAGTAGTCAAACCAGAACAGGTTGATGGGTTGAATGGAGACACCAAAAAAGGAAAATCTAAGAAGGTATGTGGTAAAATTGTCTTATAATCACGCCACTCTGCAGATTAGTATCATAACACTGCGTACTGGATGACTTAGATGATCAGCCCATTGAAGTTCCCTAATTTGCAGTGTAATTATAGTGGTCTAGAATAATTGTCATAAATATTGTAAATGCTGCATTGGGTTTTAAGAAAAAGATCGGCCTTTTTCAGACCATTCATCAAATTGTGAAGATGGAAAGACGGATGATAATGTGACGAGGCTTGTGACATTTAAATGGAAACTAATGTGTTCATTCCAAATAAAGACTAGATCTTTTGGATTGTAAGTATAGGATTTCTGCAGCACATAGGATATTTTCCTGCATCATCTCAGTCGCAAATGTCATCTGTGCATAATTGGTGTAAGACTGTTGACTGCCAGTGGTAGAGAAGTGAACAGTTGTGTTGCATCGTCACCTTACAGCTGATTCATAACAGGTCTGTGGATTGCACCAATCAGATTATGTTGATGATACAGTGTGTCGTCTTATAGAAGCCAAATTTGCAAAGGACACCCTTTATGGGAGGCGCCTTCTCCTGCAGCCAGTGTATCTCTCTGTTTTGGCCCTGTCTATGTTCTCTCTGGTGCCCTAAGGATTAACTTATCAGAGGGAGGCCCCTGTTCAGAAGTAAAGAGATGACCCTCTGTCTCAGTTAATAGCTATGCTCATGCCCTGTCACTTTTATTATTATATTTAGGTTTGGAAGTTAAGTGTCTCTCATGCCATTCACTCAAATGAGGACTTGGCAAGGAGAGAAAAGTTTTATCTGCTTTGATATAAAACTGCATGCCAATTTAAAGGGATTATTACTATTTTATGGTCTGCCTGTAGTAGGGGTGGCTTTGTCAGAGGGGAATGTGTTTCAGAAATGGCTTACATAGTAGCCTTCACTGGGAAGGCCTGTCAGAAGGGGAACGTGCTGTGTACCTGTATCAACAAAATCACATTGGGGGGGGGGGGGGGGGGGGGGGGTAAAGGCATTTTCCATGTTAGCATACTGAGCACTTTTAGTCACCATACTTACGTTCTGGAAGCTTGATTATTTTCTGTATTTCATACTAGTCATCATTTCTGATTTTATTTATTTTTTCTGCATATTGTACTGGGTGTATAATTACTGTCTGCACCAGTGAACTGGGACCTACCGTTACCCCCTTCTTACATATACAGATGAACAGACAAAAAAAAAAAAAGACAGCGAGAAAACAGTGGTCCACTGGGCTGTTACTACATTTAATGGCATAATTTGGTAAATTGGGATTTCACTTGGTGATGAGGCTCAGGAATGATGGTATTGAGGGAGATTACACAGGCCAACAGCATTGGACTGGCGGTCTTCTCTGCCTGAAGCCAGCAGCAGTGCTCTGTTTGACAGGACTGTATGTGAGCGATCAATACTATCTAAATACAGATTAGGAAAATTGGGTTTTGGAGATGAATTATTGTCCAATCAATATGCTTGCAATGTCCGGGTGTCTAGGCAGAACGAGTTTAAGCGCAATGCCCCAGTCGGTATGTTTGTCAAGTGGAATGTATTCATTCTGCATATGTTGTTGCCCTGTTCATTGATCTGGAAGTTTTTTATGGTCCATGGAGCCACTGAGCTGTTTTCTGCAGACATCCAAAGTAATGGAATAGATGTATCCAGATATAAAGCTGCTTATATGCAAGCTGCTGCAGTTAGGTGCAAGGGGCCTGCATGTCCAGCAGTTGTTATGGCATGGATTTTCTTCAGTGACAGGTTTCTGTTGGGTAAAATTGGTCAAGTATATACCCCAAAAATCTTCAGGGCACTTTTGCTTACTCTAAAATTTTTACTAAAAATTAGAATTTCAGATGAAATAACCCAAAAATATTCCATGAAGTTTTCATTGTCCGACTTTCTGCTTCAGAAAATATATATTTGAGTACCCTAAAATTTGCCCTTGGCAGAAACCCTGACTGCAATTTAGTCATACACAATATAAAACTGATAAGATGAGCTGGCATACACGTCAGTATAAAATGTTGAGTATATACATGTACATATACTTTGCAAATAAGTTGAAAAATAAGTAAATTATAACCTCCGAACTTCCCGATTTGGGAGAGCAGTTTTGTTTCCTGAAATCTCTGTCTCCCCCCCCCCCTTTTAAAAAATGTTATGCCATGGAGGCCTTAAAATTTTGAGTGAAGGTCAGTGGTGTCCTAAGAGCACAGAGCAAGGTACATTGGTGGAGTATTGACATCAGATACACAACACCCAACAAATGTAATAGAACAAGAACCCATGCAGGTTTTTATTGCTAGCAAAACTGGGCTGTGATCAACAGGATACAGCTTTTAATGAGGAGAAACAAATTGGTCTGATAACAGATTTTGCAGTCAAGCTTTGCAGCATCGCTGTCTTGCTCCCGCCCTCCCGCCTTCCGTAACATGGGTGTAATGTTCAGGTCATCAGCTGTAAATTACTGTAAAATGGGCTTTGTTTTCTCCCACATTTTGGTGTCAAAGTTTGCAAGAACAGAACACATGGCCACCCACATTCCTGGGGTTTTGCAGGAGTCACATTAATTCCTGGTATGTATGACATAGACCAGAATGACCTGGTGTGGTACTGCACCTCAGCCAGGCCTGTCCTAAATACTTAGATAGGGTGCCTGAATGCTTTCAAGATAGGCCTTGGAGAGATATAATGCATGGGTCATATCTCACAGCACCATGGGGTCTGGAACTAGACAGCTAACAGGGAGGGGTTGTATGGTAGACCCCTGAGTATTAAGGTCAGCACAGCCAAAAGGGAAGGGTTGTATGGTAGACCCCTGAGTATTAAGTCAGCACAGCCAAAAGGGAAGGGTTGTATGGTAGACCCCTGAGTATTAAGTCAGCACAGCCAAAAGGGAAGGGTTGTATGGTAGACCCTGAGTATTGTGTCAGCCAGGAAGCGTTGTGTCTTCCCACCACAGAAGAGGCACCATTATATTTGCCTTAAAAATATGTTTGCCATTTTTTTTTTCTTCGCTCTTTTAAATGTGACCACAGACTATATCAACTTACCGTGCAGCTTGCATCCTTTTCATGCAATAGTTATGGGGGTGGCTGTGATGTTTAATGACTTGTTAAAATATGTAAGTAGAAAATAGATTAATTTTTGCTTCTATTTCCTCATCATAATGTATCCTTGCTGACTGGCCATGGTGCTCTCCAGCACTATGAAAAAAATCGTAGAGCTGGTTTTGGAGCGGAGGATACATATACATTATGATGACGAGATGGATTGAAAATATGTGAGTGTAAAAAGAATTATTTACTGCTCCATAATTATATAAAGCAACCTTACAATTTTATAATTTACCTCCTTGACCGTGAGAATAGCAAACTTTTTTCTGCTAATGTTCCTTTTATCAAAAACCAACTTGAAATAAAGACTGAATTGAATTCAATTGAATGGAAGATATATTATGAGCTATGAGCTTTTTACTCTGTGTAATGCAATAATATATGTTCATAAATTGGGGGGAGGGAGAGAGGGAGGGGGAGGGAGAGAGAGAGAGAGAGAGAGAGAGAGAGAGAGAGAGAGAGAGAGAGAGAGAGAGAGAGAGAGAGAGAGAGAGAGAGAGAGAGAGAGAGAGAGAGAGAGAGAGAGAGAGAGAGAGAGAGAGAGAGAGAGAGAGAGAGAGAGAGAGAGAGAGAGAGAGAGAGAGAGAGAGAGAGAGAGAGAGAGAGAGAGAGAGAGAGAGAGTTTCTCAGTGCTCTTATTATTATCCCTTGTTTGAAAAGCAGTGGCACAAAAGAACAGCCCTTGAAGGGAAAACCCTACACACACCTTCATGCAGGATTTATGAGGAATTAAAAGTGATTTACATGGCACAAGGTACATCATCTTACTCGATGAACAAATATGTTTGGCCACTCCCGCTCAGAGGGATCCCTAAATTACTTGAAATTTTACACCATTGGTAAGTGGTTGGGAGCACAATTTATGGCAAGAAACATCACCCGTAATTTGTTTGCAGATTGCTGATACTGTTAGCTGTGCTGGGTCATTTGGGAAAAAAAAAAGTTTGATGCTGAAAAGAGTTTCCTAACATGATGCAGAAGCTATACAAAAAACAAAGTTATTAGAAAATAGAATTCCACAAGGAAAAGTTGATGTCTTGGTTGCCACAGCAACTAGCCAACCAATTCCAGGCTTGGGGGGGGGGGGGATTGAGAGAGAGGCATCTTGTGCAGCTAATAATTTGTAATTGTAAAAATACACTTTTGTTCGGGTGTCATTTTGTGTAGCAGCAATGTCAGTTTTGTAAAGGGTGTTGTCAGGCAGTTTCTTGAAGTAGCTGTGGTATTTTATAGCATGATGTACATGCTTATGGGTTGATGTTTATGACTAAAGGTTGCTACCTGTCTGGGCCTGTCAGACTGATGATTGTGGTAAGAGTTGCTATCAGACTGCATTGTCATCCAGCCTGCCTGTCACACCATCCAGTAGCACTCATTGCCACACCTTGCCTTAGACCTGGCCTTTGTTAGCAGGAGCCGATTTAGGTCGGGGGTTGGAGGGCTGCACGAGCAAACCCACCCTCACCCGGAGAAGAAAGATATGGGGGTGGAGGGTGTGGGTGTAAAAGGCTCTGTGCCATAATGTGTTGGTTTGACTGTTGGAAAACTGCTTCGATTTTGTCAACTTGAATCACAGTAGGTGTCACAATGATGAAAAATAATGTGACTTCACAAGACTTCGTGAGTCTAACTACATGTATATACATCATTTGAAATGCTAGCTCATATTATATAATATCAGCGTTTCTGTTCACTCCCAAATGGGGGTATTTTACCCTTTAAAGACATGAAATACCCTGTGAAAAAATTCTAAAGGGTCACAAGTCTTCTTTATGTACATGTAAAATTCATGAAAATCTAGTCTTCTCTCCTAAATTTCCCTTCTTGTAACCCCCTGAAAAATTGGTCATGGAAATACTGATTCGTATGAAGGTATCAAGTATAGATGAGGAGCAGATAAATCGGCATCCACCTGATCTTCCAATGTCAAACAAATGAAATTTATCTATATTTAAGATTTTATTTGACAAAATCCCTACAAGTACATAATATGCACTACATTCAGTTTTTAATGACAACAGAAACTTGCATGAATAGTTCTGCTAAATTCAAATCGACAGTGTTGTAAAGATTATTTCAGTAATGTCTGGCTTTCATGAATGTAACAAGTATGGGCACTGTCATAAAGCCTTGTCCATGCCTGCTGGCTGGCTTGTATGACCATCATTATATAAGTGACAAATTCAGCCACAGCTTTTTTCTGACACTGTGTGGACACAACAAATGCACACAAATGTACCAGTGACAGAAGTCATTCACACTGAGGGCATTCTGTGCATCCACATCACCTTTTTTCCTCATGCTCTTACTTTAAAAATGTTAATTTCCGCACTCGAGATTTCATATCCAGGCAATTGGTAAAACATAGCCTGCATAAAAAATAAAACAAGAACTAATACCGGTCAAATTGCTTCATTTTTGTCCATTGATGATTTTTTGTTGGAAGCAAAATTGGCATACCACAGAGACATCTGGTTCCACATGTGCATGCCAACAAGAAAATTGTTTTTCTTTTGTTTTTGATATACATGTACTCTAAGATATTTTATCCTGTCAATTCATGTGGTTGTTTTTTATTTCTTAAGGAATTCCAATTACATAGTAAAGACAAACCTGACCAGATTTTGTATTTGAGAGATACACCGGAACTAGACTTAAGCAAATTCACTCTTTCAGTGTCAAATGTGGGACTTGGTCAACAGCTTTTCTCAGTGTGATTGCGCCCAATGCATGCCAAGGAAAGCTGTTGACCTGGGATATTCTCTCTGGAACTATAGGCATACTGGTACTAGAATTAAAGGTCTTTTTACCAGGAATACGTATCTAAGATCCTAATGAGAATTCAGACTTCATGTTGTTGACTTATCAGATCGACTTTAGGCGTGATTGACATTGAAAGAGTTACACTGTATTTAAAAAAAGAAAAGTAGAGATGCAGTAATACATGTACCACTCTGGGACTTTGCACTGTTGACATGTGTAGGGCCGATGAGTTTCCATTTAAAAAAAAAGAGGAATTCCGCTTCATCAGCAAAAATTTTCAAATTCCGTTTCACTGCTATATATTTGTATATGATTCATATAAGAAAAATATCAAATTCCATTTCAAGGTTGAGAAAAATGCACAATTCCGCTTCGGTTTTGGAAAAAAAGGAAAATCATTGGCCCTATGTGTGTTCCATTACCCGATGCAATTGGAGGGGGGGGGGGGAATTATTTTCAGTGCACCCTCTGTTAATTCCTGTATCCTCTGTCAATTCCTGGATGGGCACTGGGTTGTATGTACACTGCCATAACAGATAAGCTAACTGAGGAAAGATAAGCTCTCAGATTGCCAGAAAATTGCTTGTCAAAACATGTGTTTTCGGCACATGTGCAAGATAAATTTATAATTTGTTGCTGAATAAGATAATATTATGGGTCATAATGTTTGGATAAATGGAAATATGAAGGTGACTTATGAGATGTCAGGTAGGATGATGGTGATTTTGCAGGCAGGTAGTACAGGTAGACTGTGTAGCAATGTAGGTCAGGTGTCTGCGTGAGGAGAGGGGCTGGATGTGATTGTGAGACCCAGGGATGTAGTGATTGACAGGACAGGTTGAGGTGCTGTTAAACAGGGGGCTGTTGGTTCCCTTCTCCACACCCCCAACTGGCCCAGACACACACCCTCATCTTTGGGCTGCTCATACAGCAAGCCCGGCTGACTACTCACTGGTTGCTGAGGCTGCGGGGCCTTGCCATTTGGTTCCCGGGGATGACAGGTTGTAATCCCAAAATAAGGGTAGATCATGCCAGGTGCATTATCCCATGCTAGCTCTTGAAATTAAGAGAAATGATGGCTTTTTCTAAATAGATGTACATTGTCTTCATCAGAGGTAGCATTAAGGCCTACTGACTGTTGCTTGTGGCTGGGTCCCTGGCATCACCCTCTGCTGGAGCAGTGCAGTGCAGCCCACCACAGTTTCCCTATATGGAAGGCGGCAGACATGTTGTGAAACCTGACTCCCATGTGAAGAGTTTGCCACCAGGTTTGCCCCACTGAGTTATTTTGGTAAACACTGGGAGGGATGTGAACTGATCACTTGATATTGAAACTTGAGGTTACCCGAGAGGAAGAGAAAGGCCGGCCATTTTGGAAATCTGTGCGCTCCGTTTTTTGCTCCTGTATGTTACATGAATTTCGACAGAATCAGTGGAGACCAAGTGGACTTTGAGGGCTGGGCACATTACATGTAACGAAGATGTTCAAAAGATTTGCTCCCTGGGTAAGTTGCAGAGGCTGCTTGTTGTATTTTTGCCTGTCAGTGGCCAGAGGATGATCAGCAGAATACATGGCCGGCATCATGTGGCTTCCTTAGCTTGTTGGTGGCCTGGTTTCCAAGTGTCTGGGGAGGGTCAAGGCAAAGATGGGTGGGAGGGTCAGCCCCCAGCCTCCTGCTATGACAGGTCCATGTGGCTAGTATAGAAAGCCCAATGTTTTTTAATTAGGAGATACGGATGCATCATGGTAGGTTGAAAGATGCACACACATCAGTAGTAATAAATCACTGAGTGTGATATCAGTGTTGAAACAGATCACAATAGTACTTGTGGGTTGTGTGGGCAGAATACAGGTTAAAGCCAGTCCAGACACGCTGGACCTTGAGCCAGCAGACAGGGATGGACCCTTTGTCAGCCAGTCAAGCTTACTTCGTGCAGTAAAAGTCTTAGCAATAGAAAAAGCATCCTGCTAAAATTACGGACCTCGTGCTTGGCATTCTTGCAGTTTGCAGCTCCAGGTCTGTGCTGGGCAGAACAGCAGAAATACTGGGCTGGGAAGTGAACAGTATGCCAGTCTCCACCACAACACAGACACGTACAGTCAGGCAACAGTTATGTGGTTTTCCCACATCACGGGTCATAGAATGGCAGTTGAAATTGTACATGGCATATCTAGTCATAAAAAATTGCGACCAGAAAGTAAGCAAAAAAAAAAAAAGAAGAAAAAAACAAGCAAAAACAAACAAATAAACAGACAAACAAACAAACAAAAACAAATACCCCCCTCCCCCCTCCGAAAAAATGTTCTTGCGATGACAAACAAAATATATTCCATTATGGGGCTTCCATTTAATTGAAACTTCAGTTGCATCCCTATATTTATCATTATTACAAATTATATACAAAGTGTCTGTTAACATGGCTCTGTCCCATTTTGTGTATATAATGTTCACCCTGGGGTGGTGTTTGTAGCAGTAGCTGATTACAGGCAGCATGTTTAAGCCTGCAGACTGTTGAGGCTGTGTACTTGCCTTGCTGTTGCTGTGGCAGTCTGCTCAGTTACCGTCTCCCTGTAATGTCATCTTGTGTACCACATTACAATGGTCAGCTTGCTGAGTGAGGAGATGACCAAAGACAACGCAGCACACGGTTTGGATGTGGTCAGCAGTTTGTACCTTTCAAACACGCAATGACATATCAGGGGCCATCACTGACATTACAGTTGTTCAGGTTTGACCAGTTCAAGGCTCATGGCCAGAATGGTGACAGTTGGCTGTATGGACAGGCCACCAGTCTTAGTTGTCTGCATAATGTATACATCCATCAACAAAGAAAAAAAGTTTATGGTCAAAACTATTTGAAGACATTTTATTACCGCCAGTTTAAATTCAACTGGATGATTACTACCATAATTGTCAGTGGACTGGGGTTTTTTGTTTTTTTGTTTTTTTGTTTTTTGTTTGTTTGTTTTTTTAAGTTTGAGGGTTCTCTCACCAGTGACCTGTGAACGAAATTAAGTTCTGGGACCGACCTACTCCCTTCTATGTGTGGAAACTTGCATATGTACAAAACAGAGTTGTAAGGCTGACTCACTCAACTGTAACCATGGATATGCAATAACATAAATAAAAATCATAGCTAGTGTGTGTTTTGTCTTTTGGTTGTTTGGTCATCACATGCAAACCATATTCCCCCTGAAATGGGCAAAAACTGGCTGATGGACAAATGTTGTCTGTTTCAGTGTTTGTGACAAATTTCAACAGTAATGAAAAACAACTTTAATAAGAATTATGGATGAGACCCAGTAAGATAACCTAACCCTGGCCTAGGGGAATGGGCGACAGAGTCTTAATTCAAGGGGAAAGGGTTAATGTAGAATTTGACATCATTGGACTACAGGTGTGATTGAAATACATTGTTCATGCCCTTCATATGTCTTTATGTATGTAAGTAATACATAAGGCTCGATAATTCACGTGTCCAATTGCCCAGGGCAAGTTAGATTTAATTCCGGGCAATTTAAAATTAAATAAGTACTTGCCTGGTCAGGCAACCATTTTTTTTCAGTGCAAACTGCTTCTCAGACTCAACCAAGTTTTTATGATGCAGTTAGAAGTTGCAGTTGTTTGCAAGGCTGGCAAGGGGATGCGAGAAGGTGACGATAATCGGTTTTCATAACAGTGTTTGAAGTCGGAGCGCTGTGTGCAAGCTAAAAAACAACGGGGATGGGGGTGGGTGGGTGGGTGGGTGGGTGGGAGTGTCCACAGGCCCAGAATAATCCCTGCAATAACAATATTTTTGTTGGAGTTCTGAAAAACAATTGAAAGTGACAGCGTGGAGTAGATCTATGGTGAACTGCGCAACATCGTGGGACCTGCTCCCACAGACTGATTTGGGACATACTCGTCAATTCCCTCTATCCCCTACCTTTGCATATTTGCCTGTGACTCTCAATAGTTGTTGCTATAAATACATGTACTGGAATCTTTATTTTCGCGTGCTGCTATATAAACAAAGCTTCCCATTTGCGTGTTCCCTCTGTAAATTACAGAAGATTCAAACGTTGACTGGGCCAAAGCCATGATGAACACACTGTAACAGGAGCTGTTATTGGCTCAATTTTGCGTGTGACTCAATTGACGAATCGGGTGATGTGTTGTCCGTCAGGTCACATGGCCAAGCAGCTATTTAGAAACAGCGCTAGGAAAGAGGGCCATGGTGCACACACTCCATTACAAGGAGACCTATTTCTGATTTGAAATATTAAATTTTTCGTTTAAATTTGAATTAAGAACACCATTTATTGCAAGGAACTTGCCAATACTGTATACGCAAATTGACGATGATGTACCAATAGCATTCATGGTATAGGTAAGCAAACGATGTGCATCCCATTAGAGGCAACCAGAAAGAGGATCCTAAAGCCAATGCAACAATTAATCATTGTTAAAGTTTACCTTGGCCTGTGACTCCTTTAGTCCCAGCAATTACACTGTATTTGTCATCATAACTCGCCCCATGCAAATTGTTTACTTTTCAATTTATATTTTTAATATTTTGCCCATTTCACTGTTAACAGTCGTACTTAAAGCAAGAATCCTGGTAAAAACCAACATATTTTTGTGAATTTGCAAGCGACCATAAGTGGCAAATTAGGATAAATGGTTTGTCTAGGCCCTTGTCTATGAATTGATGAAAAAATACCATGTTCATTTTATCAAGTTATATTCGGACAAGTGGATTGTGAAATCTACTTGCCCTGCAGACATGTGATTTAAAAAAAAAATTGTCGAGCCGTGTGTGTGTGTGTGTGTGCGCGCGTGTGCGTGTACGTGCGTGCGTGCGTGTGTGTGTGCGTGCGCGTGTGTGTGTGTGCGTGCGTGCGTGTCATGATATTGAGAACCCAAGTAAACCAAAGTCTGTTTCTTCTGTGTCCAGTAACATCATACTATAACATATATATACACCTTGAAAACTGTTTGAAGTCCTTCCATACCATTTTATGTTCAAGGCCTTGAAAGTCCTGGAAGTTCAAAGTTGGTCCTTGAGAATGCTTGAAAATTGATTTTGAGATAGATTATGATGTATTTAAATACATTAATTTTTCCTTTTCCAACGGTCTGCTATGCAGCAATCGTGCCAACATACCACCTGTGCAAAGGTCCTTGAATTTTGGAAAAATTTTGCCCTGGAAAGTGCTTGAAAAGTTCTGTAATTTCAAAGCTATAAAACTGCATGGATCCAGTTTGCATATATGAGTAATTCATGTAAAATTTGACTTTGCATTAAGATTAAGACTCTTGTAATTTTTCCTTTCCTGCCCTGGATTTATTTAGCTTGGTTACAGAGGCCAAAAGGTCAAAGCCATCAAGCTTGTAAACATAGATTGATGAAGAGCTGAGATATATTTATATATCTGCCACTGGTACAAAAATGATTGTGTTACTCCTTGTTTTTTGCGCAAGATACTGAAGCATAAAAATAACAATAAAACATCAGTTAAGTTTGCATTTCCATGGCAACGAAACAACAACTTTGGTATCACATATCGTCCAAGTGGTTTGTGTGGGACTGGTATAGACATTGTGGTTGTCGTAATGCAACAGAAGCTCGCACTTGGGATTGTGTTTCTGGACTGCCTCCGGACACCTTTGACCCCACTTTGTGACTGCCAGTACCTGTGTGGTTCTTAACCCTCTCCTTGTTAAGACAGTTGAGTGCACAGCTTTTCTTGGCGTGCTTTGGGTATAATGTGCACAGGGCAAGGGCAGGGAAGGAAAGCTGGTGAAGGAAAGCTGTTGAAGTAGGCCTCGTGATTCTGTAGAATACTCCTCACAAACGTCATACAAAGTTCTGTTTTAATAATTTAAATTTAACAAAAGTGGGCAAGCAGACATTTGTACACCCAGGCACATTTGAGTGGATATGGGTTAACGTTGGCAGGCAGCAGGCTCACTCTTACTGTTGTAGCAAAGATCCTGGGAGGAGATAAACTGTGCATTAAAACTAGATTTCAATAACCAAACATGTATTATGTGACAAGATGCTGTGATAAGCTAACAATAAGACCCTCAGCTGGGCTTGCATAAGGAATGTCACAACTATGGCCAGTTTGACTGGAATGACATAAACATCTTCAGGCAAATGTGATTGCTTTAGTCAAAACCATAAGGGAAATTTACATTCTGAAATTATACTTGATAAAGCTAAATATTTAAGTAAAATACCATGAATATAAGCATCCAAAGTTAAATAGATTATGAGATATCTGTAGCCAGTTTGACTGAAGTTACAAAATTTGTTAGCCAAATCATACCTTGTCTAGCTAGTGGCCATTTGGCTAACGACTGCTACCCCAGTGTGGATTTGGTTGGACAGGTTGTTGTTCTGTTGTCATAGACTGAGCATGTGCTCTGATGGGGCTGAGGTTTGGGGTGGGGTAAGGGAAAAACACACACACATGCACACGCACGCACACACAAAAAAAACTTGTGAGAGAAGAGCTATGAGTAAGACCAGTGTGCTGAAATGTTGAAATGGCGTGTCTTTGGTGTAAAACAGTCACATTTACTCCAGGTTTGCTTGGTACTCAGAGTACATCCAAGAGCCTCATGTAAAACTTCAATCACGAAGTCATAAAAAAAATCTTGTGGGATTCAGGTAGAATTATAGTCTAGACTTCATGGGATTTTTGACTTCATGTATTCTCCAGGGGAATAATGCGTTGTATAGAAAGCAGTGTGCACATAAGACCTGCTTGCTGGTATGAACCATGACTGATGTAATATGTAGACTTACAGTGGTACCTGCTTTTCATGGCCACATTTTCTGACCTGAAGGAGCAGCCTCCTGCAGCAGGGACACTGTTGAAGGCTGTCAGGCTGTTGGTGGAAGCAGCTGCAGGAGAATTTGTCCTCCGTGACTTGACTTCATGAGGAGCAGATGTGTGGGGAAAATTGTAAAACTACTAGAACAGCTGCAGGTCAGGTACATGAAGGTAACCCTGCCTGACAGTGAGGTCAGGGCACATACCCAGTGCTGCCACTGTGAGAGGGCGGCAAGCTTGTACAACAGGTGTCCACCCTATCATGTGTCATTTATATCCAATTAAGAAAAAAAAAGTACTGTAGAAGTGGTGCGAAGATTCCATCAGACTCCTTTGGTGAAATGAGTTGAAGCTAAGAGATTACTTCCCTGTGGTCTCTGGATTTGTCAACTTTGTCCACCCTGAAAACTTGTAGGGACTCTTACTAATTTGACAGTGTTGTGGCTCCATTAATTGGTTAATCCTCATTTCTTTAACCTTAGATTTGTCATTGTTAGTTCCACACCCCATGAAAGTTGTCTTATGAAGACTGATGTAGTTCTAGGTCAAACCAGGGCATGCAACAGAAAGAGCACAAAGTGGTGAGTTTATGAAAATGGATAACTTGCTTGAATGCTTGGAATCTGAACATGCTGTCCCATAACATAGCACAATTTCAACTTTGACCAGGCTACATATTTGCCAGAGCTACAACAAGTGGTCTTTCAGATGTTTTTATCCCCAGAAATCAGCAGTGAGGTTTCATTTTGCCCTGGAAAACATGTCCTTGTGTAATTATAGCCAAGTCAAGTATCATTAAAACTCCCATCCTCAAATAAATCATTTTCATAGCATTTTGGCAGCCAAGGACCAATCAAATGCTTTGGACTCTTACAGAGAAATTAAAGACCTGGAGTAAAAATTCATCAGGGTTTTGAGTTAAGCAAGAAGTTGTAAGCATGTATCACATTCTGTCTGAATTATCATAACAGTTGCAGATGACAATTTCCTGTAAAAAGACCTTTCAGTCAAGTATCAGTATGTCTGTAGTTCTTGGAGAGGCAAGCTGTTAACACTCTGCACATCGTACCCACATTAGGCAAAGGAAAGCTGTTGACTGGTTCAACTCAGCACTGAAAGGGTTAATTGTAGATTTAGAGTTAACTTTTTAAGTGCCAAATTTTGGCTGCGTCAACAGCTTTTCTCGGTGCGCATCGGGCGCAATGTGCCCAATGCATGCCGAGAAAAGCTGTTGACCTGGGATATTTTCTCTGGAACTGGAGGCATGCTGGTACTTGAATGAAAGTACTTTTTACGAGAAATACGAATCTGAGATCCTACTGATAATTCAGACTAATTTGACTTTAGTAGGATGACTTTAGACGTGATTGGCACTGAAAGAGTTAAGTAATAAGGGGACAGTGTTGACAAGAGTTGTGGTGACTTGTGTTGTGCTGACAGATGAGGACACACTGGCTGCTCAGACCTGAGGCTGTGGACACTACCACACGACACACGTACAATGACAGATGATGCAGGCTGGCTGTGAACAGGACAGCTACCCTGGATGAGTGCATAGCATGTACACACACATGTACAAGTAGTCTCTCTTATTCACTGATAAATATGGGAGGGTCTTTTTAGGGAGTAGATGATAAATGTGAACTGTGTAGGCTTACAATGTGCACCTTTTGTTGCCTACTAGCTCAGTTTGGTAATTAGCAGCCTTGGTGAAACAGGTGCCATCAATTATGTGTGGGTATGCATTTCAGTTGCAATTTAATGGTACTATGAGCATGTCATTGTATGAAAACACCATAATAATGATGAGACTTTGGTGTATCTTATGTGACTGATCATATGGTGAAAATTATTACTGTTAAAACTGGCTGTATTGTGAGCTTTGCTGTCTGGTCTGAGAGAAAACCCACACAAGTCTGGAGACTACAGATAGGACAGAAAACGTCTTCGAAGAGAGACAGCTGCGAAAATTTGTAATGTGGTATGACAGGTCATGAGATGTCATTGTAGATAATGTTTGATATTCCACCACCAAAAAAAAGAAAAAGAAAAATGGTCAAGTGACTTTAACCATATCTGCCTTCAACTGACAGAGCCAGCAAATGTTCATTTTCATTTCCTTCAATGTTTTTACTTTTCTCCACAGCAGATCCAGCTCTGTATTATTTCTACTACACTTGGGAGTGGATAGAACAGAGATAGGTCAGCCTGGCAGGCAGTCTGTTCACTTAAATATCGTACCTTTGGTCAGTGAAAGTGTTCACTCAGCCTTAATCCAGGAGAGAAAATGTTAAAGTGTGAATGGCCTGGATGATTGCAAAGTGGCTGTACTTGAAGATAAGGCACTTTGAGCCATGTGGCAACTTCCCAAGCTTTGGCAACAGAAAGACAAGAAATCTTACGTGGGCAGGGCATCTTGATACAGCTGCTGCAGGAAGTAGAGAGGATGAGTGACCAGAAATTGATCTGGCTTGTGTTGCGTTGTACTGCCTAAGTTTAGAATCTGAACAAGTAGTCCTGAAATGTGCATGATTTATATTCTTGTACTTTGCAGCTTGGGGGTGGGGGGTCTTGTTTCTGTACTGCTGAACAATTCATCTTGTATGTCATGAAGTCTTTTAGGCAAAAAAAAAAAAAAAAGAAAAAAAAAAAAAACAACAACAACAAAAACCCACAACAATATGAAACCCCACAGGTGGTGTTTCATGGATTCGCTGTTTAAGGTAAAATTGTTGTGTTTGGGCGGTGTCAATCCCTGTTGACCAAGGTAGTTTTGCAGAAAGCTTTGCGGGGGTGTGTGGGGTCTGTGTGGATCCAAATCTGTTTCATTTGGAAATAATACTTTTATTCTGGTTGTGACACCTTTTTTGTTGGAGGGAAGTTCCTGATCCACCAGCTGTGACAACTGGATTAATACAACAGGCCATGGGTATTGGTCCCTTTATACTCATCACTGTTTCACAGGGGTAGGGAGAGAGACCTCACAAGGGAACTGTTTGTAGGCTAATTCACTGAAGTTGTCAAATACATGTGTGTAGATCTTGTACAAGTCTCAGAGAGCTGAGAGTCTGAACTGAACAGAACAGAACTCACGTCTTGGTTTCCGTGGCAACAGATTTTCTAGGTGAATTGATTGACCTTGTTGTTTGACAAATCTGTCCACTCTATAAAGTAAAAGAGATGTTTTTAACCTGCTGCAAAGTGGCGTCATGAAGGGTTGTGCTACTGTGGTACACACAGGTCATGAGGCACATACAGATGTCTGCACTGGCAGCAAGTGGGGCTGGTCCCCTGGTATGATTGAGGGTCACAGGGTCAACCAGAGAGGAGGGGGCAAAGTAATAATGTTCTTGTTGACCCCACATGGGGTACCTTAAAAAGGGGATGTCCGCCATCAAGATTTCTTGTCCCTAACTGAGTTTTTTGGACAAGTATGTCTTTTCAACTGTGTGGTTCTTGTCATTAGGTGATGATGGGGCTAAGGTCGTCTGGCCTTGTTGCTGCACAAAGACTGTCACATCTTCAGAAATGAAGCAAGCTTTCTCACTGTCCAAAACCAAAAACGACAAATACAATTCATCCAGTCATAACAGAATTATTATAGAGGGTCATGCTTTGCATAAGGTGTATGTTAATAATTGAAGGGAGAAGTTTTGTTTACAGTCTCTTGTGTGCTGTTTTCCCCATCCCTTGTTCCCCACCACAGAGGTAGGGTATAAATGGGACGTAACGGATATGTCTTTGGATATTGCTGATGAATTCAGGGGCTCTGTTCAAATTTTGATTGTCATGAGTTTATCATTATATAGATATTTTGATTATTTTATGAGGATTTATTATGGATACAGGCCGTGGCTTTAGTGCATCCAGTCTTATTTCATCCTAACTCCAAACTGTAACCAAATATTTCCTTTGAAGTAAAACAGTGCCTGTGGTAAGATTGTTTACATCCCAAAAAGAAAGAAAAAAGCAATGTTTAGGGAGTGATTGGATTGCTGACTGGCTTCCTGTAACCTGGCGTCCTGGTGTGTTCATATCAGCCCACCATAAGCTGGTTTCTAGGAAGGAAACTGGAACTTGGGTTGATAAGATATTCAAGATATATATGGCAAGACTGTGTACTAATATTTAGTGATGAGAGGCCCTTATCTGCAGGATGCATGAGCAATAGAGCAGTGTACCTGGCCTGTACTGTCAGCTCCCTCTCCTGTCTACCTACAGGTAAAAAGGAGTAATGTGTCTTGTTTTTTTGCTTCTTTGTGTGACAGCTGTTTAATATTACATACACTCAAGTGGAAATAGCTGTTTAAATCTAGTTTGCATCCTTAGACTGATAGATGCACTAAACTAGACATGTGTCTAACAGCCTGCAGGAAGTTGTGTTTGACCTTGAATCAGCCGCTTGGAAAGGTCAGAGTTCATGGTAGCTTCCTATAGTTGTGCATGTGATATAAGTACCAAGACATTCTTCTATGCCTAAACCACTGAACTTGTCACCTCCAGTTGCCACGCAATGGGAGATTGACATTAAATCAGAGAGACCAGGGAGACTATGTCCTGCCCTGGAGACAAGATTAAAGCTGAAGCCAGTAGTTACCCAGTACATTAACTCTTTCAGTGCTAAGTTTGGACTGAGTTAACAGCTTTCCTTTGCACACTTTGCCACCCAAAGTATGCTTAGGAAAGTTGTTGATCTGGACCATTCTTATGCTGTAGGCTGCTGTAGGCTATTGTAGGCTGCTGTAGGCTGTTGTAGGCTTGTTGGTATTTGATTAAAAGTCAGTTTACAAAGAATATGAATCTAGTATGGGTATGTTAAAGCAGAGCACTTGGACCTTTGTTAAAATTAACATTGAAAGAGTTAACATGACAACCATCAAGTAGAACAGCCACCAACTCCTCAGTTCATGCTGCTGACTGTATTATGTGCTGGCCTTCACAGATACATTGTACTTCATCTTCTCTGTCTTGTGTCAGATGTGAGCTAGGTGTCGGGTTACAAGGTCAGAGGTCAAGTAGAAATAGAGCGGGATGAATGGTGTGATGAGGGCTCTGTAGATGTAATTGTACAGGACAACAAGCACAGCTGCCCATTGCTTGTCACATCCTGGATATTTTCCTTGTCAGAGAAAAAAAGCTTGCCTCAGTACATATGTGCAAACATTAATGTTCTTAATTTTTTGGATGAAGAAAACTTGAAACATGATTGTTTATTATCCTCACATATATACTTTCAGCTCCCATTTTAGGCTGTCAACAAAATTACATACTGGCATCAAATGGACATGCTATAAGGAAGGACTAAAACTCAGTTCTAACCTTTCAAACATTTTATTTGTGACACACACATTGACCCATTTCAGTGGGGAGCCCTGTCTCAGCTGTTCAAGATGGCACTTTGATTGGCTGCTGTAGCAAAATTAACCCTAGTACAATCATGGAAGGAGGAGGTCTTGCTTGAAGACTGCCAGGACTGTAACCATGTAAAGATACACGTATCACCAAGATGGCCTGGAACAATATCACCTAGATGAATGATTTAAGCAAAAGTGCAATATATTTACCTGACATAAACCTTTTTGACACATGTAGTTGGATTGATCAGTTGAATTTCATGTCACATGATTTGAAGGAAACAACATTTTGTTGTATGATAGCCCTGTTTGCCTTTGCAGTCCAATACAGAGAAAAGTCTCAGACAGGTACAGCATGTATGTGTCCTTTGGTCCTCCAGAGCATGAGCTGATGAATCAGAAAAGCACTTAATCTAAACTGTAAGTGAAACTTGAGAGGAGTATTCAAATTTTACATAACAGTAGATTTCAGGCTCAAGTTGTCTAGCTTATGTCATATGCAGCATTTCCACATGTATTTTGAAATCTTCAGGATTGTTATGACAGGCAGTGAATGAAGCTGGTCATGCAGTATTTTTGGAAGCAGTGCTGTCCAGTCGGCTTCATGTGCTCTACTCAGCATCACCTCCTCACCATGCCACCCCCTCTCTCATCAAAAAGAACAACAACAAGAGCAACAACAAGTAGAAAGTATGCTTTTCAACTTTAAAATTCTAGGTTGGCATCTGTAGCATATTCAGAGTAAGAGGGAAGGAAGGGATAGGGGCAGGTACCAGGGAGTACTGATAGCACACAGGGGAAATGTTGACATCAGGTTAGAAAAAGATGCAGCTCTAGAATTCAGAAGCGGGATTCATTCTTGGAGTATATAGGGATAATATTGGATTATGTAAGCACACTGAGTGGACATATTGGTATGAGATTTAGGAATCTTGGTTCAAAAATATGCTCAGCAGACACCATGCAGTAAGTGGACATAATGAAGAGAACAATGACAGGCTTGATGTTTTGATGATATTCAGTGCCACAAAAGTGGAGCCTGTTGAAAGCAGTGATCATCACCCATCACCTGACCACAGGCCATTGTGTGCATGTGATAGTGGAATGGCAGATGGGCCACATTCATTGATGTAGAATCCTGGGGTGGTGTCACAGGAAAATTTACTTGGCAGGTGGGAAGCCATAAGGTGTGCAAGTAATGATATAATCCCTCTTCAGGGATGATGTACACAATCAACTTGGGTACACATGGAGGACTGTGGAGGGTGTCCACATGTCTGGCCTATTTCTGTCCATCATATTCTCCATGGCAGCTTGATAAGACTGGAACCAGGAAGAAGTACTGGACCAGAGAAGCATTCCCTCTACTCAGATACACACGAGTGCTGTCATTTTTGAATACCTGTGTTACTGGCATGCAGTCAGAGGTCCACTTAGTCTGGTTCCTGGGCTTAGCTACAGTGGATAATTTAAGAGATACAGCTGTATCACATTTACAGCAGGCAACATATATACTCACTGGTGCTGGGTCTAAAACTTTTTTTGTCAGTAGAATGCTTAGGTCCAAAAATAATATGGTGTTCTCTGGGCTCCTTCAAGTCTTATTGAGTTTTAAAATCTTGCCGGAAAGAAGGCTGCCATGCATTTTAGCAGTACACACGTCGTGCAAGCTTCACATGCAGAGATATAGCTTTAAACAGATCTTTTGAGGCCTGCATTGCAGAATCTATTATCCAGTCAGGCAGACGTGGAACCAAAAGAAGAGGTTGAGGTTTTAGAATGGCCAAATGGTTTACGTTTCTGTAACAAAATCCAAAAAGATCAATTCAAAGCTTAATCTAAAATGTTGAAACAAAAACTCTTTTCAGTTTACGCACAAACCTTGTAAAATTATTCAAATATTTTACAAATCAATTGCGTGTTTGCCATTATGTTTTCCTTGCCAGCCACCCTGGATGCACACATTTACCTGCAGCTCATTCATAGTTATTTTAAGTTCTGTACGAGATGGTGCTACTTCAGCACTTGTGTAGCAGGCAGGCTCCCGATTAGAAATACAGTGGAACCTGGTTAATCCAAACACCTTTGTACCCCATTGAACTGTTCAGACTAATAAAGCATCTGGATTACTGAATCACTATTACTTGAGCAATTCTGTTCCAGAAGTGTTCAGATTAATGAGACATACAGATTAATGAAGTCCGTATTAATGAGGTTCCACTGTAGTCCTAAACATTTAGACAATGAGTAAAGGCCTGGCACTCAGTGCCATGTTGTGTGAAAAACAGCCTGGCAACAATTTCAGGAGTTCAGGGTCTGTTGACTCAACAATATAAATTGGTCAGGTGATGTAATTACTAGAAGCTCATTGGCTTATGCTGTCATTGTAATATCCATATATGGGATCCTCTGATCTCAACTGGCCTAACCAGCTGGTGGCCAAATGTCGTCTGCTTCAATGTGCTGACAATGTGCAACAGTAATGAAAAACAGTGAGAATTGTAGATGAGACTTATCAAAATGCTGCAGGTCAACAGCTTTCTATGGTATGGTTTAGGGATTTAGTACCCAATTCATGCCAAGGAAAGCTGTGTTTTCATCCGTAATTCAAGGGAAAGGTTAATGAACTAAAATTACTTCTGCTAATTTGAAATGGATTTTAGTGTCTTATATTTCAAGTTTGGCCTGCTATGATATCATCTATCCATTTGGCCTGCTGAATACAGTTGATACAATAGAAACATTAACAAAAAGTAATACTAGTTGTGATATGTATAATTATGGAAGAACATTCATGAGTGATCAGCATTCCCAACACTAAGCTCTGACATTTTGGTGAAATATCATGGCCATGAATTTGAAATACTTGGCCACAGGTTGTAATGTGTACAAAGCAGCAAACATGGCAGTCTGGATAGAGCTTGAGAAATAGCTCAGTGGACAATGAAATGTGTTGTGTGGAATGCAACTCCATGGTAGAAGAGTCTATATATTGGCAAGAAAGGGTTATTTTGACAGAAGCTAACTGACTTACAATTGCACTTTGATTTATTAGTAATGTAACACCCTCATCAATGTTACATCAGGGAGCTCACACTTCAAATGAAATTCTAGAGACTTGTGATCTCAGTTGGCTTATAGGCTTTTAATGTATTTACATATTCTGTGTATACCATGGATGCAAGTTGTGTAAACAGAGGAATTCCTCACCTTTCTTATGGTCAATGGAATAATGGAATAGCCTTCCACATTGTTGCCATATTCTGTACACAAATACATTGTAGCTATACACAGCTTGTAAAATAAGGAAATATCATGGTTGCAAGTGAACAATAGTAGTTAACAAAGGTGCAACCAAATGACCTTGTGCATGTATATAAAACATAATTTTATGTTACCAGGATCAGGTATGCAGGATTTGACTGCCCATGATGTTATCTAGGCCTGTCACACAGTGGTCTACATGTCATGCTGTACAATATACACAGTACATGGGTGTGTATCCTGGAACCAGGATAATCACATATTGAGTCAAGTAGCAGCACAGATCACTGGATTTGGTCACTAACAGGTGGATAAGACCGGCTTTGAATTTCAAGTGGCAAGGTTTTCACTGGAACATGACCAGGTAGTCTGGGATGGAGGTAATGACAGCCACACTTGGGTGGATATATTTAACTTAATGCAGAGGTAGGGAGCATTTTCCAAGGCCTGAGAAACAGGAAAGGTCTGCAGTTGCATGGTCAACGATAGTAAGCAGTACAGTGTATCAGGGCGTACTGCAGCTGAGTGCAGGCTCATCTAGCAGACAGAAGGAATATACATGTACTGCTGACAGTAGCATAATGGCAAAACCCTTACAGTAGTGGATATTTAGGTTTGAAACCATTGACGTATTTGTAAATGATCAAGAAATCTTGGTATTAAGGACCACACAGTAAAAAAGTTACTCATTAGCCCCTGAGTACTTCAATGATGCAACTCCGTGAATACTGTGGAATGTGTGCAAAAACCCACTGTCACTGTTGATGGATCACAAAATAATCATTTTGGGACAGCAGGTGGGTGAGATGTAGTCCTGTCTGAGCAGTTGTCTCTTGGAAGAGATATACAAAGGTGTAAGAAAACTGTCACACCTGTGACATAGGAAGGTCGTTGTAGCTTAGCCAGTGCTGTCAATATCTTGTCGAAATCTTTGTGATTAAAATTATTAAAAGAAGCTGGGTGAAAATCAAATGGGAGAAAATCAAATGCTACAGTGTAATTTTCAGTCATAATGATTTTGGCGTCAGCACAGTGAGATGTAATATATTAAATGTAAGCAAAATGCATAACGGTATTAAGCATATGTGGACAAGATCTGAAGTTATTTATGATACGAATGAATAGCCTTGTACCAGATAATGATCAACCTATTACAGTAAATTACAACCTGATTACTGATAATGCCACAGTGTCAATGCTGTGTTGATGGTATGAATAAATCTGTGCATTGCTGTATCTGTTTCATGACCAGTTTTAACCCTCTCTGTGGGACACGGAGTCTCAAGCTTTCTGTACCATGGGTTGCCTGCTAAGTATTTTTGATGTACACCATAGAAAACTGTTGATGTTGGGTATGTTGTCCTGCAAAGTTTTGTTTAAATTCCTTGTACAAAATACTTTCTCTAAATGTCAAAGGGAAGTCACAGAGAAGGTGGATCAGGTAAGATTTGATGTCATGGCTGCTTTAGGCCAGTGTGAATAGCAAAGGGTTAAGTTACAAAGGCCACATGGCTTGGTGATGCCAACCTTGGGTCCCGGTAATCCCCCAAGTCAGGCCCAGATGTGACTCATAATGTTACTGGATCTGCCAGGATTGGGATATTTGTGGCTTTTTGTCTGGGGTTATAATAACAACTAGTTTCATCAAGATAGAATCACAAATATATTTTTTCTTCTGGCTGTGTTTTTCTGTGCCTGTGATGCAGAGCCAATCATTACAGTGCTGATTGGTAAGTGCCAGAAGACCAATTGACAATTAACCCTTTAGCCCCGTGATTAAAACTGAGTTACCTCAATCAGGAAAAACTTGATGCAGGGCAAAGCTGTCCAGACAGTTGTCATGCTTAATATTTACTGGTAACAAGAAAATTGAAATTTTTAAAAGCATGTTACATTAAACTGCCTATCACGTTTTGTTAGTTTGGGAGTAACAGGTTAAATGGAAGTAGTATATCGCAGACACATCATCATAGCAGGGTGCTTACAAGATGCAAGATGTGCATCACACACATTATCATACCAGGATGTTTACGGGATACGAGATGTACATCACAGAGACATTATCATAGTATGGTGCTTACAGGATACAAGATGTACATCAGAGACATATCATCCTACCAGGGTGATTAGAGGATACAAGATGATCATCAGACACATTATCATACCAGAGGGTTAACAGGCTAGAAGATGTACATCACAAACACAGGATCATATCGGGTGGTTCACAACATATTAGATATATATGAAGGCAGCGATTCCTCCATGGCAAAATAGTATTAACCAAATGCCAAATGTCATGTTGTTTTTTTTTTTTTGTGTGTGTTTTTTTTTTAAAGTTGGTTAAGGCATGGTCAACAAGTGTAAGTGTTTGTAAATAGACAGAAGTATACATGAACATGTCTTGATAATTGTCTGTTGAACAGACTTCCATGCCTGTTATTCTTTGATATGAGCCCTTCATCTTGTCTTCCTATAAAACATAGCAGGCCGATGAGGCAAGTCAGATTGAGTCAATATGTGTAAGGACTGGTCAATGTCAGCATGTACTCAATGAAATATAACTAGATTGAGTCAATATGTGTGAGGACTGGTCAATATCAGCATCTACTCAATGAAATATAACTAGATTGAGTCAACATCTGTAAGGCCTGGTCAATGTCAGCATGTACTCAATGAAATATAACTAGATTGAATCAATATGTGTTCTGTTTGGTCAGTGACAGCATTGTATTGAATGGAATATCACAAGCCATAAAGCCCTGGTGGTTGATATCATCAACTACCTTCTCATGTGTGCTGATCTGTCAGCATTGGTGTGTTAGTCCAGTGGCCAGGCCACAGGGTGACATGGGAAATGGGAAAACCTGATTGTATAGCACTGACCTAACTTGTTTTGAGGGCATTTCTCACATTTGTCTTATAAAAATAGACAAAAATATCCATTCCTTGTTGTAGCGTTTTTTTTATGACGAACTTCCTGTTTATTTGATCTCACAAGCAGTCTCAATATTGATACACTCATACTGTATAGGAATGTCAAGATATATGTAAAGTGTGAAAAAGATCTTAACTGTCAAGGTGTCATTGGATTTTGCTGTGTGGAAAAACATGTCATTTGATAAAAATATATATAAAGTGGGAAAAAAGCTGTTCACAATCAACATGTGATTGAATTTTGCTGTATGGAAAAACATGTCATTTGATAAAAGTATCATGGTGCATCAAAATAGAAATATGTGGCTTGACACTGTACAGTA
Source organism: Hermodice carunculata (assembly GCA_964020975.1). Taxonomy (NCBI): domain Eukaryota; kingdom Metazoa; phylum Annelida; class Polychaeta; order Eunicida; family Amphinomidae; genus Hermodice; species Hermodice carunculata. The sequence continues at coordinate 107,797,622 of OZ026613.1, forward strand.
ACATCGTCAACAATCTGCTTGGTTTCTTAACCCTTTCACCCTTAAACCAGCCAAAACTGACTGGTGGTCAAAAGTTGACTTCAATGGTTTTGAACAACTAATTTGCAGAGTAATGAAAAACTTGACTGAGAGTTGTAGATGAGACCTATCAAGATCACATGCCAAGGAAAGCTGTTGACTCAGTCTTAATTCAAGGGGAAAGGGTTAAATGGTCTGTATGAATGAGGAAATGGTGGGAACTAAAAACAGACTGGAAATACAATGTTCAATATTGCAGGATTAGGAAAGGCTGCAAAATGTACCCTGACAGGACGAAAAACAATCATTCCTTTGAAAAAAAGGTGTAAATAAATTTTGGGGGGTATTTTATTTATTTAGGTACTCATTTGAATTTATTAAATTTGATTTTATTTCAGGTATTTATTTCTTTACTTTTGCATGTACCAGTAGCATATGTTGTACAGAGATTCTAAATATGGCATATCCTATGCATATCTTTAGAAGATATCATTCTTTCCCACCTACAACAGCAGTTTGCTTGGCAATATGAGTAATAGGTTTCTTTAGCATGTTAAGTGAACTTAGTATTTCCTCATGAACATGTCTGCCTCAGCATATTACGTGTGTATTTACAGAGCACTAGGATGCTTTTTCATATTGTTCGTTCCACTTAGATTAAAACCACATCAGCATGCTCATATTACCTGGAGGAACCTACTTCCAGGCATTCTGGGTCAGTCTCTTAGGAATGGGGTAGATATGTGGAGATACATACTGAGTAGACTGACAAATTGCTTCATGCCGTTGTAAATCATATATACATGTGGTCAATTTTATATTGTTTTTGATTATGATGTACAGGTATTGTGCAGGCCTTCACATTTGGAAATTGAGGGTGAGCTGCAAATCATTCTCCAAAAATAATTCAGACAAGCTATTACGAAAGCTACTTCGTCAATGCTTTTTGTTTTTATAGCTATACATGGAGAGTGAAAAATGGCTTCCCAAAATTGAGTTTTTTCTTGTGTTAGAGCAGTAAAAGTCCTGCTGAAGATGCCAGGGTTTGTGATCCTGTGCATCATGTATTGTAATAACTCTCTAACTGCTATAGTTAAACACAATGCTGGCTTTAATGAAATGATGGCCAAATCAGCTGTTGGACCAGTTACAGCATGCCAAGTCTCCCGATTTGGCAGGAGGTCTCCCGTTTATCTAGTGTTACAAATCATTCAAATTTGTCTATCTCCTGCATTTTTGGCCTGTCCTCCATTATAAGATAATAAGACTCCTGCTTTTTACAACATTTTCCAGCTAGGGCTCTGGGTTTTTATGTAAGCAACTTGGCATGTCTGCAAGTGATGCCAGCAAGACTGGTCAGCCATGGGCAGCTGAACCACTACATGAATGCAATTTGTGTAGGTCCTCCTCCGTATCGTGACAATCTCTGTGAAGATGTAGGTGTATTTGCCCTGGTCTAAAAATGTTGAGTTCTTGGTAAATCGTGATTCCGTCCCTCTCCAGTATTCCTGTATATTAAAATGCTAATGTGATAGCCTCAGTGTTATGAAGTGGTCAGTGGTTGTAACTGTGGCAGGCTTGTTTGTACAGGATTATATTAGCTGACTGTTGGACATTGTTGGGTGGCGGCAGTCTTAGAAAGCTATGATGCATATGTTGCCATGGAGACAACCTTTCTTATTGCTGTAGTATCAAGAACCAAACCTCAACTCGGTAGGCAGGCCTGACTGCTGCTATGGGTGGAAAATCAACAGAATGCCTACTTGATATGCAGATAATTGGTTGGTAATGCCTATCTGGAAGAGGAGTGAATATTATTGCTTTGAGGCATTTATACATTAGGCTTTGTACAGTATTTACATCAACAAAGCCCATGTGGAAGAGAAAAAGAGTGAAATTTGCCTTATCTTCTGCACTGGTACGATTTCATCAAATGATGATCAATGATAGATCACGTTGATTCTCATACATGCACATGCGTGTAATGCACAAAAATGTAGGGACACGAAGATGTGATATTTTGCTAACAAACATGGTGTGGTCTGCCTTATGGTAATTGAGAGGTCATGGAGGAAAATGGATAAAATTTGATACAGATATTTTTAAAGTGTATATTTGTCGTTTTTGATCTTTCTGGTTGCAATCAATGTGTTGTAAGCTTTCATACACCATAGATAGTAGACCAAGTGGCAATTGTTGTGATTAAACCCTATATCTGATGACGGTACTACATATATAAAACTATTATGTACCAGAGATTCATAGTATTTATGATTTCTGTTTTTAACTTTTTTGTAGACGGAAGGAAATGCAAGCTTTCTGCGTGCAGCTCGGGCGGGGAACCTGGAGAAAGTACTGGAATACCTGAAGGGAAGCACAGACATCAACACCAGCAATGCTGTGAGTATACACAGGGAAACAAACCTTAATGACCTTTTCTGTGTGGTAGATTGCAATACCCCTTAATGGCTTGTACAATAGAGACCTCCACATGTATTATTATGGGTATAAATAGGTACTATGTAATCTAGACTTGCACTTTGAGAAAGACAGATTAATGAATTTTAATAGAATATATTAGTGCGAGTATGTCGAGTTAGCTCATTGTTCTTGCCCCGCCCCACCCGTCACACTGTACACACTCAAAGGTAAGCTTCTTAGACAGCTTCTAATTTTCACCCCTGTGCTCGGAGTTTTTAGGATCTTGAATCCGGGATTAGGCTGAAATCTTGGAAAATAACACCTAATAAATACACTTATACCTGGGAAGATTATCTTGAATACAAACACAACCATTTTAAAATTATATAAGAATTATCATGGGATCATATTATTATAATATAGCATGCACATATACTAGGGTTAGGATGACCAGAATATGCCTAAACATGATATTACTGCTGTTTTGATTGATTCATTCATATAATTGTTGTTTATGTTAATCACTGTACCCCAACTTGAAAAACTAGTTCCAATTCCCACCTGTAGGGAGAGCCCCATTAGTCTTTATTCTGTATCTGCCATGATTTAACCGTCTGGATGCAATGCACCCCGAATGTACCTGGGAAAAATGGTAACTGGCGACATATAACTCTTAATGACAAAATGAAGCAGACAAAATTTATGCCATTAGACACTTGCTGGTAATTTTCAGTGGGAAAAAGTTGCATTCTGATATAACAGCATCAAGTCCCGTGTGGTTAAAACTTGAATGTTGAGTTGCACAGTACATTTTGTCATGACATTGTCCTGAATGAATCTGATACAGATTCCTGCTGGCAATGTAATAGTATCATTACATGCAATTTTCTGAGTTCAGGTTGAAAAAACACACATATAAGCTTTATTGTCGTGACAGCCAAATTAGGAGGGAGGGAAAAAAATGTTCCAATGTAATATGCCAAGGTATGTGGATATTCAGTATACCATATGGTGAAAACTGCAATGGCAGAACCTGCTGTAAAAACCACCTGCGATCAGAGACCATGTATTTTTTCATGACCACCCAGTCATGATGCCAGTCTATTTCTGCGATATATTTATATACTATTCAAGACCACCTGCAACATGAGGTCACCTTTTGCTGCCAGTGAGGCTGGTCTTTATTGGAAGGTACTACTCTACCAATATTGGATCACTTTGAACTCGACAGTAACAGCTGTAAATAATTTCTGAAAATCGGTTGAACAGGCAGGCAGATGAAAAAGCAGTAGCATCTAAAATGTGGGCCCTTATTCACTCAGAAATTACTATTTTTTAGTTCAGATTTATTTCACTTCTGTCTGAAGTGCTAAAAGGGAATGTCACATCATTTTTCACCCATTGACATTTCATTAGGTTGGGAAAGACTTGAGTGGGAAAAAGTCACTGGGCATTTCCTGCTTAAGTTCGCTTTTTCAGTGAATGTATATGCTTACCTCATTCAGCACCCAAATATAAATGTACCAGTCACTGTGTAGTTTCCCAGTTTATTCCTGTGGCTATCAGTGTATCACATCAATGTGTGACATGGGGCCCAAGATCAGACAAGAAAACAGCTGTACAATAGTCCCTGTCTTGAGAGGCCACCGCAAGGGCAGGCCCAAAAGTGGCCTCCCAAGACAGGTGGCCTGTCATTAGAGGTACAATAACATGGAAAAGAGCAGCAGGGGCCTGCCAAAAGTGTCCTTTCAAGCCAGGTGGTCCCTCATTGGGGTGGCCTCTCAAGACAGGGACCACTATTACTGTATGGTGAAACAATTCAGCTAAATATAATGTAACAATGTAGCATATAATGTAACAGTATAGCATATGATGTAACAATATACATATAATGTAGAAAAATATGCAAGAGTACAATGTCTTTTTTATACCTACCTGGTGTCTGAACTGAACAAACACTGTCATATATCCTGTATAAAAAAAAAAAAAAAAAACCAACAAAAAAAAAAAAGGAACATGGGATGCAGGGAAGCCATTGAGAAATCCAGCCCATTTTGATTTAGGATCCATTTTGTAATGAGTGATGGGTGTCCCCACAGCACAAGCACTGTCATCACAAAATGATCCTGGTGACTATGATGAAGGGTGTAACTGAGAAGAAAGCATGTCAGCGAGACAGGTGGGAAATCTCATTGGGCTGTGAACAGGAAAACAAATTGCATAAGAATGTCAGGAAAACATTAACAGCAATCTTACCCCCGGTGACTACTTCTTTGTGTGTATGTATGTATGCAATTTTGTAATTACCTAACTGTAGTCAGTTATTGTCAGAATGTCACTAAAACTGTGAGCTGTCTTTTCTTTGCCTTTTAAATATAAATATGCCAGGAAGCATTGCCATGACAACTAATGTTACCTGTAACTTTGTGCAAGAAATATGATGACAAAACTAAACTGTTCAGTTGAGCCTTGTTGCCTGGCAAAGGTGTGAGGAGGCGTCAGTGTAAGGTACCTGTGGGGTACCATAGTGTGTGGAGTGGTGGTCACTGGTCAGGAGGCGTCAGTAAGGTACCTGTGGGGTACCACACTGTGGAGTGGTGGTCACTGGTGAGGAGGCGTCAGTGTAAGGTACCTGTGGGGTACCACAGTGTGTGGAGTGGTGGTCACTGATCATTCTAGACACCCTAAACTGACGGACTTGATGCAGGGAATAGGCTGTTGACACCTTGCTTTTGTAAAACCTGGACAAACTTTAATTTTGGACACACAGTTTCAAAATTTTGGATTCTTGTCTGCCCAATGTTATAAGGGCCTTTGGACAAATCTGCATATTGAGGCACGTAAAAGTTAACCTGGATGAAGTGTACAAATGAAATCCTGATGTGGATTCAGGAGGAATTATTAAAGTTCATTCATATTAACAAGTTCTATCACGAGCATTGTAAGAGTTGAGTATGTGTTCATGAAGGTATTTCAGACAGAAAGTATAAGTGTGTATGTGATAACTCTAAACACTGGCTGTGAATAAGTCAACAGATGACAACACACAGACAAAAAGTTTATCTTCTAGAACACATTGTGCTCTGTAAAAGCATGTTCCTCTGAACTACTCCATGTTGAAATCAACAAAACATAAGCATGGAACAAGGATAAATGTATATATAGTGCAGAAGCTCTGATGTTTGATAAACTTAAGTGAGAGAAATCTGGGTTTTTTGCTGACACTTGATGAAGAGCTGACAGCTGGTGTTTTGTGTACAATGCATCAGACTCCTGTAATGATAAACAGATCTGATGTTAAGCTACACTATGGGACACTCATCCTTCTAATAAACCTGTTGAGACTGGTTGTGTTTTTAGTCTCCATAGATACAGTGCCACAGAGTATTGTCCCTCACATGCTCCATTTGTCTGTCTGCCCAGCCCATCCCAATGGTCATCTTTATACTATGGTATCTCAAAAAATGTTAAATACAGCTGCATATTTTTGTCATAGATGTACATCAGGATGGAGCATAAATCTATGATCATTAAAAAAGATGAAAAAAGAATGCATTCTAAAAAACTATATTTTGAGACATTGCCACAGTATCGCAACAATTGACTATAAAGTGCCACCAAATTTTTTGAAGAGAAGAAATTTTTTATGATTTTTTATGATGGACCAGAACTCTAACTAAAACAAGGGTGTTCAGGATTTTTATTTTTTGTGAGTTTTTAGAACTGCATTGGGAGGTCACAACTGCATTCAAGGGGGGGGGGGGGTGATGTTCCCGACATATCTCAAGAACGATCAGTGATAGCCTCATGACATTCGTGTCAGATGCATTGTAGATGGACCCGGCAAAACCCTATATGAAACTGGATTCCTCAGATCATTTTTATTATATTTTATTTTCTAATGAAGTGAAAGAAAGTTTTTTTTTGGGTCAGGTCATGTCAATGTTACCCAAGGAGATGACATTATTATTGTTACATGTCATGAAAGACATATAGCAGCTGTCATGACGGTTGTGTCACAGTTGCACCTTATGGCGGACCAGACTCATCTCTTGAACCACAGCCCTCAGGTCATTTTAAAAATGCTATGAATTTTGTGCAGCTTTCTTTGGAGGTTGAGTAATGGCCCAAGGGATGATGTTACTGTGGTATTATTTCAAAGCACACTCTTGCACAATATGCAGACCTACGCAGTATATCAGTTGTGCCGATCCAACTTTGCCCTGCTGTATTCTTCTTTTGGACAAAAAGAAAAATATAGAAGCACCCTTGCTCTCATAGAGTGATTTTGCCCACAGAGTGTCCCAGAGGATCACAAACCAAAGGGCGTGTCCTTCCTGCTAAAATGTGCATCATATAAAAAACAGAGCTTTGCCAAGGAAATAAAAATAGTGGCAGGAAAGTGTTTACAACAGTCTGTGTTTATTGACACAGAGAATATTTATAGCCCGGGAGGCTTTGTTTGGGAGAAGTACCCAGGATAATTGCCAGGTGGCAGTCTTAAAGCTGCCCCATCAATTGGAATAGAGGCAGATACAGCTGTCTGGTGCACAGGTGAAGCTACCACAATACAAGTGTTTGAAGTGAGAGATCATAGGGTGGTGGCATGAACCATTATCACCATCTCCATTTTGACGAAAATCAACAACCCAGATTCCTGCAACACCATTCAGGATACCTCTGCAACATCCAGAGAACACCTGTGGATGGGTGAATGACCCAGTTTTAATGCACCAATGGAAATGAAAAATTAAGATAACTGCAACTGACACTGCTTTGGCTAATATAGCATAAACCTTATTTTTAATACTGTGCAAATGTATTCATGGATGCTGAAAATAGTATAGTTTTCTAGTCACTATTATTGAAGTATCTCTTTCTTTATGCTGATGCCAACATTTCAGTCTTGCCTGCCCATTTGGCTGAACCATGGAGCTAGCATTGAGATGCTGGCTCCATGGATGAACTCACCAGCAGACTGTTTGTGTAAGCTTTTACGTTCGACCACCTTCAAAGAACAGTGTTAAACAAGGGAAACGAGTTTGGATGAAGAGCAATAAGGAGATATGATTACCTCAGATGAAAATTACATTATAATCCAGAAGTTTGTGCACATTATGTGTTATAGCTTTACCCATTAACTCTTGTAGTGCCAAATTTTGGACTGAGTCAACAGCTTTTCTCGCACATTGGGCACAGTGCTCCCAATGCACACCAAGAAAAGCTGTTGACCTGGAATATTCTCTCTAGGAACTATAGGCATACTGGTACTTGAATGAAAGGTCTTTTCTTGAGGAATACGAATCTGGGATCCTTTTTATAATTCAGACTAGTTGACTTTAGATCAACTTTAGTCGTGATTGGCACTGAAAGAGTTAATGTAAGAAATTAGTGACCTCTGGATTTGCGTGTACTGAGGATGAAGGGCAATCAGTGATCAGCAAATTGTGAGATAGGTCCAATTAGTGACATTCCAGTTGCACAGTCAACTTGTGATCATCACAATCTTATTCAAAGCTGTATTTTCATGGAAGCTCCAGGCCTACTGTTGGGTTTTCTGATGAGCCCAGCCAGTCAGCTAGAACGTAATGTCCAAAATTGGATTGGACCAGCCATCTTTTGCTTTGGTGAGTCTGCATGAAGTCATCCTTGGGGAAAAAAATCCAAATGAACACATTGGTTATGCCATGGGCATTATGCTATGAAGGAGGCCCAGAACACACTGTAAATCAGCTTGCTGGGTTCACTGACCACACTGCACCATATTTCTGCTCTCCATCACATGTCAAGGGATACACTGCTGCAGCAGTGAATAATCCTGATGCCAACTGTATTGTCCACTTGGCTACTTGTCTTGAATACCAGGCGAGGCTTTTTCCATCAGGGGATATGGTTGTGTTGAATTTTGAAATAGATAACATTCATTATGTGTTTGCAAATATCAGATGATATGTTTGGCATAATGGAAATTTGTTGATGAGGGTATGCAGAAAGTTGTGAAAATGACACATCCCTTCCATATGTGAATTTAACCCTTTCCTGGCAGCAGTGCAGTAAAATTCAGTCAACTGTGTACAGATAGGGGCTAGGATTGATTGGGCAGGGAGCACCTGGGTGGTATTATGGAAAGCTGTTAACCTGCGGTATGCCCCCTGCACATGTTGTCAACAGTTCTCATTCATGATACTTGCTGTGGTAACAAAAATGTTAAAATCAGAAGACAGCATCTGGTGTTTCACATACTTTTATACACATATGTAGCCATTTTTGAGGATTCAGCAGACAGGGTTAAAAGGCAAAATGCCCAACCATAACTGTCTGGTGGTTCACTGTAGTTTATAATTCAAGCTTCGTTCAACAGGAAAATTATCCTCAAACAGAAACTGTGGCCATTAAGTGACAAATGACAGAAGGTTAAACCTATGAAAGCTTTGAAGTGTCAGATTATCCTGTACAATGTAGCCTCCGACCTCTTCCAAATATTATGATTGTGCATAATTTACTCATAACAACTCCGAGGTCCCATTTATCATGCTTGCTGCAAGGTCATGGCTTTGAATGGGATAACTTACACCAGAATATCAGTGTGGTAGGTCCACAATTTGTAATGAATACAATCTTATACCACATATAATGTGACTTAAGTGCCTCCATCAGGACCAATGAAGAAGTGTAGATTCTCCTCAGGCTCAGATCAGTTTTCTGTGTGTGTGTGTGTGTGTGTGTGTGTGTGTGTGTGTGTGCGCGCACGCGTGCACGCGTGCACTAGCTCATGCACATGTGCATGTGTGTTTTTGCACGTGCGCCTTTTACTAAGTTTATGTTTATTTGGAAAACTTTTTATGATACTTTGAAAGTGGCAAAACATGAAAAAAAGAAAATATTTCTTTCAGATGTCATTCCCCGTTTCTTGTTGGTGGGTGACCTAGATTCCTGCCATTAATTTCAGTATCTTGAAGGCTCTGAGGCACTTTGTCAGGTCAGGCAGGTTACACACTGGAAAGTGTAATACACAAATCGTAACATCACGTCAATGTATGAATAAGTAATCCCACTTTTCAACATTATGATTGGTGCTTTAATGTCTGTGTGAAATACTGGTGGTGTTAGGTGCTTGATTTCAACCACATTGTGACAAAACTAAGATTGCAATGTATTGCAACAAATGATGACTGTTCCCTGCAAGAGTGACCACTTCAGACTTAAACTGTTTTGTGCCTGCAGCTCTTTGTGCTACTATTTCACATCAACTTCTTTTGTCAGGTCACCTTGAAGCAGTATTTATTTTTGTGTTCCTAAAGTGTGCAAGTTTCTTACAAGAGGATAATAAACCAGGCCCCTGATGTACTGGCGAGGCCTCATCTGCATCAGTGGGGCCTCCAAGGGTGACAGAGAACACAAAAGAATGAACACTTCCCTCGTAAACTGGTCCAGATGGGCTGCTGGTCAAATGTTGTCCACTTCAATATTTTACGCTAATACAACATTAATGAAAAATAATTGTAATGAGAATTGTAGATGAGAGCTATCAAGATGACATGTTGCAGGTCAACAGCTTTCCTTGGCATGGATGGACATTCAGTTTCAACCATGCCAAGGAAAGCTGTTGCCTGAGTCTTGGTGCAAAGAAGAAGGGGTAAAGATGGCAATGGAAAAATTATTATGGGAATGTCAGAGTTTACTTTCAAGGATAACTGAACAAAAAGTACCTTTACTATTATGAGGGGAACATCCAAACATGACACTCCCCTGGGAGGCCCCCATCAATCAGGATTAGCTCTTATTGGTGCAGTGGACATCTGTAAGTATTTATGTGCAGGAGTCAGTTGGCGGGCTGTACCTCAAGTCATCGGCAGCAGTTTTGATATGCTGCATGCCAGAGTCCAGGAGTGTAGGCAAAACAACGGTTACAAACTGGACCATCCAGAGCCTGAGAGCCGGGGGTCATTTCAAAATAGTGCCACAACACAGGTATCTTGGCAACACATGAGAAATACTGGTACTTCAGACAAGAAAAGTGGATCCAATAAAACCCAGACATGGACACCTGTTTAGCATGGTGAGCTGGGGCTGAGCCGCTCAGCTTGAGGCTGCGATCAGTACAAATTTCAGCCTGCTGAGAAAACCATGTGTCCTATGTAGACTAAGATGATGGTGTTTAGATTATATTGTTGTTATCTATCCCCTCAACAAGTTGTGCATATTTTTAAGGTTGGGTATTTTGCTATTAAGATCCTGCAAAAGTAGGGTTCATTGTCATATCTGTAAGTGTATCTAAGAGTGTATTGGTCCTTCACTGAGAGGAGATTGTGCTGGCTACTGTCCTGCCCTCTGACCTGCCCTCTGACCTGCCCTCTGTCCTGCCCTTTGTCCTGCTGACAGAGCTTGTGAAGGCCTTATTGGGGTGGGTTTCAGTCGAGCCCGTTTGTGGTGGGTGGGCTGCAGAGACAGAGTTCCTGCATAAGTACGAGTGCCTACAAATGCACGTGTTGCATTCTGGGAACAGGTATGACTAAACTCCAGATTCCATCAGATTGTACACTACCTGCACAAACACTCCCCCAAATCGAGTAATGTATTTTATTGCAAACTGAAACAATTTTGTCTTTCTCATTTATTAAAGTGAGATGTTTGCTCTGCAACCTCCATGCCTGTTCAAAGTATGAGCGTATGCATGTTTTGATTGTCATGAATTGGTGCAGAAACAGCATTGATTTCCATCAGATTGTGCCACCTGCTGACAATCCATGCAAAACAATGCAATTTTCCTGTGACACAACTGAGACAACATAATATGTCCGTCATCACACTCACAGAGTTAAACCAAATTTTAGCCTTCACAAATTATATAGTGTTCGCTTACCTGGCAACCCCTTCTTTTTAAAAGAAGACTTATTTCCTATACTGCAACATCTGCACCTACCAAATTTGGTGTGTGGACACTTCATAGGATAGGGGTGTGTTGTGCATCAAAAGTAGGTCATTGTGACCTTGACCTTTGATGCTGTCTTGAAAAATGCTTGTGCTGGCCATATTTCCTATGCGGTAATACTTAGAGATACTAAGCTTGATATGTCGATATATCTTGGGATAGCTGTGTATGGGGGGCCAAAATTAGGTCTCTATAACCTTAACAGTGATCCCATCATTCAAAATGCTTCTGTGGCATATATTTCCTTTATGGTCGTACTTAAAGATACCAAACTTGGCGTGTGGATACTTCTTTGGATAGGAGTGTTGTCACATACCACTATGGCCTTGATTTTTGAGTCATAGAAAATGCTTGCATGGGCCTTTTTCTCTGTTCCTGCCGCACATGCCATTGAAGGCTTGTCACAAGATCACCCAAGTTTTGTGTAAGGTGCATGTATCTTTGATTATGGTGCACTTCATACTATCAAATTCCACTAATTCAGCATCAAGGACACAGAGAGCAGTGATGCAGGCATTGATGTTGGTGCATAGTAGCTTACCATGTATCATGGACTACAGCAGAACCTGTTTTGAGAGACCACTGCAATGAAAGACCACCTGCCTTTTAAGACCATATTTTCAAAGTCCGTTTTGCTATCTTTCCCATGTTATTGCACCTCCATTGAGAGACCACCTGCTTTAATTGACCACTTTTTGGCCTGCCTTAATGGTGGTCTCTCAAAACAGGTTTTACTGTATCTCGCATTGTCCCTCTTTATGGAGATACATATTATATTATGACATGGGTGTATATTACACCCCCAGGTGATACTTGCAATTTTAGGAGAAACCCTCAATTATTTATCAAATTGGCAGGTATCAAATAGTCCTATTCATATGGCAAACTTATTACCCAGGTAATCAACCTCAAAATTATTACCCAAGGCCACCAACCTCATCAACAATTTCTCATCAGTCTGACCTTGGACGGACTCTCAAATTGTTCACTCATAGAGGGTGGGAGTGATAATGATGAATGGAACAGCCAGTCTGGTAGGTCACCCATATAACACAGTGTGGGTGCCATCTGGGCCAGGGTTTTTGGTTTAGGTCAGAAAAATCTGTCACATGTGAGACCTGGAGTGTATTAATATGGCACTGTAATTTATGTCAAATTATTTACCACTTAAATGTGAAAGACTGAGCATGCCAACTATTCTGTAACTGATGAAATTGAATGAAAACAGAATTGTACACCTTTTTTTTTCCTGTAAGAGCTTATTGAGTGGAGATTAAAAGGTTAAAAAGCAACCTCTTATTTTATAACTCTGTAATGTGATCTCCCATTGGATGTGTAAGCTTGACCAACTTAAGGGACGTGAAATGTTTTCTGAATCACCAAAAAGTTATAAAAAGCAATTTGGTCTGAGCAGCTTTATTACAGTCCCATGGGATTTTTTCCCCTTTCAGTTTCAATGAAATAAAGATAAGAAGTTGAGACAGAAAACCCTTGAAGCCTGGAATTATTGTCAAAAGTTTTACGATCATGGTTGTCAGGGTTTGTCAGATCATGTAATATCTGATAGAAGCCAGATGGGTTTGTCAAGAGGATGTTATGCAGGTATATGCCTTGGTTGTGAGACTGAAGACTAGAGCAACTCCTAGCATTGTCAAGCTAGTTACAACTGTGACTTGTCTGCCCAGACTCCACAAGCTAAGTGTCAGATACTCTGTGGGTTTTGCGGTGAATATTATGATAATCAACGGAGGTAGAGTCTGAGGGGTTCTCATGATATACGCCATGCCCACCCATACAGTATCTCACTTGTTCTATGCAGGTAAAATTATGTGTATCATGGATCATGATGACCTCTGTATGCAAGGAATAAAACAGATGAAATTTTGGCTCCTTATAACTCATTATTTTAAAGACTGTGTTCTCTGTGGTGGGTGGCACTCTTTGACTACCACTGCCAGGAAAGCCAAATGTATGGACTAAATTATGATTGTCTACAGAATGTTAGAAAAAAAAAGTCAATAAATAAATAAAATGAAAATAAAAATGCCTCTATGATGTAAGAGTCATGTATAAATTTGTATAGACTATGAAATAGTAGCATTTAAAGGATTGTTGACAAATATTTACAGGTTAAAAGAGAAAACCAGGTTAAGGGTTAAATCTCTAAATATGTCGGGGCTTTAGCCAAGAATTGTTACAAAGTGCTTGAATATGAGTTGCAGACAAGATTTGTCAAGATTGTCTGGGAAACTTGGAACTATTCCCAGTCAAGATAAATTCAGATGTTACAGATTTATTTCACTGCAGGGTGTGACCTGGGCATTTTTGCAGTAGTTTGATGCTGTAGTGGTTGACTGGGCTCAGAAAAAATTACCTGAGGGAATGCCCCCCCCCCCCCCCCCAAACTGAAACTGGGTGAGCAGCTTTCCTTGTTGCCCAGGCCACACCAAGGACAGCTGTTGACCTTTGACCTGTGGAATTTTATACATTGTATTTATAGATCGTCTCCCATGTTTCATCCACACATTATTTTTCATTTTTGTTGAAATTAGTCAAAAACATTGAAGTTAGACAACATTTGATCAACTGCCGTTTCCGGCCATTTTGGGGGGGCAAGGGTTGATACACTGTTTCATTTTTTTTGTGTGTGTAACTAAGGTCAACTCTTTAATAATTTTGTCCTCATGATCTGTTTGGTGTGGGCTACATCTGGTCTATATGTTAAACTACATCGGATATATAATCCATCATTCCGTCAACTCTCAAAGAATGCAACATAACCATACATCAAGGATCTGAAAAAAATAGTTTGCAGATCTGAATTACATTGGTGATGTGAATGTGACAGTTTACAAATGGTGTAGCACATGGCAAGGTGGTGTGTGTAGTGGATCCACACAGCAACACTGGGTATCAGAACCACACTGAGTCAACAGCTTTCCTTGGCACAGGCATTACACCCAGCCCAAGGAAAGTTGTTGACCAGGACAGGCTGTCCTCACAGGGGGCAGGAAATTTGGCATAGCTGGAATTCTGCAAAATGTTTTTCATCAACCAGAAATTAGGTTGAAACGTTATTGCAGGCATTTTGTGTGCAGGCACTTTTAGGTGGTATGGAAAGAAACAGTCAATGCCAGGATACAGGTCCATATGTACAACAGCTTGCCAAAGTGAAAGAGAAACCTCATGGCAGTGTTCTTGTATGTACATGGTCAACCAGGGCGAGGAACTGTCCGATTCACCCCTGGTGGGGGTAGTAATTTAGCAGGTATCGCCACAGATCAGTACACAACATATGCTTATCTAGGCCCAACCTCAGCACACGTTTTGTCAACAGCAGTGGATCATTATGGGAAAGAGGTTACCACTCTACACATCATAGACCATCAATCAGTTTATTTTTCTTGGGTCTGGAACTCATTGAGGTCTTGCTGCATGTGTATGAGAACCACAGTCGGCTATTATCCAATTCCCTGGTGACAATGAAGAAAGTAAACTGGTAAAGTCTCGCATTTCTAGATTTGGTACAGGCATTCACCAGCCAACATCCCAGCATTTATTCTGTCTTAACTGTTGTTCCTCATGAGAAAGTCTCTTCCACATCATACACAAACACATAAAAGTGTGTGTCTGCGTGCCTGCGTGCATCCCAGCAGTATTTTAATATCCATCAAACAAGGTCCTAGTTAACCCTTTGTCTCTTAACCTGGCCAAAATCAGCTGATAGTCAAATGTAGCTAGCTACATTTTTTTTGACTGATTTCAACAGCAGTGAACAAAAATTAAGATTGAAATTGTAGATGAGATCTATGAAGTTAACATGCTGAATGCAAAGAAAAGCTGTTGACTCAGTCTTAAAACTCAATGTTAATTCAACAGGGAAAAGTTTAAAGGGTTAACTGTTACATACCCTCATAGCAAGCATTTTGGAAAGGTAGCAACAAGACAGTGACTAGGTGGTTGTTAAGGTTATTCAAAGTCTCAAGTAAAGGAATAAATGTATTTGGGATATGGCAAGTGACAGATAGAGGGGTATAAGGGGTGGGGTGTTGAAAAGGAGTGATGTACTCTGTGTGTGTGTGTGTGTGTGTGTGTGTGTGTGAGAGAGAGAGAGAGAGAGAGAGAGAGGGAGGGAGGGAGGGAGGGAGGGAGGGAGGGAGAGAGAGAGAGAGAGAGAGAGAGAGAGAGAGAGAGAGAGAGAGAGAGAGATGCAAGGCAGGTCTACAATTCTGAACTATTCTACGGCAGTTACACACTTAGCGTGAGAATAGGTAATAGTCAACATGAACTCATATATGTTTGTTTTTATATAAAAAGAAGTCTGGTGAACTAGGGTTAATTGGTTTCATGCATTTTTTGTTGACTTGATTCATGTTTAATGAGTGTTTTCATAGGTCATGTTTTTCTCAAGAGATACACCATTCACAAAACACATTTTGTGCAACATGTGTTAGTATGGCAATGAAAACATTCCAACATGATATTTATATGTGTGTGAATTGATTAATTTGATGATTTCAGTATTTTAATTCTATATATTTGCTTGCAGAATGGACTCAACGCACTCCACCTGGCCTCCAAAGAAGGGCATGTAAACATTGTAACAGAACTACTGAAACGAGGGGCCAATGTAGATGCTGCAACTAAGGTAAGCTTTACAAAAAGAAATGCATGTAGCCAGTATGTCATGTGATTACCTTGGCCAATCAAATTGGAGTATGATACTTCTCAAAAATTAATTTTGAAAACAAATTCTACAACCCGTTTATTAAAATGTGACAACTTCACATGCCCGAGTCAGTACTTATGGTGCATAACCATGTAGATATGGCACTCACACATAACTACCACTATTGAACCATTCTTATTAATGATGGGGATTTGGTGGAGTGGATATGTGTGTTTCCCATTTCAGCTGGGCGACGGTGTCAAAGGTTGCAGGTTCAAGTTCCGCTCTTTCTTAACAAAAAAAGAAAAAGAAAAAAAATTGTATTCCATAATATTCCAAGACCACTGTTTTTTTCCTGGCAATATGATGTGCAGAATCCTAAAGTTAATTGAAAGTTCCATGCAATGAACAGGTTCAGTTTCCTTTTTGTTTAGAATGAATCAAGATAAAAGGGAAGATGTTAGAGAAATCACATTGTGAGAATAGTTTGGCATTGAAAATATGGAGTCCAGAAGGAAACGCTAAGATTTTGTCCAGGATAACTCATGAATGTCAATACATCCTGCTTACAAAAAATAAAGGAAGGAAGAGAGCACAGGTGTTATATTCACCAGTGTAAGTCAGTTAGCCTGACTACATGGAGTCAACAGCATTCCTTACAAGCTGTTGAGTGGAGGCTTGTGATTCATTGGTGAGGGATGGACGCTCATTCATCAGCATTGCATTCCTTAGGATGAAAACAACATTGAATGCACAGGTGCATAAACCAGACTTACAAGATCATCATACTGATGGCTTTGGTGAAATATTTGTCTGCAACTCAACATCCCTGGATAGTTTATCTTCCTGGAAATGAATATTTGTGTGCGATGACTTTTTCATAATATCATACAGCAACTTGAGCAAGGTGACTTACTACTGGACAGCTATTTATGTAATAGCTCCCACAAGTCACTGCTGCCACATACCACAGTTAGACACAGACAGGGAGCTAGTATGCCATGGTAACTGCACAAATGTGTAGGAAGTATGACGTATTGGACCATTTTGTGTTTTTAGTTAGGGGCTGTTCATAATATATTGTGCTTGGTTCAGTAATTCTGAATAATGACAAAATGAGATCAGGTTGGAAGTGCTATGTAGAACCTGGCAGTCATCTTGAAAACAAACAAGCAAACATACGTACATACATACATGTACGTACGTACATTTCCCAATTAGGGCTTTGCTCTAGTAAGGGCCCCGTACCTCATTGGAATCTGAATGATCAAAAATCAAACCAAACAATTTTATATTTGATAAATTTTTTACGCAGAAGTTTTTCATGATAATGTTCCAACTAGGGTTCTAAATTAAAGGCTTGGTACAGTGAAATGTGTGTCTGTTAGACAGAGAGAAATACCTTATATGTTATTCTTTTGGAAATATAATGCCTGCTCCCAAAAAGGGTTGGCAGATGATAGGAATCCTTAGATACTGACCTGTGTAATTCTGATACAGCAGGGAAGGTCAGTTGTGTAACTGTTTGCTGATAGGCAAGATGTGAGAAGTGCGGTACCAGACCATAAGGACTGTAAAGACTGCTGTTTGCCAACATTTACCAGCCCTCTGGAATGGTGCCATGCACCACAAGCACACAGGAGTACATACATATGTATCTATTGGGAATTGTGTTCCTCAAGCTATACTTTAACTTTACCTCTGTTTGTTTAGGCTACAAAATGCCATAAGATTTACATATGTAAATAGCTGGGGAAACAGAAAGGGGAGGACGGTTGTATAGGGATGCTTTCAGTTGTTAAAGTACCTGACATTGACCAAAAGCATGGTAAGGCTAATGCAGAAGTGTCTGAAGAGGAAAACAAGTCTCCTAGGATTTTCTTGGAGTTCTTGCTGTCTTAGCATCTCCTGTTTCTGCTTCACAGTGGCATAATCCTCTAATAGGATTACTGGCGCCGAGGAGACAATTTTTTTTGTCTGGTCTGCTGATTCGGTAATATTTTATTCAGCTCCAAACTACCAAGTAGCTGTTTTTATGCAATAGATCAAATCTCAAGGGAAGCTTGCATACAATTTTGATAATCTATTGTGGAGTAATAAAGGCTGGCAAGATGATGGACAGTACAGTTCAACATGATGGACTCCCAGCACCATATATCATCCTGTCCCTGTGTCCATATGGACCTTATCAGTCAACTCTAACACTTATGTTGGATACATGGACTTGCATACATAAATATATTTAAAAAAATTAAAATCCCATCAGTAAGGATCCAGGCATCATACAAAATACATGTAGGCAACTGGGACTGATTGGCAGATGTAACATGGGCAGACTTGCATTATTAGCTCTGAAGTTACTGAATGAAAACAAAATGAACTCACAGCTTGTAGTGACTCCTTTGTTATGGGTTATCAGGAATTTATCAAATATACATGTACTGTATATTATGTAGCCTCTATGGGGGCAGTGCCTATGGACACAAGCAGCTCTAAGTACAGCAATTTTTTTCAGCTGTATAAATGGGCAAAAAAAGGGGACACTTGACAAAGACAAGGATGACAAAGACACTGAGCATATGTCAATTATGAAAGCTATCAATATTGTAAAGAATCAAGATCTCACTAACACAAAAAATGTTTGCCAAATGCTAGCTGAAAATTAAGGAAAAAAGTGAATTGATATGAAAAGGAATGAAATAAAAATGACACAGTTGGTGGTTATTTACGGTCACTTTTAGACAATTATGGAGTTAAGAATGTGAAGTGTTTCTGCAAATGTTGAAACCAGTATGGACCAGTTCTTGCAGCAAACTTGTACCCATTGTGCACTGAAATATGTCACAGATGTTAAAAATTTAACCCCTTTGATCCAAGAATGCTGTAAATTCACAACATAAATGTTTATTTGCATTTTAAGCGTGAAATAGAATGGGAATGACAGCCATGCTTTGACTACTGAGGGAGGGGGAGGGGGAGGGGGAGGGGGAGGGGGAGAGGGAGACTTTTTAGTCTGATCTCTAAATTGAACTCCACAACCAACTGACATAAAGTACAAAAGTTCTTTTCATTCTATGATTTCTAAAATGAACTCCATGACCAACTGACATTAAAATGCAAAAGCAGTACATTTAACCCATTCCCCACCGGGCACTCAAAATTGCCTGATATGGGGGTTGGGGGGGGGGGGGGTTAGTACTGTCCCCAAAACTAGCATTTAGAATATCACCTTCACCATCATCTGAGCCTATATCTTCTCCACTGTCATCATATGTATTATCAGTGTCATTCATTATCATCTCAAGAGCCTGTTGCGTCGTGTATTTTTCCTGTCTGGCCATGATGTGCTGATGTCTGCTCTGTGTGTCATTTGTAAACTTGACTTCTTAGTAACCAATTTGTATGGACAACTGAGTGTCACATGACATCTGCATGACCTATATAACGTGCACACATTCTGTGGTGGCTGCGTATCTCAATGTGTTACTGCCAAAAATTTCTGAGTCTAAGGCGTCAGTGATTTTTAAAATGGCGCCAGAAATATCCAGTACCCTGGGCTTTTACGAGATTAAATACAGGAAAAAATGCCAAGATTTTACCCGAGGAGAAATTTTGTGATAGCTGGTTATGTCAGTCATGATTGGCATTTATTGTTACATTGTTACTGCTGTATTTTCTGGTTGAAATTTGTTTTGGTGACGAAAACAAAAAACCAAAAAAACTTATAACTCTCTTAAAATCAATATATTCGCTATTTGCCATTACTAGGTTAGCCATTCTTTAAATACAAGAATCTGTGACAGCAGATGAATCTGTCCATCTTTAAAATTGTGCTGTCAACAGGTCAATACATTTTGATGTATAATTTAAATAATTGACTTCCTCACATGACATAAATGTTAAGATTTCAGTTAAGTGTGACCTATATACTGAAAAGAAAGCAGCATGCAGTAAGTGCCTAAGCTGGGAAGTACCTTTTGGTTGACATTATGTACATATACCTATTTTTAAAGCAGTTTGGTAAAGTTTTAACTGGTAAATATTTATGCTTGGAAGGAAACTTTGAAATAAGGAGCCCTGGTTATAAATGATTCAAGTCTCTGTGCCATGGGGCGTAGTTTCTGGAACGGTTTAAGGGAGCCTCCCTGCATCTGCATTCCAGGTGTCTACTCTGCCTGTGGACGGCCTGCCTGGATCACATATGCTTCAGTAATCACCTTGTGGTGTTTTTCATGGTGTATGTAGTCAGGGATATATGTTTTAGGTCAGCATAGGTGTCCATGTTCACTTACATTTTAGTATGTTTCAGAGGCATGGAGACAAAATTTAAGAAAAGATCTTTTTAGCAAAGATTCTCTGTTCATTCTGTTCACCATTATTCTACACCTGTTCTCTTAATCAAAGGCCAGAATCACATTCCTGTTGATGAGTGGGGAGTAGTTTTATGTGGACTAACAGGGCATCTCAGATATACTATCCTGCATGGTGGCAGCACCTGCATCCTGTCACATGACACTTTCAACCAATGAATGAAGCAGGTTTTGTTAGCCCACTTCAACCCCTACCCCCCCCCCCTTCCATCTCGCCGTGCAACAGGTGGATGGATACCAGGGGATGCTACCTGTAGAACCATCTGCAAGTGACATACTCCATGGATAAAGTTTGTCATTGCGTTTAGTGTGATGCTGTAAAGTTATGTTACTGATTACTCCCTGTCCCTCCTCCATGACAATCAGCTAACTTTGCTGTTGTAACGTTACTGTACCAAGTATAGCTGCTGGGTGACCAAGAATATACTTACCTGCAATTTGCATACAAAATAATTTGTATAATTAAATTAACATGAACAGAAATTTATATTGAAACAGTCAGTATCTGATGCCCACCTGGGTGTGTGTGTGTGTGTGTGTGTGTGTGTGTGTTAACTTTTATTAAGAAGACTGCCAGTCCTATGTCTTATGTACATCATAAGCCATTTCCCCCTTACAGCATTTTAGTAACATCAATTTTTACCCTCTGTTGCTTTCAGAAAGGGAACACAGCCCTTCACATAGCCTCCCTTGCTGGACAGGAAGAAATTGTCAAGATCCTGGTACAGAGTGATGCGAGGGTTAATGTGCAGTCACAGGTGAGTCCAAAAGTTACCAAAAGTACAGACGTGTGGCACAAATGCACTGCGCTGATGCCAGTCTTGTTTCCTCACTGCTGAGTATCAAAATTTAAAAAATGGCAAGTTTTAAGAAAGTTTTACACAAAAAGTCACTTTCTTAATGTTCAAAATTTAAATATAAAGTGTTTTGACAGATTTTCAGAATGTTTTTTTGCGAAATGTCACTTTCCTAATGCCCAGAATTTCAGTACCCAATGTGTTTCTTGTAAGGCCATCATATTCCTGCTGACAAATAATTAGTCACAAACATTAAGCTGCTGGCAATTGAAGGGGTTGAGTACAATTTAAGATATGCAAAATTTACTGTACTTATAGTGTGAAATTGCACTGTAGTATTTTTTTTTAAAAGAAGAAACAAAAAAAAAAAAGAAGGAAATTAAGTGTTCCATGTGGATATATCAGTTTAATGACCAAGATGTCAAGGTAATGACTATGAGTGGCACATCAGTTACAGTATCGTACATTTGCGTTTGACAGAGTGGGTTCACTCCCCTATACATGGCAGCACAGGAGAACCATTCCGAGGTGGTCAAGTTCTTACTGGCTAACGGGGCAAGTCAGACACTTGCAACTGAGGTGAGTCAGTATCCAGATCTGTGGCAGGTTTCAAGTCTGAGCCAGTCAGAGGCTGAGAATTGGCACGAGCTTGCTTGACTCAGAAAGCTAAAAATGACAGAAGAACAAAAAATAAATAAATTACAGTTTTAGCTGATATCAGCAGGTAGCTGTTGTGAGTTGTTTTTGTGATGTTTTTATTTGACAAATAGGAAATTTGATGCATGCAGATTTGTTTGAGTTGAACGCTATCAAATAAAGGGCAGGATGTGTTGATATATTGTGATGCGAAAACCCAAGTATTATACACTAACAGTTCACAAGGCCAGTCTGAGTCATAGTGTATACAGGGGTCATCTTGAGACCCACTGATGACATTTCCACATATAGGTATTCTGAAATAAATAAATTACAAATATGTTGGGCTATCTTTGAAAAAAAAAACGGAAATGTAATCGCAAGGGGGGAAATTGTGTATTTTGCCCAGTTTCAAAGGTGGGGATTAAATGCCATTTTATCGTAGTCAAGGTGTTTTATTTTCCTAATTTATCCATATGTAACTTGGTCTTGGACAGCAAGAAGTATATAGGCAAATAAAACAGGATATAAATGACCAAAACTTGTACTTGTTGGTTGAATGACTGTGCTCCCAGTTACTGAGGCATCAGACAATTGAAAAAATGGGTCATCTGATGGCTTGTGAATGCACTGTCTGATAAACTAGGGAGCTGAAATACCTAAAATCACACTGGTTTGAATAAAATAACTGCAAATGAGGTCAAAAATTATCAGCAAACTTCACAGTGTATGGAATTGCATATGAATACTGGTATTTACGTCTAGCTGAAAACAATTAAAAACTGACCAGATGATAGGGTGGATATTTTGGGGTGTCAACATTCCATTACCTCTTCATTTGTTGCTGTAGAAATGGTTTAAAATCATAAAGGCCATTCAGTTCCATCAGTGTGAGTGGGTGGGGTTTCCATTGTATAGAAAATAGTGTACAAGTACTATTTACCTCAATGACTGTGAGCAATTGTGCATTGAAAGAATGACTGCTGCCAACTCTGGTATTTACTCACATTGCCCTGGGCATAAATAGTGGAAAGATCAAATATCACCGTTTTTTATAGCAGCTGGCATTCACGTGTAGAAAGCTCTGGGAAGTGTATTGTCATGGAATAGGATTGGCAGATGTAGCTCCTGGAATATGTGCACATGTATAACCTATACATAGGTATATAAATATAACCTATACATAGGTGCACATGATTAACCTATACATAGGTGTATAAATATAACCTATACATAGGTGCACATGTATAACCTATACATAGGTATATAAATGAAACCTATACATAGGTGCACATGTATAACCTATACATAGGTGTATAAATATAACCTATACATAGGTGCACATGTATAACCTATACATAGGTATATAAATATAACCAAACATAGGTATACATGTACATGTATAACTTATACATAGGTATATATGCATAACCTGTACATAGGTGTCTGTGCATAACCTATACATATGTGTACATGCATAACCTATACATATGTGTACATGCATAACCTATACATTGGTGTTCATGTATAACCTATACAGTGAGACTGGCCTTTGAAGACCTCTCCCAGAGAGGACCAAATTGTGGTTTCTCCAGACAGGTAGTTTACCATAGGAGGTACTGATAAGGTAAAAGGTACTTTGTCAAGTCTCCTGAAAAGTAGTCTTTCAAAACAGGCTGTCTCTCCTTTGAGTGGTCTCTCAAGACAGCGACCCCTGTCTTTATAGCAAGATATTACTACATGACAGGGATATGACCAGCAAGCCTTTCTACATCCTGGCAGCAGCAGCTTTGGTGGAAATAAATGTTATAACATGGAGCACATCAATGTTCAAATAAACGATTCACCCAAGTGAATTAAGTAGATCTGACATCATGAAGACATGGAACTGAATACTACAAAATTTGTTTTCTGGGAGGAGGTAATAAAAAGAAAATCTCCGACAGGTAGATCACCCAGACTCAGTAAAGACTGATACATAATTAAGATTGGCCCCTTACCCTTAAATATTTGTCAGTCTCTATTGAGCCTGAGTGACCTACCTGTTGGAGATGTGCTTTTCATTACCTTAGGACTGTTTTTACATTCCCCCTGTGTCCGTTAGGATCCAGCTAGTCACCACCCAGGATGATTAACAAGACAGTGTTGTCTTACTTTCACTTTAGTCTGGCTTTTTCTGCCAGGAGAAAAACATGGAAAGTGTTAGTTTCAAACTTACTGCATGTTGACCGAAGATGCTCAGACATAAACAAACTAAACAGCTTAGACATGTTCATTGTTCGGTTAAAAAAGAAGAAAAATGTGTAACAATGTAGCGAAGCACAGTATGATACACGTGATGCAGAAAGGCAGCATGAAGTATAAAAAATCTTCACACACAAATTGGAGCCTGGATGACTCAGGCAATGGAAGAGCAATGTGCTCCACTCTGACACCATCTGATGTTACGCGACATGTTAGTTTAAGTTTCCACTCTCAGAAAGAAAAAAAGAGGAAGAAAAACTGATGAAGTGAATTTATTATGGAGTAATGCCTCTTTATTTGGCTGTAAACATAGTACATAGAAATCAGCAGATGACACCTGAGAGTGACTGGCAGAGCACACAGACCCTGTCCCCATTGGCAGCCACATGTTGCCGGGAACCTAATAGCATGTCTGTGTAATGTGTGTGCTAAAAACCAAAAAAACAAAAACAAAGAAAAAATAGTTAAGTCACGTGCCAAGGTGAAGGGATCAATTTGGAGCTTGTATGTGATGTTTAAAAGCTTGATCAAGATACTGCAGTGCCATCTAGAGGAAATATTAGATGTCATAAAAATTGTATTCATATTGACAATTTCTTTAAGCACATTTATACAGTAAAGTATCTCATTCATTTATAAATCAGGGATCAATTTTTTGAAGAAGATATGAATATGATACAGTGAAGCCTCATTATAACGACACTCAAATATCCGACATATTCAATATAATGACGCAAATTTGGAGGGACTTGGGTCTGGTTCCTTTGTTATTTGACTCATTTATCTGACATATTCAGACATCCGACAAATTTTCTCAGGAACAGATGGTGTCATTATAACGAGTTTTCACTGTACTTCGCTAATTCAGCAGTACTCTAGGTAAGGAAGCAGAATGAATTTGATAAGCTGCAAGTTTTGTTTTCTCACCATGTTGACATGTGGTTTACAGGATGGTTTCACACCACTGGCCGTGGCACTACAACAGGGCCATGACAAAGTGGTGGCTGTGCTACTGGAGAACGATGCAAGAGGGAAGGTTCGCCTCCCCGCATTGCACATCGCTGCCAAGAAAGACGATGTGAAGGCCGCTACCTTGCTGCTACAGAACGAACATAATGTGGACAGCGTGTCTAAGGTATGGCAGCTTGCTTGTCGTGTTGAGGATTGGTGTTTTTGTTGGTGATGATGAGGATGATGACAGCACGATGTGTTGATAACCTTGCACTGTTACACTGGTGTCACATGACATTCCTGTGTGTCCCATCACATGACATTCTGGTGTGTCCCATCACATGACATTCTGGTGTGTCCCACCACGTGACATTCTGGTGTGTCCCATCACATGACATTCTGGTGTGCCCCATCACTTTGATGTGCTGTGTGTCCACTTAGCCTGGGAGCCACTGTTTTTAGTAGCCATATCACAAGCTGACCAGCCTGGGTGCAGGGACTATATTCTTTGTAGTGACATGCAACTAAGTGGTGGTGTGTTATCTAACCATCAAATTATTAACCTGTGTACTGCATACAGCTGTTTCAATGCTGAGCATTTTACCCTTTTCCCCCAAAGCTGAACAACGGTCAATGAGATGAGATCTATCCAGGTAGAGTGACCCAGAGCACCAGCTTTCTTTAGCATGGATTGAGCACTTAGTACCCAACCCACATTAAGGAAAGCTGTTGACTCAAGTCATAAACAAAGTGGATAAGGTCTAAAACAGGATCCTGAATTTATAAAGGGAAGAGTGCCATCTGTGAAACTAGCAGAATAACAGAAAGAAAAACAATGATGCTAAAGAACATCAAAGTGACTGGCAATCCTCGATCTTTTTGGGAACTGAGGTTTCTGTACCTGTTTTGGGGCAGCTATGACAGTACGCCCCTGTCCCTTCAATATGGCAACATGTCATATGCTGTCTGGTTCAGTCTTGGCACTCAATTTTATCATGGTTGAAATGGAAAGTACTTTAGGAATCACAATTGTCAGTAAAAAGTATCGCATCATGGCCTCGGTCAAATGCATTCCACGACGTGGATTGGGTGCTTCCTCCCCAGCCCAGGTCAAGGACTGTTGACTGGTGTTCATACCAGGAGGAAATGGCTCTCTCTGGTCAACTTTCCCTGTAACAGAATGGTCAGCTTCATGTCTACGGCTGTCAGTCCTGGCAGTAATGGCACAAATTTACACATATGCAAAATATTGACACTTTCACTTTTAACACTTATAGATTTTTAGTAGAAAAGTTTGGGTAAATGATTGTTTGATAAAGCATGGGGCATCTATGTTCATGCTGGGATTTGTTTTCTTTAGCCAACAATAACATTCTATGTTTTATGGCAAAGTTTTTAATATATGGGAAGTTATGAAGTTCTTAAATGCATCACTAACTGATATCTGTTAAATTCTTTTAAACTGCTACTAAAATCTGCATGATGAGGGGGATATTCTGGCGATATTTCTTGCAACAAAAAGAGAATTATGTATCAAATTAATTGCATTATGGGATAGGAGGGTTGACAATGTGCATGCTGGGATAGCTGTTATGAAAGTGAGGCATGAAACTTGGAGGCAAAGAAATGCCACAGTGATTGTTGTGGTGTAGACTGTAGTCTCATATGAATGTGTCTTGTACCTTTCAGAGTGGAGGCTTAGTTAATGACACCACCAAGGTTTGTAGTTCACCCTGGGACCCTCAAGTCCTCTTTGTGACCCTCTCTCACATATTGTCTATGTTGTCACCTCCATGACTCCTTGTGTGCGTCCCTCTGTACTGGACTGTTGTATATATATTTTATGGCCTTCTTAAGTTGCAATATGATGTAATCATTTCAGTGTATTGTGTTTCTGATATACTTTATGTTTCAATTTCACGAAAATGTGTTGTTTTGGTATGCAGAAGGATATGATGAACAAGACACAAAAATACAAAATCTGAGTATCTTGAAGATTTATCAAAAGAAATAATAAACCACTTGCTTCTTCAACCTTAAGTTGACTGTGTCAGGGAGAAAGGGTCTTGATTTTGCATCACACCAACATTGCAGGTTTGCATGTGAGCAGCTGTCATTTAGTTCACTCATTATTGAATGCTTTGGGCTTTTGTCACTACTGAGTGAGCACATTTGAAGACAGAAAAAAAGGTGACAGAAACAATACCCATATGGGTGTAATTATAAAACAGCTAGCAGAGTACCATGCCTATAGTTATCAGAGGACTGAACCCACAAAAGTTTAGTTATACCATTAGAAATACCCTGCATCCCTGCAGCAGCATTGTAAGCTAAAACAGCCTTCCCCACCCACCCTCCCACCCCCATCCCACCCCCATCCCACCCCCGCCTCGTGTATATATATATATATCACAGACCATAGTTAGGCTTGTTTTATAACACGCATCCTGCTTGGATGATAGGCTGGATGGAGCAACCGCTTACAATATGTCGGACTATTCATGATATACCTGAGACCTTGCCCTCATAAAGAGGGAGCATATAGTCTTTGTAACCTACCAAGTGAACCACCCTTATAGCATTCTTCAGCTGAGAAATCATGGTGTGTGTGTGAAGATGTTCTTGAATTATACTGATTTAGATACAAAAATCACACTTCCATTTATTTTTCATGAAAATACATGCTGTTGACACAGTGATACCATGTGGGGAAAAAAATGAGCAAAATTCTGTTTGACATACCATGGCACAGTTTGTAAGTGTCATCTACATTTGAAAGCTTTTAAAAAAAAATGAAGTAAACAAATCAATCTGTCTATCTATGTGAGTTGGTGCATGGTAAAGTTTGGTAAAATATGCTTCTTTGTCACATAAAACTTGCTGCGACACCATTACATTATAATCATTTGTAAGAAACATTTTATTGTATTTTGTTGTAGTTAGTTTTATTTCATTCAATTTTAATCATTTAAATATGTTTCCAGTTTTGAAATATAACTTTTCCGTCTAGCAGCCACAGGCTGTGACAGTGAGCGCTGTGACAGTGAGCGCTATGTCAGTGAGCACAGTGACAGTGAGCACTGTGACAGTGAGCGCTATGACAGTGAGCGCTGGGCCTATATATGCATGGCTTCAAAAGCACCTGGATGTTAATTGTAGTCTTGCATTAATAGTTCTACTTAAATTTCATATTATCATTATCATTATTTTATTTTATTTTTTTTTTGCTGGGAGTTCTAGATAAGACCAATGATGATGACTTGCCCCAGGTCAATAGCTCTCCTTGGCATGGGTTGCGTGTATTGTGCCCCACCCATCCCAAGGACAGTTATTGACTTATTCTTATTCTGACCAAGAAAGGCATCACTAAAGGGTTACCTCATTCTTTAAGGATGGATTTTCATGAATATTGAGCTGCAGTAAAAATTGAATGTTTCAGACTTCTCATAGAGTTTGCAGTGAGATCCCAACATTGCTGATCCGGTGTCAGTGGTTCTTGCATTGCCTGGCAGCTGGACCATGGCTTGCCAGGCAATGCAAAAACCACTGACAAAGGCATCAACATTTTGATGTAGACTAAGTTCAATCTTTCAGACCATTCTTCATAGAACATTTAGGAAAATATTGACGCTGCACAGGTTCAGTTGCGAAGTGTTAATCCCAGTTTGAGAGGGAAGATTATAATGCATCATATATATCGATTCACGTCTGAGTAGAGAATGATTAATGTAGTTGACCTTCGTGAAAGTTATTAATAACCCATTTAAATTAATGTACATTTGGTCTAAAATAGGTATTTTACTGCGGTAGAACCCCTTGAGGAGTATGCTCCTGAAGCCAGTTTTCCTGACATGTCAGTTTTCGTGGTACGCTGAGCGATTTCAGTCAGTGTCTGTCTGCTTGATGTGCTCACATTTTAATTTATTCAATGGTGGGCAGTTTGTAAGCACAATTGATATTTTTCAGTGATGTTTTGATTAGAAATTATTTGTGACATCACGACGATCGGACACAAAATGAGTACCATGAAACTGTAATGCCCCGAAAACTGGCAAAGCCACCATATTAGTAATGACTGAACTGAATGTTCATAAAAAAGCATCAATGTCTGGCAAGCTTTTTCATGAAATTAACCATTTGGCTTCACAAGTGTGATCTATATTTCTCTTTATGCGCACCAATGTAACATTCAACTAATCTGAAATATTCATGCCAAGAAAAAAATAACCAGGAGTGGTGTGACTTGACCCTTAAAGTGCTATAGTCGCTTTTTCATTACCATTAAACATATAATGATCAAAAGATTCAAATTTCTCATGAAAATGCCCTTCATTCAAATACCAGCAAGCCTACTTTAAAGCAAAAAGTAGTCTTAGTCAACAGCTTTCCTCTGGACACTTTGTGTGCATTGCATGCAAAGTGTCCAGAGGAAAGCTGTTGACTCCGTTTAAAATAAGCACTTTAGGGGTTAACAGTTTCTGGCACTGGGTACTTTTGGTGTGCTTGCCATGGTGAAGTAATCATCATCAATTTGCTTTATGTTTCTGTCTCACATATACATGCCCAGGTTATTCACTAAATACAAATAATTGTCTCACATGATCATGCAGATACCTTTGTCACACACAGCTGCTGAATACACAGGCACAACAAGAAAAGCTATAAATATGAGCACATTTGGAATATTTGATATTATGGCTGCACAGTTATACACAGGGGGATAGGCTGGCTTTTCATTTGCCCAGACAATAGCAGACACCGACACAGGCCTCATTTATTATACATGCTTCACAATGGAGCCCACATGTCTGGCACACTGTCTCCCCAGCAGCCAATCAGAACCAGTTTCACAAATCTTATCTTGTGCTGCATAATCTACTATGCAGAGTATTTCAACCAATCAATGAAGCACTAACACCGGTGTTCTCATCTTGGATGACCTAAAGGTGAATCATACTGATCATTTTGCCGGCAGTGGTTAGGCTGGCCAGGAAAATGTTGATTTTGTGTGACTCAGATGCCTGGACGAATTTGTGATTCTAGACTTCCAGTCTGTAGTACTTATATGCTAGGAATCAGAATTGATGGATAGTTTTTCAGTCTATGATTCAAATATGCATTGGAACAGTCCCAATCGAAAAATTGTTAATATTTATGACAAATTGAATGGAAAAAGAATGGAATAACTCAGCTTGTTGACATTTCACATTTTATTGAAAAATTCTCAAAAACAAAAACAAAACAACATACAAAAAAGGCAACACTGGTACCAGTGATCAAGCAAAATGTTTATTGTAAGGAGCATTAAATGCAGCAATTTCCTGAAATGTATAGAATACAAGTACAAATTTATCTGTTTGTTTACATATGGGCATTACTGTCTCAAAATGCACAAGAAATCGGTCTTCATTGTGTTGATATGGCACTCGCACATAACTACCTCCATTGAACCATTCTTTTTGAAGAATTGGGCTTTGGTTGAGTTGATATGTGCCTTTTGCATTTCAGCTAGGCGACTGGTGCCAAAGGTTGCAAGTTCGAGTCCTGCTTGTTCCGAACATAAAATACATGCAGAAAGCCCATCAGAGATGTGGGTGAACAGGAATATAAAATATGAGGATAGTCGAGAGAATCTCTAATGGTGTAAGATTGGTGTGGATCTGGACAGAAGTAATGCCTGGTCGGGTGATGTACTGTGTGTCGTGTGATGTACGGCTCGATAACTTGATGACAAAAATACAAGGACACAATACATGTTGGGCGACCCAGCCGACCCAAAAGTTCATGTCTTTCAAACAGAGGAGAATTTCTGGCTGAATATGCTGCTAGCGAAAAGTAAAATAAAAAGAAGCAAAATGTATGTATGTATGTATGTATGTATGTATGTATGTATGTATGTATGTATGTATGTATGTATGTATACACATGTTCTGTTTGTTCACAAAATGATCTGGTGAATAAACAAGCAGTTGCTAGGTTCAAAGTTAAAGGATTATATAATAATCCCCATCTAAACTGTTCAAAGGAGCTGTAGTTTATTGGTTTTACAGTGCATCATTTAAAAGTTCAGGGACAGGACAAGTGATTATGTGCACCACAAGTTGATTGTGATGTCACATTTTGCCCAAAGATGATAATAAAAAGAAAAAGAAAGTGTGTATCAAAGGAATAAAAAGACAAGAATTTAAATGTGCAGGCAGTAGATTAGGAGTATTATTTCAGGTACAGAACAGTAAGTAATTAAGGATTAATTCAAAGGCATCACACCAGCTGGGCAATGGCTGCTGTGTGACTGACGTACACAATCAAGATCATCATTAAATACTGATGGGACATGAGGGCTCAAATAAAGGACCCGACTGTCCAACTGTGCGGGTGAATCACACTTGCACGTGCCATGTACATGTCATTGCCTTGAAGTAATAATGGTAATTAGCATTGCCTACAGCTTTGTCATTGGTGCCAATTACTATTGCTGAAGCCATTACAAATGAGCCATTATTGGGAAGTGCAGGTCCTTGATACTTGAATTAATTTTGTCCAGTTATGAGTAAAAGGACATTACATCCCAGTTGATCAAGATGACCAGCTGTGGCAGAGTTAAACCCTTGAAGTGCTGATTTAAGACTGAGTCAACAGCTTTCCTCAGGACACTTTGCGTGCATTGCGCACAAGGTGTCCAGAGGAAAGCTGTTGATTGAGACTACTTTTTGTTTTAGACTAGGCTTGCTGGTATCCTTATGAGGAATTTCAATCTTTTAAGCATTAAGGGTTAACTGGTTAAAAAGTCATAATCACATCCTCCAAGCACGCACACTGAGCTTGATATAAGAAGGTTGATGCAAGGAGTGGTGACATGTTTGGAGCAAGTCGTCTATATTCCCACAAACGCCATTTAGTTAGCATCAGTAGTCCATATCACAGCAGCGGATGGTCACCATTGCCTGAAGACAGGCTCACATATATTTGTAGGAGATTAATATGCATGTCCCTGATTACTTTTCAAGGAAGAAGCAAATGCAGGCAGTCAGTATTGTAGTTGTTGACAGTTGGGGAGGGGGGAGTCAAGTCTACTCACTCACTTCAATCCCACCAGGGGGAGCACCTTGCTGCTTTAGGTCTCTGCTTTCTGTGTCCATCTTTGCCTTGTGGCCAAACCGTGCATCTCTGCATCCTTATCATTTGAAAATGTTAATTGCAGAATGGGTTATGGTGAGGAAAAAAAAGTCAAGGGATGTGCATTATGTTTGTGCATGACTGTGTATAGGCCCTGCAGATGTATGTTTAGCCATAGCAGTAGAAGTCATGAAATGGTAATCTGCAGGTTTTTCTCTGTGATGTATTAAGCTGTTTTGAATGATGAAAAGATAAAGTATTGAAAAGATTTCTGATTTATCTCTGCTGGTCGACAAATGCAACATATATCTTGAAAAATTAGTGGTGTATCTTTTGTCAGTAACATTAGAATGTAAGCATTTGGAAAAGAGTTTTTTTTTTTTTAAATTACCAGAAAAAGATAGGAAGAGGATGTGTACTGTAAATTCACTTTATTTTGGTGTAGTTACACTTGTGAAAGTAAGTGCATTTACAGTATCACATGCACCACAAAATAGGACAGCAGTAAATTATCAACAAGGGTGCGCCCGATTCAGTCCGTCCTCTCTGTGCATGTGTAATGCTACTCTCAATGATACATGTGTCAGTGTTTTAAATGTTTATATGTCCGCATCAAGGCCAAGAAGGAGGAGTTTCAGTTAGTATGATGTTATGCTTGTAGAGCGGCTTTACTCCACTGCACATTGCCTCCCACTATGGCAACCTGAATGTGGCCACCCTCCTGGTGGATAAAGGGGCAGATGTCAACTTCAAGGCACGGGTAAGTAGCAATGAGAATTTTTTCTCCTGTGGGAGGAATTACTCATTTCTGTCAAAAATATTAACTACGCAGTACTCCATGCTCTTATTTCGCCCTTTTACACAGTCTGCTCTGTTATCCCTTGCTGTTTGTCCAGTCAGCTGAAGTTTTTGAACTTTCCATTGCAAAGATTTCCCGTTGTGAATAAAATATGAGTTAACTGTACTTGGTGCTGTCTTGTTGTTGATGAAAAAGAGTGGATGATGCTGCAAGGAAAGGCGGAGACCTGAGCTTGGTGTCTTGACCTCTGTAAAGATTCACTCATTCATTCAGTTTCCAATGTCGCAGTAAAATTTTAAAGTTATGCAGAAACCAGCTTAAACCTTGCACATTGTGTATTTGGTCAGGAGTTCAAGGATAAGACAAAGTGAAATTTCAATTGGATCAGTAGATCATGAAAAGGAGACCTTTGTTCCTAGTTAATGTCAAGTTAAAAAAAAATCAATCTCTGTTGAAGAAACTATGCAAATTTAAGATTTTTTTTTTCATTTGAACCAGACTTTCTGTAAGGCATGTTTAATTATGACTGAGTTTGTGGAATCTACACTTTGTGTAATTTCATTGCATGTTTACGGATTATCAAAATGCCTTTTGTCTCTGTTACAGAACAACATTACACCCATGCACGTAGCAAGCAAGTGGGGCCGTGTGAACATGGTGACGCTGCTCCTGAACAGTCATGCTAATTATGATGCCCAGACTAGGGTAGGTACAGCACAAGTCATGCTAATTATGATGCCCAGACTAGGGTAGGTATAGCATAAGTCATGCTAGTTGTGATGCCCAGACTAGGGTAGGTATAGCGTAAGTCATGCTAACTATGATGCCCAGACTAGGGTAGGTACAGCATAAGTCATGCTAACTATGATGCCCAGACTAGGGTAGGTACAGCATAAGTCATGCTAACTATGATGCCGAGACTAGGGTAGGTACAGCATAAGTCATGCTAACTATGATGCCCAGACAAGGGTAGGTACAGCATAACAGTTATGGTAACTATGATGCCCCGACTTGGGTAGGTACAACATTACGGTCATTCTGTATTTCACATGGCTATTGTAAAATATGGGAAAATATTAGATGAGCGTTTAAGAAACTTTGTGAACAAGAAGCCAAGCAGCCATTGATTCAGGAATAATGTACACAATATTATAAACTGTACACAGTTCTTTGTGGTATAAAGACTTGAGCATGGGTTGCGCTATGCATTAAAGACTCAGATGTGGACAATGAAAGATTTGGTTGTTGAATAAACCTCAATTAATATCATGAACTGTCAAACAAAGAGCAGCATTAAGGTTCAGGTTGCAATCTAAAAAAAAAAATGGTCTATAGGTAGGGCATATGTCTGAAACATACACATGCTAGATTTCAACAGGCGAAAGGAACAGTTCTGGTTGTTTTGTCATAAAATCTGTAAATTGTGCTCGATGCAGGATGGCCTGACACCCTTACATTGCGGAGCAAGAAGCGGACACGACCAGGTAGTGAGCCTGTTGCTGGAGAAAGGAGCACCAGTGGCATCCAAGACCAAGGTATGTACAGCTGACAGGACCTACATGACACACACTACAGTCCTTGTGTACAGCTGACTGGACCTACATGACACACACTACAGTCCTTGTGTACAGCTGACTGGACCTACATGACACACACTACAGTCCTTGTGTACAGCTGACTGGACCTACATGACACACTACAGTCCTTGTGTACAGCTGACTGGACCTACATGACACACACTACAGTCCTTGTGTACAGCTGACAGGACCTACATGACACACTACAGTCCTTGTGTACAGCTGACTGGACCTACATGACACACATTACAGTCCTTGTGTACAGCTGACTGGACCCACATGACACACACTACAGTCCTTGTGTACAGCTGACAGGACCTACATGACACATTACAGTCCTTGTGTACAGCTGACAGGACCTACATGACAAACTACAGTCCTTGTGTACAGCTCACATGACTGTCACATGACTGTCACATGACACAGACTACAGTCCTTTTAACAGCTGACAGGATTGTTACAACACACTACAACCCTTGTGTATAGCTCACATAACAATTACATGACACACACTACAGGCCTCATCTGGAGTTGTTGAATTCATGTATGAATGGGACTAGCAATTTGTAGATTTATTCGTTCAGTTTTCCTCAGTTCACAAGATTGAAAACAGTTTTCTTGAAATGGTATGACTTTCACGTGCTACATGAACTGCACACATGGCACCTCACCTTATTTGATGTGTTGCAACTTGTTTTCCTGTGAATGGTGCAGAATGTTTGTGTGATATCACCATAAGACTGAACCATGTCACCATGTTAGCTAATTGTTCTCTGTACGTGGTTGATGGGAGACTGGTAAAGTAAACGAAACCAATCCAGAATCAGCAAAACAAAAAGATGAAAAAGAAACTGAAAGAAAAGAAGATTTATTTTGAGTAGACCAACAAAGAAGCACAAAAGCAGCTGCTGATGGGCAATAAAGGTGGAGTTGGTGTATTTAACATGGTCGCATATGTTACAGAACGGACTGACCCCTCTGCACATGGCAGCTCAGGGAGACCACGTTGAGTGCGCTCGCCTGCTGCTGTACCACAAGGCACCCATAGATGAGGTCACCGTTGACTACCTGACTCCACTGCATGTAGCAGCTCATTGCGGAAATGTGCGCACAGCCAAACTGTTGCTGGACAAGAAGTGTGAAGTGAATGCCAGGGCTTTGGTAAGTCGCACAAACCAACTGAATGTCCAAAAAAATAATCATTACCGTAGCATTGTGAATCAGTCCTGTCTTGTGTTCAGTTATAAGCTTTCACTGATAGACTTCCTGTTTAAGTATTTAAAATAAAGTCTCATAGGCATTCAGTGGTATCTTCTTGCCACATACTGACACAGTGCAGTTTATCTCTGTAACATTGCCTTTGTTTTTAATCAAGTGTGAAAATTTGATGAATTTATGAAAATTGGGAGTGTTATATTTGGTGTTATGTGTAACTTGCTCTTATAATTCACTGAGGTATAGATGGTTCATAATGACAATTGCAAAATTTGTGTCGACAGAACGGATTTACACCTTTGCACATCGCCTGTAAGAAGAACCGTATCAAGGTGGTGGAGCTGCTGCTGAAGTATGGCGCCAACATCGAGGCCACAACAGAGGTAAAGATCGTCAGGGTTCTTGGCAAATGGAAGGCTGGAGTGTTCATCCTCTATGCTTCTGTGATATGAATATCTATTACTGCTTTACACTAACGAGAGTAGTGGAGAAAATAAAGGTCAACATCAAAGGAAATATGAATTGTACACTTCATTCCTGCATCAAAAAAAGTTATTCTTCCATCAGTGGTACAGTGGAAACATGTCTGGCATATTCCTGTGGTGGAATTGTGTTTTAGCATTGTGCATTTTTGAAAATGGAAGTTGAATTAAAGAATTCCTTATTTGTGCCTCAGATGAAACAATGTTATGCCAGCAGATATATGATTGGTTTATGTCTGTTGCAGTCTGGCCTGACTCCACTACATGTAGCTTCATTCATGGGACACATGAACATCGTGGTTTACCTGATCCAACATGGCTGCGTAGTAGACAAACCCACTGTACGCGGAGAGACAGCACTCCATCTTGCTGCTCGGGCCAACCAGGTGGACATCATCCGTATCCTGCTGCGTAACAATGCCAATGTGGATGCAAAGGCCAGGGTCAGTAGACACATTTTATATCCCATTAACTCATTCCATACCAGTCCATGATTTTTCCGTATACAGTGAAAACTCGTAATAATTACACTATCTGTTCCCTGAGAAATGTGTCGGATAACTGAATATGTCGGATAAATGAGTCAAATAACAAAGAAAATAAACATTTTTCCATGGAAATTTGTATCACTATATTGAATATGTCGGATATCTGAGTGTCGTTATAATGAGGTTTCATTGTATATACCTACATTTAAGACGACAATTGCATATTCAGATTCTTCATGAAAAGAGCTTTCGT
The DNA here is from genome assembly GCA_964020975.1 of Hermodice carunculata. Lineage (NCBI taxonomy): Eukaryota > Metazoa > Annelida > Polychaeta > Eunicida > Amphinomidae > Hermodice > Hermodice carunculata. The sequence continues at coordinate 107,834,590 of OZ026613.1, forward strand.
TCAAGTACCAACATGCTTATAGTCTAAAGTCAGTGGTTCTGGCACTGCCTGGCAAGTCATGCTGCAGCTGCAGCATGACTTGTCAGGCAGTGCCAGAACCACTGACCAAGGTCCTTTCACCATAGCATGGAATGAGCTAAATACTCTGAGCGTAAAGTATGCACATATAGGTATAAGATGTGTAACCAGTGGTCTGTATACAGACATTAGATGTCAAACTAGGTGTCTATATTAAGGCATAAAATCTGCAGCTAGGGACCACATGTAGCCATAAGATGTGAAACTGGGGGTCTTGTACAATTATAGATATGGAATATAGATGACAATTGTGTGTCGCCCATTGTGGGAATTTGTTCCTGTCCAGGTCCTACTGGCATTGGGGTATCTGGTAAAGGCGTTTTCCAGGTGTGTTTCTGGTACCCTTTCAGGTTCAGGCTAAAACTTTTTTATGCTGACTTTTTACCATGAAGCTACCCATGTATTTATATCAGGATTTAAGGATGTGTCATGTAAAAAAAATTGTGTCTGCTATTGTGGTCATACTTCTAGCAATTTCAATTCCAGTGTGTAAAGATTTTGAAGCCAGAGAGGCCAAAGTCCTTAATGTTACAAACCATCAGTAAAAGATAGAAAAAGATGCACCTGTGGGCTGCAGTGAGGACTCAGTCGGGTCTTTATAAGTTTTGAAGGTGCGCCAGGTTGCTGAGAAGTGATGCATGTTGTACATGTGATTTCAGGAGGACCAGACTCCCTTGCACATTGCAGCTCGCCTGGGAAACGTGGACATTGTGCATATGCTACTTCAGCACGGAGCCAATCCTGATGCCCCAACGCGTGACATGTACACGCCTCTCCACATTGCAGCCAAGGAGGGCCAGGAGGAGGTTGCCTCTGTGCTGCTGGAGCACGGAGCGTCCCTCAACCTCACCACCAAGGTGCGACATTGACACTGGGCCATGTGTAGTTTTAAACTTTACCCAGTTGGGAGCATATGTAGCATTTCTGATTAAAGTTGACTTTTTGGTAAGAATGAGTATAAACTCAAGATGAGCAGAAGTCTTTCCGTTTCTAAAACATCCCTTTCCATTACACGAAACTCACAAAGTTGCTTAATGCATTGAATGAAAATCCTGAAACTCGGTCAGGATTTTAAGCTGTTTGTCATCAAGTCTTGCTGTGTATTCCGTGTGTGCGTAATGCCCAGGTGTGTTGGGTAAAGTGATTGATTCCTAAAGGTTGGACCTGTATTGGATGTTAATATGTTAATATTTAAATTTGAAACCTTCTCTGTTTTGTGACATTGCAGAAGGGATTCACGCCACTGCACATTGCGGCCAAGTATGGAAACATCAAGGTGGCGCAGCTGTTGCTGAACAAGAAGGCAGACCCTGACGTGCAGGGTAAGAACGGCCTGACCCCACTGCACGTGGCCACCCACTACAACCACGTCAACGTGGCCCTCCTGCTGCTGGACAAGAAGGCGTCTCCACACTGCACAGCCAAGGTAAGACCACTGAGCATGGTCAGAGTTATCAAAACAACACCTTTCTATTGGCAAGTCTGCTGCTCTTTGACAAATGATGTTCTCAGCATAGTGGATGAGGGAATTTGGAGAAGTTACCCGGCACAACCTATGCTTGTGTGAAAAAGAGTGTGGTTTGAATAGACAAATATGATTTTAATGCATAGACAAATGAGTTCCAACTGCGGGTAAATGATTTTTTCCTCGAACTTGCCCTGATGCCATTGAAAGAAGTAGTTAGTATATTCTGAAATAATATCTTAAGAGTTAAACTCTTGAAAAGGGATTCTGTTCTTCAAAGAAGATGCCAAAAGAGTGTTCAAGTACTTTTAGAAATATATATGAATATATATATGTGTGTGTGTTTAGGCTTGTCACAGCGAACCTGTAATTCTCAATATTTGTTGTCATTTAAACTTTAAATATGGTGTGTGAAGTATGCTAGTGTAAGGTGACCAGTCGTTTTGTCATTAAAGGGGCTAAATTTTTTGTTTGTTTTGCTCAGAATGGTTACACCCCACTGCACATCGCAGCCAAGAAGAACCAGATGGACATTGCTACCACACTTCTGGAATATGGAGCCAAGCCAAATGCCGAGTCCAAGGTTTGTACAGTATTGTAACTGGTGTGAACAATTTGATCTGGTCTTTTCTTAGTTCATATATATTGGAATATATAGATAAATCATGTTTTACAGTGGTGTAATGCATCCCTGTGTTTGCTTTCAGAATGGCTTCACGCCTCTCCATCTGGCGTCACAGGAAGGACACACAGACATGGTGTCCCTGCTGCTGGAGCACAAGGGAGATGTCAACTGTAGGGCAAAGGTCAGTAGTCTGTTATTAAGTGGAATTAAAATGTATTCATAAAGAAAAGTTGGCACAGCAATGCACAAGTCATATTTTCGAGAGTGAGAAAACAGGTTTGAAAATACACATTTTTGTTCAAGTTTCAAGTACATCATTTCCAAAGAGAAGCATACATCATATGCGTAATTGCAGTGATGAAATAACACAATAACATGTATGGAATCAAAGTGAAACATCTTGTGACAAAATTTTATTCAAATCTAGAAGTTTGGTGTTGTTGTGTGTGCCATGGCTGACTGCTTATGTGATTGACTTTGCAGAACGGTCTGACGCCAATGCACTTGGCAGCTCAGGAGGACAAGGTTCCAGTGGCAGAGATTCTGGTCAAGTACGGCTCTGAGATCGACCCCCAAACCAAGGTAAGTCGGCAATCTTCCACAATTGTTTTCACCTTCTACAGTTAGTTTTAACTCTTTCAGTGCCAAATTTTAGACTGAGTCAACAGCTTTTCTTGGCACGCATCGGGCGCAGTATGCCCAGTGCAGGTCGAGAAAAGCTGTTGACCAGGGATATTCTCTCTGCAACTATAGGCATGCTGGTACTTGAATGAAAAGTTTTTTTACGAGGAATAGGAATCTAGGATCCTCATGATAATTCAGACTAGTTTGACTCAAGCAGATCAACTTTAGTGGTACTTGGCACTGAAAGAGTGAATCCATATTACTGTCCTCACTCATGAATGTGACATATAGATTGTCTTTTTTTTCTGGAAGGTGAACAAAGGAACGTTATTCCATGCTCATGTGAGATCATAGTTTCTGAAGAGTACAAGAATCGTGGACAGTATTATATCCATTGCTGATTTATGGAAATAGTTTGGAGTAAATTTTTTGCACCAAAAGTAGTACTGAATGGCATCAGCATAAGTGGTCTCTGTAGAAGTAGATACATCAGTGAAAGAAAGTCCAGATGAAATGTGGTCCTCGATTAAAACTGAGTGACTGATGGTATTTGACGTGTGATGTGCTTTCAGGCTGGCTACACTCCACTGCATACAGCCTGTCACTTTGGCCAGATCAACATGATTCGCTTCCTGTTGGAACATGGAGCCTCGGTGAACACCACAACCAAGGTAACGGAAACAGCATTGATTTACGCACACACGTACATAGGTACATGCCAGATATTCTCTCACAAGTCGTCAACCTGTGCATAATTGGACACAATTCTTTCCGATGCAGTGTCTGTGTGGACACAGCTGGGTGGTGACTGACAATGTGTGCTGAATTCAGCAGGAAATCAGCTCAGGAAAGGAACTTTAGTCCATGGTTTCAAGGAACCATGACACCTGGTTATCTTGAAAACCTCCAGCCTTAAATCACCGCAATGCCAAATTGGCTGCATGCACAAAAAAAAAAAAAAAAAAAAAAGACCTAAAAAAATAAGAAATTTGATGGTTGAAGGAGCCATGATACTCAACTATAATAGATCTTCAGACACTGAGCTCAAAACTGAATTTTTTTTTTTTTTGCTCTCTTACTCAAGCTTGAGACCTTTTGATTATTCATTTTCTTTGCCTCTTGTCCATTCAGTGGTACATTTGGATTAGTGCCTCCCAAAATAAACATTGAGCATTTGCAAGATCTAGTACTTAGGCATAATCATGACTCTTGAAAACTGGTGGTATACCAGGTCCAGAAATAGTATTAAATACACAAACAGACTTAAATGTTTGTTTCAAGTACTTTTATATAAACGAACTCAAGTTCTGAAGTGTTGCATTCTTGTGACTTTGGGAAGTTTTTCTCTGCAAGTTCAGTCACTTCCATCATCTTCCAAAGTATCAAAGTTAACACTTTTAACCCTTTCCCTCCTAAACTGGCCAAAACTGGCTGCTAATCATATGCTGTCTGCTTCAGTGTTTTCTACACTAATGAAAACATCTCAAAAGAAAATTGAGAATTGTCCTGTCAACGTAATAAGCCCCACATTAAGGAAAGGTGTTGACTCAGTTTAATGGGGATGGGGTTAAGGTGGAGTACAGTGTATGATGGGGATGGGGTTAACTTGGAGTACAGTTTTTAATGGGGATGGGGTTAGCATGGAGCACAGTGTATAAGGGGGATGGGGTTAACACGGAGTACAGTGTAATGGAGATGAGGTTAATGTGGAGTACAGTGTATAATGGGGATGGGTTAATGTGGAATACAGTGTATAATGGGGATGGGTTAATGTGGAATACAGTGTATAATAGGGATGGGGTTAATGTGGAGTACAGTGTATAATGGGGATGGGTTAACGTGGAATACAGTGTATAATGAGGATGGGTTAACGTGGAATACAGTGTATAATGGGGATGGGTTAACGTGGAATACAGTGTATAATGGGGATGGGTTAACGTGGAATACAGTGTATAATGGGGATGGGTTAACGTGGAATACAGTGTATAATGGGGATGGGTTAATGTGGAATACAGTGTATAATGGGGATGGGTTAACGTGGAGTACAGTGTATAATGGGGATGGGTTAACGTGGAATACAGTGTATAATGGGGATGGGGTTAATGTGAAGTACAGTGTATAATGGAGATGGGTTAACGTGGAATACAGTGTATAATGGGGATGGGTTAACGTGGAATACAGTGTATAATGGGGATGGGTTAATGTGGAATACAGTGTATAATGGGGATGGGTTAATGTGGAATACAGTGTATAATGGGGATGGGTTAACGTGGAGTACAGTGTATAATGGGGATGGGTTAACGTGGAATACAGTGTATAATGGGGATGGGGTTAATGTGAAGTACAGTGTATAATGGAGATGGGTTAACGTGGAATACAGTGTATAATGGGGATGGGTTAATGTGGAATACAGTGTATAATGGGGATGGGGTTAATGTGAAGTACAGTGTATAATGGGTTAACATGGAGTACAGTGTATAATGGGTTAACATGGAGTACAGTGTATAATGGGTTAACATGGAGTACGGTGTATTTTAGCTACATGTAGCTGATGATGTAATGTGTTTCAGCTCGGCTACACCCCCCTGCATCAAGCAGCACAGCAGGGACATGTACTGGTCATCAACTTGCTGCTTAAGTACAAGGCATCACCCAATGCTGTCAGTAACGTAAGTACTCGACATGTAACCCTGGGGTTGATGTCCGGGGGGGGGGGGGGGGGAGGTTTTATTATTAAACTATGGCGGAATTTTTTTTGAAAAGGGGGGAAAAAATACAGAGCTGAAGACAAGTGCTTACCGCTGTTGTTTACAAGATCACATATATATTTATAGAATTTGGAGTTGTGGGCATGCATATATTGCTTTGTTATATGGTGCAATTACATTTGCCCCATAAATTATTGAAGAAAGTTTCTGGATGTAGTTCTTATTAAATTGTTGATTTATGCAAGCTGCAGCAAACATGTATTAGTCATAGGCTGTGACAAAACATAAAAGCACGTTTAAATGCTGTTTTGATTTTTCATATGCATTCCAAAATAATTCTGAGGTACTCCACTAGTGCCTCGTTTTGCATATTTATAAGTGGCTCTATTAGTATCATATTTCACACATTTTAATGAATTGAAGCCCATACCATGAAAAAACATTCCCATAATTAGAATTATTGTTAGTTGTTTTCAACTTGTTGATTTTTTTTTTTTTTTTTTTTTTTGCATTTGCTAAATTCCAGACGGGACAGACACCACTGTCGATCGCTCAGCGTCTCGGCTACATATCTGTGGTGGAGATCCTGAAGCACATCACGGAGGTGGAGGCCACCACGCCCGCCACAACTGATGAGAAATACAAGGTGGTGTCTCCAGAAACCATGCAAGAAGCTTTGATGACCGACTCTGAGGATGAGGGAGGTAAATGAACACTTTGTCACAACACTTATCACTGTAGTCAGCCTGGACGCACCATTTAATTATGCAGACACATCTTGTAACCATGGCAACAAGAGCCATTTTGAATAATGATCATAACTTGTTCCCTTTGCAACAGCCTGGAGATTGTAACATCTTTTGTTGTGTGAAAATATATATTTCTTTCTTTGAGTGGAAAATGTTGTAGAAACATTGAATTGTTACTTTTTGGGAAACAAACTTACAAAAAAAACAAAGATTAAACATCAGAGATAAAAGTGTAAAAAATGGGTTAAGAACTCAAGTTTATAAGTATGTTTTATGACAGGAGAACCAGCATCGTGTGAACAAAATTATAATGTGTGTAGAAAACACATGGACAAAGGGAGAGGAAATAGTGATATTCTGGAGAGTTAGTCTTTACAACATGTGTCTGACTGTGTGAGTAGCTTATATGCACAAGACAACAATTTCATTCACAGTAGGATCTTTTAAAGTGGCTTACTGTTAAACCATGCCAGAGTTGATGTGGGAACTCCTGGATATTGCTGATGTATTCACCATCTCTTCCTTCACTGCCAGTAGCTACTTTAACTCTTTCCATACCAGTCCCTGATTTTTCCATTTGTTTACCTAGATTTAAGATGACAATTGCATATTTAAATTCTTCATAAAAAGAGCTTTTTTCAAGTACCAACATGCCTATAGTCTTAAGTCAGTGGTTCTGGCACTGCCTGGCAAGTCATGCTGCAGCCGCTGCAAGGGCAGCTGCAGCATGACTTGCCAGGCAGTGCCAGAACCGCTGACCAAGGCCTATGACCATAGTATGGAATGAGTTAATGCACATGTTAATTTTTTTGGCACAGACTAGTTGGTTTGAATTTCAGGTATACCTGAGTAGGATGTGGTGATAGAATGGAAACTGATTCTCTAAAAGTTAACCTGATAGTAACCAAGGGATGTTTCATTGGAAACTTGTAGGAAAATTGTAGTTTCAAATTTATTGCATATTTTTTTCTCATTAAATTTACCATATAGTTTTTCCCATCTTTTCATCTCAGTAATTTGCCCCTGAAATCAATTTAAAATGTATATATATATATATGTATCTTCTGGTATTGCACGGACAGTTTGCAACCCTGATATGCTGAGTTTTTGGTTGCCCAAAGTTTCATAACATTCTTGAAGTGACAGAGGTTGAGACCAGTTTCTTGACTGTATGTTCTGTATTTTTCAGCATGACTTTACTTCCTACATTTAACACTAACGCATTTCCAGCTTGTGTCTCACTGGAGAGTACTTTGAGCAGCTGATATTAATACCAGACAAGGAAATTTCTTGTGGGAAAAATACGAAATTGTATTTAAAAAATCATCAAATTCAGTATATATTTGAACTGCTTTGACTTTAGCCCCATATTTTTATTCACCATTTGGAGATCACTTTGTCTGAAGTAGAATACATGTGTCCGTGTAAAAAACTATGCCATGTATCAGCTCTTGCTCTCTTCAAGTTGATTCGTTAACATTTTCTCCAAGTTGATTATATAACAAGTGGCCATACCTTGGCTGGAGCTCGTCGTGTGGTTTGCAATTTGCTTATTCCTTATAGAAAATACCATAGAGCATCTCCAAACCTGGTAGTGATACGTACCACCAAACCAGGAGAAGATGCAGTGCATTAGATGCTAAGCATATGTGTGCTGTGTTGAGTCGGCTTGCAGCCCTGTGAGTCATAGAATGAGTGACTGCATTGGTACACACACAGTGGAACTTGACGTTAACACAGAAAGTCTTATTGATCCAATGAGAGGGAAATAACATACAACTCAAACATCATACGGGATGTCACAAGGATTCCAAATAACAAGTTTGCAGTTTAGGAAGATGTGATAGTTTAAAGATGACACAGGGATTTTTTTTCAACAGTTTGACTGCAAAAGAACTCCACCCTTACAGTACCACATTTTGGACTGAGTCAACAGCTTTCCTTGGTGTGCTTTGGGTGAAAGCACCAAAAGTATTTTGAGGAAAGCTGTTGATCTGGACTCTTATCTTTGTTGTCACTATGGACATGTTGGGGCTTCAACAAATGTCTATTTACAAGGAACATGAATCCAACACCCTTATTATAATTCAGAGCAGTTCATTCTAAGTCATTTGACTTAAGGCCCAGTTGGCACTAAAGGAGTTAAGATCATAAAGTTTAACACACCTATAGTCCCTTGTGTTTGTCTTAGACTTTTCTATTTTTGTTGTCTTTTCAGGTTGACATTTTCAACCAAAAATTGGCTTCTGTCTAAAAGTTGTCATTTGTGAAAATTCAGCTATTCTATTTTCGTTGGAAAATATAAAGTTAACCCATCTGAAGGCAGGTGGAATAACTAGCTCCCATCCTTTTTTTCACAGGGCATTGAGAGTTTTGCACGTAGTATTCTTAAACCCTTTCTATGCAAATCACCCCAAAGCACCTGGATGTAAATTGTCTTCTGCCTCAATGTTTTCACCAAAATTTCTCATCAATAAACAACATTTTTGGTGAGAATTTGATATTAGACCTATCATGATAATATATTCCAAGTCAACAGCTTTCGTGGGTGCATGCTGGGCACCAAAACCACACCAAGGAAAGCTGTTGACTCAGGCTTATCTCTTCAGGAAAAGGGTTAATAGACACAAATTTCGTTATGCAGTAATTTCATATTAACCAGTTAATACAGAAATAAAATTGATTTCTTTTATTCATATTTCCCCCTTTTCTAGAGCACACTATTAGTAAATATAAAACATTTTAAAGTGCACAAACCAAATTCATGGCACCACCAACACTTGTTACCCAGTTATTACATAGTGTGGTACAGCACATTGACTGTGAAGGGACTTGGCACATGGGAATGACTGTTAGTGCAGTTTGGTTGCAAATTCAATTTCTATTTGTTCAGCAGGTAGGACTGGGGTAAACGTAAATTTCAAAAAATCATTGAAAGCTAGTTACAGAGTGGGCAGTCTGAAAATATATTAAATCCAAAGTAAGCTTTGAAATACCATACATTAAAACCAGAGAGTCTGAAGACATATTAAATCCAAAGTCAAGTTTGACATACATTATGTCATAAAGGGGAGCCGCATCAAGGTGATAGTAGATTGTTTCAGCTTTGTCACATTAACACAAACTGTGTGTATGAAGTAGATTTAGTGGGTTGGACGAGACGAGTTGTGTCTGGGACAGGGTGAAGGTTGCATGGAAAGCATTTTGACAGACTATCACAATGGTTTTGTCAAAGACAGTCGTTTAATTGTATGTGACAGATGTGCTGATTGGATTGCTATAGAGGTATGAGTCACTGCTAGTCAACAGTCTTTACTGTCATTAAAATTGTTTTGATGACACACAACCTATCAGTAAATTGTCCAAAATTGTGGCAGGATAGCTAAGAGGTCGGGAGTTGTCATTGCAAGTGATGATGTGTTTTAGGGTAGCATCATTTCATTTATCACTCAGTTAAACTGATATGTGGAAAAAAGTGATTTAGGTAACCAATCAGAGTCGGCTACCTTATCACATGATGGAATCTAAAAGTATTGGCCTGAAAACGTTGCATTATTTCAGCATGACTGAAAACATTTTGGGAATCCGTACACAAGCAAATACAAATATGAAGAGGCATTTGAGCATTGTATTTATTGAAAAAGTTACAGGATAAATGTAACACTGCAAAGCCTGACAGACTGAATAACACGAACTGGTCTTTTGGTATATCAGAAAAGAAACAAACTAAACTGAAAGTCAGCTTGATAAACTGCACAATGTGGACTGGTTGCTTGGTATGACAGAAATAAATATATACCTGTACATGTACATGAGCCAATGATGAAGCCTGGAAGGCAAGGTGTTCACTGTACTGTTGAAGGATACTTCACTAAATAATGATGCAGGTTTGATGCAAGCAGGGACACTCACAAAATCAGGATTGCTTGGTGTTCTGCATTGGATCCTTACATTTTAGGCTTACTTTCTTTTTCTTGTGCAACAAAATAAGAAAGTAAACCTAGAATAAGAGATGTGAAGTAATCCCATTGGTACTAACATATTAATCATTGGAACTTGAGGTATGAGTGAGATGAACTACCAGAATGATATTGACACAATGAGACATTAAGGCTGGCTATAGTTAACATCACAAAAGCATGTAAAAAGTGGTACAAAGGTAAATAGGAACACTTACTGGAATGGCTGTGCATGTGACTGCTGTCCCTCCCTCCGGCATGTTCCTCTTCCCTGGACACTGACCTTGCTGTGCTGTTTTTGCCTGATCTCAGCTTTAGTCCTTGCTGCAGTGTGCCTTGTCTCCCAAGCATCCGAAGTGACGAGGCATCTCTGTGGCCCTCGTGCACAAGATGCCACTTGGAAGATATTTTATATTTCTAATCTGGTGTGATATTTGGAAGTATGGCAGTGCATGGCAGTGGTGCATCATATTTCACAGGTGTGACAAGGGGTTTATCCGTTCTCCCTCCTAAACTGGTTGGAAGCAAAATGTCGTCTGCTGTAATGTTTTCCCCAAATTGAAGCATAAATGAATATTAAACAGTTTGAAGGAGAGTCATAGATGAGATCTGTAAGAATAACATGCCCCAGGTCAACATCTTTCCTTGGTGCAGGTTGGGAGCTAAGCTTACAACTCACACCAAAGACAGTCTTTGACTCGGTGTTTGTCTGAGGGGGGGAAGGGTTGTATGTGCATATTCAAGTATGCAGGCCCCCACTTCACGATGTGGGCCTCGTCAAAATGCACTGGGCCAAAGTTTGTGAAGGGGACAGCCGGGGTCACTTCCTAAAGCATGAAATTCAGAGGGATGAGGATACTGAACAAGTTTTGTCACCAAATTTTGGAATCTGACATATCTGGAATTTGCTCAACATTTACATTTGGAATTCTGAGCGAAGGAAAACTGTTTCTGGTGGGAAAGACAGTTCCCACTATTTGGTGCTGATGTTCTTGAGCAAAGTCATTGAAGGTCCCATGGACAGAGTGTTAATCGGCCGTATGTCTTGGTTACTAACTTCCACACCAGGTGATGAATTGTTGCCCCAGTCACCATTATTCGGCCGGCCTCTCTCCGAGCAGCATATCTACCTCCCATATTATGAGGGCAAAACCCTGCAAGATCGTAAGTCAGGCAGTTCTATGGACTGGGGTAAATTCACTCTCTATGCTTAGCATGCCTGTTCCTTGTTGTGCTTCAGTTGGGCTCCCATTCCATCTTGCCCCCACCCTTTACCCCTCCTAACCCTTGCCTGTTACCTGCCTATGTGTACCCCCTTCTGGTTTAGTTTCCCCCATGTAAGTATGTGTTTGAGTAGTTCATCCCGAGAATGGTTGATGCCATCATGGTCAGGTGTTGCAGTTGCAGTTGGTTTTATTTGTCAAGTTGTAACATCTCAGCTCTGAAGCCTAAATTGGAAAATGGTCAAACTTGTATCTAGATAAGCTTCTTTTGTGATGTTTATGTTTCTAAGTCTGAAGTTTCTGTTGTATTATTTTAACATGTTATGTAATATAATTCATATAAATGATGAAGGCACAACAGACCTGTCAACATTCCAGACTTCAAAATCGGGAGATTTTTGTAAATTTGAAAAATCCATGGGGGAGATTTGTATTGTAACAAAGAATATAATAGAAAATACTAAATTTTCATGGGAGATATTCTGCCAAATTCGCAGAATTTAGCACGTAAATAAAAAAAATTGGGATGAAAAAGTGGGAGACTCCCACCTAATGGAGGAGACTTGACAGGTTTGGCACAAGAAGTCTGGAATGTGAAAAAAGTAAACCCCAAAATATAAACTGTTTGGTACACATATGATCAGCATGTCAAGATGTACAGAAAATGAATGACATGCATTTTTTTAGAGAGAGATTTTGTGCTGGTATCGTCTTCCAAAGCTACACTTGCAAAATGACTAAATTTGTAAAATGCTGAGTTTAAACTTGCGTTGAGCATGACTGGCAAGTGGAACAGACATAAAATGTACAGAGATGAGACATTGGAACCTTGGTAAATCTGGACAGTAATAATATGTACAGGGTTCATTTCTTGGGGAAATCAAAAGTATGCATGTTGTGTTACCCATTAGTTAGTAATTTTTTTCCTCCAACTGTAGAGTCTTCCTGTTTGGCCCTACCTTTGCCATTTTCAGTCCTTTCCTGCACTTTTATTTTCAGTTTCAGGCCATCTCTGTTTGATTATACCCCTGACAGCCCAGCTTGTTTTGTTTGACAGTGTGAATCATTTTGACTTGATTTTGTTGTTGGTTTATTAGACTAGACATTTTCGTTTCAGGCAATGTTAGCATAGCGCTAGTCATTGGACAAAAATTCATCTGAATGATAGCTTGTTTGAGAACTTTTTACTCTTTTTAAAATTATTTTGATATAGTTTCATTGTATGTATGAATTAGTTGTTATTGGCGAGCATCACACCCAACACATACATATATGTATCCTGAAGGACTTAAAGAAACAAAACAAAAACAAAAACAAACAAGAAAAAAGCACTTTTAGATTATTGTGAACATATATTATAGTGATAGTGTGAATTTTGTGACAATCTTTTAATGTGGCAACCAGCAGTCAGCCAGTATAAAATATACAGAATGGGAGCTCACTCCAGATTAACAAGTACCACATTTTGTTACACAATCATGCAGTTTAATGCTGGCCTGTATTTCATCGTTTAACACTTTCAAAGCTGTAACTCCTTTTATAATCATGTGGGAAGTAGTTAGATTAGTTTTCTGATCTTGCTTGAAAGTTTTGTGAACTTGATTCCAGTCAAGCCTTCCTGTGACACTTGTGGTGTCTTGCAAAATGAAATCTTGGGACTTTATATACTTTCAGAGTAAAAAGGTTTTTGAGTCTGTATTCCTTGAATAATTAGCTAACATTTCATATCAGGTTAATTTTCATATTTTTCTTTGAGGAAATATCAAATTAACAAGGTACTTTCAGCTGTGTTTCATTGTGGGCTAATTTTTCTTGGGGAACAATTACCACATGAATACTGCATTTGTTATTCATTTTTTTGAGGACGTCATAAATTGGTAACAATTTTACAATTAAAGGGAGTTTTGATGGTTGAAGTGAGTAAAAATCCTTAAAAATATCACTAATTGAGACAACTTCCCAATATTCTGCAAAGTGGAAGAGTTGCGTAGTGACCATATGCAGTTAAAAGTCTACTTTGAAAAATAAATTACTCAGCAGACTTCATATGTTGCAATTTAATGTCCAGAAAGAAAATGGGTAAGGTCACGGAAAATAATGACTTGGCAGACTTAGGGATGGTTCAACATTTTCATCATTTTTGAATTAGTACTTACAGTACGCAAGGGGGGAGGGGGTCAAACGGGTCTGTACACTTTCACAGGATATGGAAAATGATGGTTAGCTTTTGGCCTGTTTTGTGCAATTTTGATATGATTGGGGGGGGGGGGGAATCATCATTTTAAAGTACTAATTTGGGGGGAGGGAGGGGGTCATGAAATTTAGTACCCTAAGTACTAATTCAAAAATGATGATAATGTTGAACTATCCCTTAGCATATTGTCATTAAAAACATTCAATCAGGAAGAAAAAGTAAAACAGATAAGATTATAACAGACCTTAATGAGACTCTTGGGAAGAATTTGAGTTATTGTATTTGTAAGAATGGCATGTATACATACCACAAACAATGATCATGACAGATTGCAGTGATGATACAAGTGAATGTACAATCAAGATAAGTACAGTCAGACTCCAATCTTTTACACCATTATATGTGAGATTACAGTTTTATACAGCAGGCTGTTACATCAATTGACCATGTGGAAACATAAATGCTGTGCTAACAAATACACTGCCTCCCCCCAGGTGAAGATACTCTTCTGGGAGATGCTTCCTACAGCTATCTGTCAACAGATGACATGAAGCTGTTGGCAGATGACTCTGTCAGTCCCACCATCAAGGTAAGTATCTACGTGATAGCTTCCCCATCGTAGCATAGACAATGCTTGTGTTTTCAGCTATATTTATCACTCATATCGTAGTTTTGTTGCATTTAGAATTTATCATATTTATTATTGCACGTTAATTCAGCTATTGGTATTTCACAGAGAAAACGTGCGATTATATCCTCAATGGTCAACAAATGTAGTACCTCTGACAGTCGGAAATTGCACATTTTTTTTCAATCTCAATCTATAAAACTGTTGAAATTTGGAAAGTTTTTTTTCTCAAAATAATCTTCAGAACTATGACAAGAACAAAGAGCAGAAGTGTATTTATATTGAACATGAAAGTGATTGATTTATGAGACAGTCAGTATCAGACATTTCAACATTTTGATGCACCAAGTCATTTAAGAAAACATTAAAAAAAATTTCGACATGTAGTACCCACTTGGCATACATATTTTGCTTGTAATTCATAAGTATTGCTTCAGTAGCCACTAGTAGTTGTAATTGTTCAATTATTGCACTAATCGTCTGACAGTAGGTTAAAATTCAAGGAAGAAATTTTTGGTATCCATGTAAATGCAGATTTGGTATGCACAATTTGTAGACTGCTTATTGGTCATATGTTAATGGTTTGTTTTTTGATATACTTGTTACCATGGTGACATACAGTAGTTTGCCTATATATGTATATTGGTAGTATTTGTAATTATGCTTCATAAATTTATGTTCTTTATTGTAAGGGGATTCTGCTGTAAAAAGAAAGAAAGAAACTGGGCCTTATTCTTTTCTTTGGGGGCAAAAAGGGTGCGTTTTGTGGATGAAATAGTACTGCAGTTAAGATAAATTCTCACAAGGTTAAAGAACAAAAATTAACATTGTTGGAATTAATTCAAAATTTCTGTTACAAATTTACAGAATAATTTGTATTTTTCAAAGCATATACAGAATAGAATGGGGTCAGGCTTGAAGCCTACCCACTGTCACTGAAATATCAGGGATAGCCATTATACGCTGGCACCCTCCAGGGGGACCATCCATTTTATTGTCTGTTGTACTTTCTGCAGATTTAATATAAATTTATTTTGGGCCAATTCATTTTAGTTGTCAGTGCTCAAAAGACTAGAATTAAAGTATGTGCACACTGGTATATGTGAACATGGTATGGCAAAGTAAACTAATTGATGAGCCATGGCAAAAATCACACTGGACTTTGTGTGGGAAAAATGAAGGTTTGAGGTCATAAGTTTCTTTCACTGAGGTTTAAGAGGGACTGGCCACACTCAGCAGAAACCCCTTGATTTGTGCATGTATTGTGGCTGTACTGTTAAGTTCCATTTATGTCTTTGGTTTTCTCTGTATGTGGCTCTTGCCCGTTGTTTTGTCCCAATCAGGAGCACGATGACATGATGAAATACGTAGAGCGTTATAGCACCAGCTCATCTATTGGAGACCATGACGAGTTACACTATATGCATGATGACTCCTATCCGGAAGTCATGCTACAGGTAATAATAACAAGCAAAGCACAAGCAACCCATGATGAATTAATGATACCTCCCTCTGCCCAATCATGATTCCAAATCATGGTTGGAATCATGCACCCCTGATGAGCATGTGATATGCCTAGCACAAGCACCATTGCCTGCTTAGCCAGACCTTCCAGTACCTGCACTTCTTCGGCGAGTAAAGAGATGACTGGTTTTAAAATTGATTGAAGAGTGCTGTGAGTCAACTAAGCAGGCAAAAGCACTAAGGTTTGGAAAATATTTTGGGGGTGGCATGACAAAAATCACAGAGGTCCATGCTCTGGCAATCATATACTGATTTTTTTTTTTGGTCAAAAATTAATCATTTGATTCAGTTTTTGAGTGAAACCATATTGAAAAAATATGTAGAATCTGTGGATAGTCCGTATGCCCTTGAAGGAACAGTAATCAATGTGAGTTTCACCTGGCCCTGATCTGCACCAAATTAAAGCTTAAAAATATCCACACATCAGAATGAAAAGATACTAATGATGGCACTGTGTGTATGTGCATAGACCCAGAGATTCTACCTGTATGCTTTATCACCAAAGGAAGCTGTTTTCCTGCCTGTGTATTTCTTGCCATGGTTGTGGATGCAGGCATGACTGGGGTGTGTGTTGGTATGGCCAGTGCAGACTCATTGGTGCTTAACTGATACACCAGTGGCTAGATTCCTGTTCTAATTCCAAGTGGTCATTATGATTTGCCGTGAAGGGTCAGTATAAAGGACTGGTGTCACGCAGCGTGTCCTAGTTCTAATGAAAATAATATCAAATAATACAAGGAATTGAAAAGAACAATTTTATCGCTGTTTTCAATGTAAAATGAAACAGACATAGTAACTAAAATACCAGATATGGGAAACATGCGAATGTATGCATGTAAGTCTGAGACTTGTCAATGTATCTGCTAAAGGAACAAATTTATACAAGAATATTTTTTAAAAACATGTTGTAAGCAAATTTGAGTAAACATGAAAGATTGGTGTTTAACACTTTATCATTAATAGAAAACAAAAATACATCAGAACACTCCGAAGTAACTTTAAAAAAAAAAAAAAAAGAAAGAAAGGATTGATATGAAGCAGATCGTGCACAGTTTAAGCATGGGCGGATGTGGTGAAAAACAAAAGAGTAGAATATACTCTAATGATGGGAAAAGACTTGTGCAACTAGGTCTGTGACATACCAAAGTAAACAAAACTGGCCCCCAGCAGGTAGGTTTATGTTAATATGTTTTCATGCATGCAAGGCTTGGGGATCATATTTTAAATGTACTGGATCTTGTATTGGTGGGAATTGTTTCGTTATTTTTTGGTTTGTAAATGTTTCACTACTTTGTTTGCTTGAAGTGTGAGTATTTGCATTGTTCTTCACATGTACAGATACAGAGATACTTTATCAAAATTACAGACAAAAATTAGTCTGCAGACAATTTGAGAAACAGCATTCAATGATTGTTGTCTTGAGGTGTGACAGGAACTGGGTGTGTTGCGAAAACTGTTGCACATTGCAAATGGGGTGTGGGGCGCATCCTTTCTTTGTGATTATTAATGTTAAACTATGCAAGATTTCATGCACGTCAATGTCGAAATGTCCCAAGAATCTACAAGTAACTTCCAGTATGCCACATTCATGGCACAGAGTATGAATCGGCTCTGATCCACAACATGATAATGTTATGTCAAGAAGTATTGTGTTAGGTGTCCAAGTTACTGGTCAGGAAGTGCTGCCATGACCAAGCTGTGTGAAATGTGACATTTTGCAGTGATAGATTGGTCAGAACAACTTTTAACTTAGCAAGGTTCTCATAAGTTCAGTGACAATCATAATGTAATCAACACAAAACAGAGTATTGTTCTAACAGCCTTGTTACACATTTACACTCACCTCTTATCAGTCAGTAGAGCTGTATGAACACTTAGCATGATACAAACTGTTTGACTTGATAACTGACCTTGGGAATTAGATTTAAGTGTATGTACAGTATCGTTAAATGTAAATACAAACAAATTTTATTGGATTTATCACAGTAGGATGTTTATTTTTAGATTTGGTTGAAATGTGATTGACATATCCTTTAATCCTGGACCAGGCATGATACTGTTGCAAACTGGGTCAGTTGTGGGAGGGGAGTACTTAGTCTGGGCCAATGACATTGAGATACTGCCTGAATAAACTGGCTACTGCATGGTGGTGAATGAGTGGAGTGAGGTGTGCAGGGAGACATGTCTGAAGTAAGTATGCCTGGTGTTATTCAGGAGGAGCAGATGATGCAAACTAAAGCGGCACCTCAGACCTATGCCACCAAGAAGACCATCACGACTGAGGAGACCACCATCATCCGACAAGACCCCTATGGTAACTCCTACAGTGGCACAACATTCAGCAGCACCTTTGACCCCGATAATGTGGCCTTGGAACGCCATCCTGTCACCTCTGGGTAAGGACAGAATGACACTCTCTAATGCTCGTTTCTGATTGGTGTCTTTAGTTGAAGTGGGAGTTGTCCATTTGTGGGGGTTAAGGCATGGGAGGCATAGAGCTGGGGAGCAGCTATTATTTATGCACGGGGTTCTCCACCTGTAACTGTAGCATCAACACATTAGAGTTGACCAACAATGCATCCTTTAATGTTGCCCTTTTGCCCTTTTTTGGTGCAAACAAAAGAAGCAAAAGTACTTTGCCTATATATATATATATATATATATATATATGTATATAAAGACATCAATTTTGACATGATCAAGACCACAGTTGAAAAGTTTATGTGTGCAACATTTGTGGATGTGTTTCAAAGTGATATATTGGAGTCCTATAGATGTAGGAAAATTAGATTGAGACAAGTGTATGGAGACCTATAGTTGTGTGTTGATGATCCTCTTATGACTCATTGCCATTGTCTACAGTGTATTTAAAATGTGTATGTTCCTTAGTAGTTGATACAATTTAAATAACTTCACCTTAATTTATGGTAATAAAGTTTGATATGTCTATGGAAAGATGAACATTGGGAATAAGTTGTTTTTGCTCGGTGAGCTAGCATAGCCCCAAAATTGAGAGTATCGTCATTGATGCAAATTCTTTCTTATGCAAAAGGACATTGTTTCATCCTTTGGCAATCCTGGTTTCATCAGATGGACCAAACATTTTGCATGCTTTCGGATGATGTGGAAAATACCCCTAATCGCTTAGATCGGCGGTGTTCCTCCCTAATTACCCCCAGTGGCAGGAGAAACTTTTTTTACCATAATGAGATTTCAATTAGGAAAAACTGGTCATCCTTACAAACTTACATGATAAAAATTTTGGATATCACTCGTTGATTACATGTAGTTCATGTGTTCTCAATAAACCTTTTCATTCAATATCTAATTGCAGTTCTTTCTCTGATCAGTATTATTGATTGCTGTCTCCTGTCAATGTGTTGAGTGTCTTGTAATGTCTGTAGATAGGTATATTGACTAGTAGTAGTTGCATGACTATAAAGCACAACTAAGAGGTAATCCAACTTCCATTGTATCTGTATGCATATACCATATCTTAGATGTTATTACATACTGTCAGGATTTGTAAATGAAGTATAAAAGAGAGGACCAGTGACGTTGGATTATTTTAACCAAGTTGTAGGTAGATCAAATGTATGGCCCCCGTAGCACATGATATCTAATGTGTTGATCTTACATCATCTTTGTTTTTGTGCAGTGACGTGTGTGAATGAATAACTGAAAAATTACTGATAAATTGTTGAATTAACGACTGGTTTTCATTCTGACTGCTTCTCTCACCTGTGTAGAAAGCTGAAGTGGAAGAGGTAACTGCAATCGTCTATATTTCCTACTCAGTGTCGTTGAGCGAGCTTATGTGTATTTATTCGCACATGGCCTAGATAAAAAACTGAAATAAATTTTTAAATGATAATTTTTCACAATTATACCCATTGTATCGGCCTTCATGATTGGTCGTTGTGTCTGTGGCTGTGAGTGGATGTTTCAGTAAGTCATTGTGTTTGTGATATTGACAGCAAGGATGATTCGGTGCTGAGGTTACCATGTGCACCAATAACCGGGTGGTAAGCTGTGTCCATGCCTGTTTTGTCTTTATTTTGTATGCATCAGCCTTACCATTTGGATAATTGCACCCAACTACACTGTTTGTGTCACAATGGAAACAGAAATGGACAGTACTACAATGTAACATTGTTGAGTGGATGGCAGGTTTCTATCACTGGACAGTGGCATCATACAAAAAAAAAAAAAAAAAAAAGGACGACTGGACAAGACTAATAGTAGCTGACATGCAAAACAGATGAATGTCTGACATGTTTTAATCTGCCATTAGCTCATCAGGAACTGGAGTTAGTTCAGTTCCTGGATTTGGAGTGACTGAACACATGCTGAAAAGTTAATCAGGATGTATTGCTCCTCCTAATACACCCACTGATCGTGTATATATGGTATGAGGTACCAGAGAAGTTGTCATATATTGTGTGCTCCTGACTGAAATATGGCTTGATAATGGGCATATAGGCCCTCCAAATTTGTAAGAAGTATGATGTTACGTTTTATCATCTGTCTGTTACTGGTGACTAGCCATTGTCCAGTGATAGTTCCTCACAATTTAACCAGACAGAATCTTTATCCCTGTATTGTGGAGTACTCTGACTAGTTTAATCCTTTTGCTGGTGAATTATGCTGATGCATGTCTTCAACAGTGAAAGGGCTAGAATGACAATATATGGGGGAAAGATTTGTATTGTGTACATGGCTGTCCACTGGTGTGTGTTGGTGCCACTCAATGTAAATTGACGACATGCCAAGTTCACTGATAGCTTGCTGGTGACTTGCCTACGAGGCAGACCAGCCTCCTTATTAACTCTACCACACTTGTGGAGTGAAAAAACACAGAGGTTGGTCTGTTTAGCAGGCAAGCCCATGGCCACAATTAAAGCAAAGCAATCTACACAGTAGCAAGAGAATATGAGCTGTATGATACAATGTGTATACATAGTCTCAATTCAGTCAGGCTGAGCTGTATGATACAATGTGTATACATAGTCTCAATTCAGTCAGGCTGAGCTGTATGATACAATGTATATACATAGTCTCAATTCAGTCAGGCTGAGCTGTATGATACAATGTATATACATAGTCTCAATTCAGTCAGGCTGAGCTGTATGATACAATGTATATACATAGTCTCAATTCAGTCAGGCTGAGCTGTATGATACAATGTGTATACATAGTCTCAATTCAGTCAGGCTGAGCTGTATGATACAATGTGTATACATAGTCTCAATTCAGTCAGGCTGAGCTGTATGATACAATGTGTATACATAGTCTCAATTCAGTCAGGCTGAGCTGTATGATACAATGTGTATACATAGTCTCAATTCAGTCAGGCTGAGCTGTATGATACAATGTGTATACATAGTCTCAATTCAGTCAGGCTGAGCTGTATGATACAATGTGTATACATAGTCTCAATTCAGTCAGGCTGAGCTGTATGATACAATGTATATACATAGTCTTAATTCAGTCAGGCTGAGCTGTATGATACAATGTGTATACATAGTCTCAATTCAGTCAGGCTGAGCTGTATGATACAATGTGTATACATAGTCTCAATTCAGTCAGGCTGAGCTGTATGATGTATATACAGTCTCAGTTCAGTCAGGCTGAGCTGTATGATACAATGTGTATACATAGTCTCAGTTCAGTCATGCTGAGCTGTATGATGTATATACATAGTCTCAGCTCAGTCAGGCTGAGCTGTATGATACAATGTATATACATAGTCTCAGTTCAGTCATGCTGAGCTGTAGAATTGTAGGGATGCACAATTATCACAGGAGTGACCATTCGTTACTCATCCATTCCCCTTATATGCCTGAGTATGGTATTTAAGAACTGGATGAATGCAGTTTTTTTGTAGACTTGCACTTAATATATATGAGAGGAATGTTTGTGCATATTTAAAAAGAAACCACCAAATTGTTGCCATGACTTGACCAAACTATTCTTACTAATGATGAGTTATGGTCTCTATTGAAGCATGCTTGGGTACAATACATTGAGTGGCCCTGATTGTGACACATTCAAACCTGTACATGGTCCTTGTTTTACCGTGTGGTTCCCCATTGAAAACCACAGTAGCTTTCTCCTGTGGCTGTTCTGTATGCTGTTTAAGCTATAGAGCCAAACAGGTGATGAAGCTATGGTTTTCCAGTGGTGGTCTAACCTTGAAATTAACAGAGTGGTTTGAGACTTGGTTTTAGACACAGCCATTCAACATTATTGCATAAATAGGTCCCGAAGCCTTAAATGTTGGAGTTTTCCTTGACCCTTTAATTCTTAACAGTGAGTACAATTTTAATTTTAGAACCAGCTGATCAACATTCCAAACAAAAATAATCAGCTCCAAAGCCTGAAACTGTCATAATAATCACTTTAGCCAATCAACATACCCTACAGAATCATCCCCAAAGCCTGGAATCGTCATAACAATCACTAGAGCCAAACAGTATCATGCATAATAAGCCCAAAAGCCTGAAAGTGTCCTAATAATCACTACAGATATTCAGCATACCCTATGTAATTAGTCCCAAAGCCTAAAATTGTGCTAATAATCACTTTAGCCAATCAACATACCTAATAATCACTTAAGCCAATCAACATACCCTATATAATGAGCCCCAAAGCTTGAAATTGTCATAATCACTATAGCCAATCAACATACCCTATGTAATGAGCCCCAAAGCTTGAAATTGTCATAATCACTATAGCCAATCAACATACCCTATATAATGAGCCCCAAAGCTTGAAATTGTCATAATCGCTATAACCAATCAGCATACCCTATATAATAAGCTCCAAAGCCTGCAATTGTCCTAATAATCACTATAGCCAATCAGCATACCCTATATAATAAGCTCCAAAGCCTGCAATTGTCCTAATAATCGCTATAGCCAATCAGCATACCCTATATAATAAGCTCCAAAGCCTGCAATTGTGCTAATAATCGCTATAGCCAATCAGCATTCCCTATATAAGCTCCAAAGCCCACAATTGTGCTAATAATCACTATAGCCAATCAGTATACCCTATATAATAAGCCCCAAAGCCTGAAATATTGCCCTAATAATTGCTATAGCCAATCAGCATACCTATTTTATAAGCCTGAAATTGTCATAATAATTACTATGCCTGTATTCAGAAATTAACTATGATTGCAAGCTTGTGTTTGATTTTGAGGTACATGTAGCCAAGCACCATCAGTATATGTGCAAGAGAGTCTGTGTGAATTCATGGGTGTCAAACTTCAGTCTTCAGAAAGAATTCAGTCTTGGGAGCTTTTAGCATGCCATTGTTTTCTATTGGAAAAGTTGTAATTTTTGCCATTTTCAGTCTTGGCAGGGCAGGACCTCTGACATCCATGTGAATTATCCCTATCCCAACAATTTTACAATGAATAGGAGGGTTTCAGACATGATATTAAACGACACTGCTAATCTATAATTATGTATATTGTACTTCATATTAGCAAGTCTGTGTGTGTTTAAATTATCCCTATGTTTGTAGTTTTGAAATGAAGAAAATGGTTTCAAGCTTTTAGGTTTTCATTCACTGCCAATCAGCATTATTGTTTACATATACAAAACATGCAACCTAAGCTTGGGATGTGCCTGAATAGTCCCTATTCCCGATTCTGTTGCTTCACTTTGTGGGTTAGAAACACGAGAATACTTCCAGCATATGCTTTATCTTTGTGCCACATTTCCTGGGTCAGATGACTGTACTTGCAGACTGTGGATCAATATCCGTCTGACCTGTATCACAAGCTGGACTTTCACTGTGTTTGACCTAAAATTGTAATGTGCTGAATTAAAATTAATTGTGTGAGGAAAATTACTATTGGATTGTTTTGATATACTTCTGTCCTGACCTGGTGTTTATTATTGAGCAGTGCCCCAATTGGAAGAATTGAGGAACAGTTACTCGCATGGCACATTAACCCTTTCCTGATCAAATCCCCCCCAAAACAGCCAGATGTAAATTTTTGTCTGCTGTGATGTCTTTCTTTTAAAATGTCATGTTGATAGAAACTGTCTTTACTGAAAATTGTAGCTAAGACTTATGTTGATGACACAGACCTGGAAAGGGTCAAGGGTCAAGGTTCATTTTTCATCTACATTCAGTATCAACTGAAGAAAAGGAAGCTGATGACACAGACCTGGAAAGGGTCAAGGGTCAAGGTTCATTTTTCATCTACGTTCAGTATCAACTGAAGAAAAGGAAGCTGATGACACAGACCTGGAAAGGGTCAAGGGTCAAGGTTCATTTTTCACCTACATTCAGTATCAACTGAAGAAAAGGAAGCTTAGTGCAGTCCAGCTTAATGTTGCAGACACTCCCAACAGGGTTGAAACCACCATTATATTTACTGTATATTCTCATATTAGCATAAATGCGTACAACTTTTGTTGCGTCACTTTTGAAAATAAAGCATGCAGTTGGTGTTGTGCAGACACCTTTCATTGAAAACATTCAAGATAAAAAAGGCGAGCCTATAGATGGAATCAAAAGTTATGCCAGTGTTTACCTGTCATAGCCAGGAAAGGTGCTGCCAGCATTGCGTCACTGTGTATGAATATGTGATTCGCCCTCTGTTCATAAAATTCATCATGGAAAAAATATCTGTCAAACCATACAACACAAACAGGCTGATAAGTTCATGTAATAGACTAGCTGAAACAGTGGGTTAATTACAGGTAAATGGCCCCCAAAGGTGTCAGCACAAGACAACCCAGAACTATCTATTTAGTGTGGTAACCTGCACCTGATTGGCCACAATGGTGTATTCATACCAACATTGGCTTTGAATGTGCCTTTACCTGTTCCAGACAGAGAGTAGGGTTCGTGTGCTCCAGCGTAGCCACGGAGAGTACAGGCTGCAGAATCTGCCAAGACTGACTGTAAATTTGTGTCCACCTCATCCAACCCAGGAAAGGAGAAAAAATAATAAAATAAAGTATAAAAACCCAACCCCAAACCAGAGCTGTATGTTTATTGTTGAGTGTCTGTGTCCTAAAATCACTAATACCTGAACAAGGGACAATAATGAATGGGAATATAATATTTATGACCTCCACTCTTGGGATGAAATTAAAGATGGCTTTTTCAGGTAAGGAATCTGTGTTTCCTGTTGAACTAATTCTGTCATCAGCAGGGTTTGTGACATGATGACCAGACTATTGTATAATGGTACACTTTGCAAGGTGCATGTATATGTTCTACAGAGTTATGCCTGTTTTAGGAAAATCACAGTATATGTAATGATCAGGAAGGAAAAAAAGAAACTTGAACAGGTTAAATTCTGACGGTGTGTGACAGTGTGAGCTAAATGTTACATTAACAGGAGTGACTCAAAGGCAGTTTACTATTTTCTAATCAGTGTGAATATAATACATTGGTGTAAAATAGGCATTATATTTCTTTGGATTGATGGGAATTAATCACTGACAGCAGTGTATAGAGTGTGCTGACTAAACAGAATCGTCAGGGGATAAGTAGCGGAAGAGGAATGCAACGCTTTGTGTCATAACTCAGTTATTTCCATAGAATTTTATGGGAAGAATATCCATATTTGAATTAACAGTCATCCCCGAAAAAGGGTTAAAAATAGAGTAAGTGACTGTGCTGTCAGGGTTTCTGCCAGAGTGAAATTTTAGGGTACTCAAATATTCATATTCTCAAGAAAAAATTCTAACAATGAAAACTTGATGGGGTATTTCTGAGTAATGTATGCTAAAATTGTTTTTTTTTTCTGCTAAAATTTAAGGTTAAGCAAAAGTACCCTTGAGATTTTTTAGGGTATGGTATTTAACCCTTTTTACCCTCTGGCGGAAACCCTGGCTGTCCATTGTGTGCTGTGGTGTAAGGATGTTTAAAAATTATAAGAAGTAAACTGCGAAGTTCTTCACTGTGAGAGGCACAGTTTAGCAGCAGGTTCTTGGTTTTACCTTCTGAAGTTGGTAAATGTAACTCTATGTCAAATCTTTATTGAAATAGTCAAGTATTAACATTATTGCTGGTCTATTGAAGTAATTACTGTAGCATATGGGGCTCATTTTCCCTGTAGCAAGTCACTTGACTTAGGAGAAAGATCTCAAAAACTCAAAGAGTTTCAAACTTCATTTTGAATCTGCTGGTAAAGAAACAAAAAAAAAAAAAAGCTAAAATATGAGCAAACACCAACATCAAAATTGGAAATACGAACCAAGCGAGTGAGACCCCGTGTGAGGGAGTAAACATGGTGTATAGCATGCTGTGCATTTGTTGTAGCTTCCTGGTGAGCTTCATGGTGGATGCCCGGGGAGGTGCCATGCGTGGTTGCCGCCATTCTGGTGTGCGTATCATCATTCCTCCTGGCAAGGCCTGCATGCCCACCCGTGTCACCTGCAAGCTGGTCAAGAAGGAGAAGTTGACACATCCCCCGCCGCAGATGGAGGGCGAAGCCTTAGCTAGTAGAATCCTGGAGATGGGCCCCGTGGGTGCCAAGTTCTTGGGGTATGTATATATAATACAAGACGTACAAGATGTTGCAGCTTCCTCATTGATTGGCTTATATCTACACATAGTGAACTTTTGATGTTGATTATAAGATAAAAATTTGACGATAAACCATATCGGCAAAGACAGATAAAATACAAAGGCACGCTGGTGAGTATTTATAATAGCTGTAAAATGCTGTCCAGTCTGGCTCTATACATGTCTAGCTGGGACAGTGAAAGGTAGTGGAACCATGATTGGTAGTGGCTCAGCTTGTCATTCAATCCCACTTACCCTGTACTACATGTATATATTCCTTAAGATGCAAACACTGTTTTGAAAAATATTCACTCCAGGTAAATAGCAGGAGGAAGTCCTGCTTACTGCTTATCATTGTAGACAACATTTTAACTCTTCCGAACCTGCAGTTTAACCCAGTATTCTCACTTTGTAGCCTTGTAAAACTCTGTTTAAACCCTGTATTCTCACCTTATAGCCCTGTAAAGCTCTGTTTTAACCCTGTACTCTCACCTTATAGCCCTGTAAAGCTCTGTTTAAACCCTGTATTCTCACCTTATAGCCCAGTAAAGCTCTGTTTAAACCTTTGTATTCTCACCTTATAGCCCAGTAAAGCTCTGTTTAAACCCTGTATTCTCACCTTATAGACCTGTAAAGCTCTTTTTAAACCCTGTACTCTTACCTTATAGCCCTGTAAAGCTCTGTTTAAACCCTGTATTCTCACCTGGTAGCTGAGTAAAGCTCTGTTTTAACCCTGTATTCTCACCTTATAGCCCAGTAAAGCTCTGTTTTAACCCTGTATTTTTACTTCACAGCCCGGTGATCATTGAGATCCCACACTTTGCATCGCTGCGTGGCAGAGAGCGGGAGATCGTCATCTTGCGCAGTGATGACGGGGAGCACTGGTCGGAGCACGTGATGGACGCCAGTGAGGAGGCAATACATGATGCTCTGCAGGGCAGCTTTGAAGGTGAAGGTGATTACTTTGTAGGCATGTGTGTGGCCACTGGTGCATGGCACTGCCTCTTTCTTCTCCCCTTTCCTGGTTCTGTTGGTAGGTTCACAATTTTATTTGTGTGCAGATAATACTGACTACTTCAGATTGTGGATTTCACATGGACAGTGGAATATATGCTGCAGAAATCTGAGTATTGGTATTATGTGTACAAGTGATAACTTTCCTGGTTTTCAGTCAAAATTTTATATTTGAGCAAGTAAAATTTGTAAGCGGAATCCCCATAGTGACAGGAAAACCTGACATCATCACATCTAAAGTGAAAATTCAACTGTATGTACCTTGCCTGCTAGGAAACCAACTCCATGTGTTTTCTATTCCCATTTAATAGCACAGTGGAAAATATGGTGGTCCCTGTCTTAAGAGACCACCTGCTTTGAAGGACCACTTTTTTGAGAAACTTTGTACTTTTCGTGTTACTTGTTCCTGCCATGAGAAACCGCCTGTCTTGAGAGACCACTACTTGGTGATTGTATGGGGTGTCCTGTCAGGACAGGTGTGGGTGTAGGGACTGGGGTCTCTGTTGCAGGCATAAGGTGCATTCCGTTATGGTCTCATATCGTGTAACAGTATGGCAATGATATATCCTGCCAGAACATAAAATACTGAGAACCAGGAAGGTCAATGATATGAATATAAAAGATAACAATTAACATCAGTAAATGTATTTATCAATTAAGGTTTAATAACATAGCTTGTGTTGATATCTTACTTTAACCAATGTTTACCTAAACTTTGGAGTGGTTTGTACTAAAAGGAAATTGTGGGAAGATTACACTAGAGCATAGGGTATGTTAAAAGTCATAATTTTGTCAAGGATTTAGTGTTCTAACAAAAGTTCAGTTGAGTTTTGCATAGGTCTGCCCCATCTCTGTCCTCTTTGTCTGTTCTTGTCTCTGTCTTTGTGTGGCATGGAGTGGATGCAGCTTGTAGTAGTTTAGTAGAATAGTTCTACGGACTCTGGGTTTTAACACTTTTGTTTTTGCTACTGAGTAACACCAATATTTACTCATTTATGTTTAAATGAAAACTTTAACACAATTTTGCTTGTACAATCACTAACCAAAGCAATTTGCATTGCAGCTATACCTAAGTTTGCAGAAGAATTTACTATGTATATGTGTACTACATAGCTTGAATTACTATTATTGCTGCACCTGTGTGTGTGTATGCTAATTGAGGATAAATTTACTTGAGAGCAGCTTGACACATCAGGTCGTGTTTTTGTTCACGTAACCCTTAGAAGGTCATTGAACGTAGTCACCAGCTGTCCTCAGTGCAGTCTGGGTGCCTAGCACTCAGAGTGCACTGAAGAAAAGTGGTGACTATTGCCATGTTATCCTGGCAAGTCTGCACTGAAATTTTCCTTGAAAAAAACATTTGAGAAAGGACGATATTTACTAAAATGGCTGAAGCAGGTGACCTTCGAAGTCTTTGGTGTCTGTAGACTGGTTGGACTGGGAAAGCGTGTCGATAATGTACAGCCCAAAGCACCTGGGTCAGTTCCAACTGACAAAATACTGGAAATGTTAATGAAGTATGACAAAGGGTCCACCATCGTGGAATGAATATTCCACCAAGCATTTTATCTCAACAAATATTATATTTTGTTCATATGTTGGTGAGTGGCATATGATGTTCTAAAGTGAAATTTTAAAAAATAATTCCCAGATTGAGTCATGTGGCTCATCAGTTCAACATGAAAATTGACTACTGTAGCTCTAGAAATTTTCGCACGTTTCATTTCATGCAAACTCATTTTTTCTCAAATGACAGAATTTTGCACATTTTAATGCCATATGATGTAGTGAAATACAATGCAACTTATTTTCGCACATTTTTATTTTGAGCTTTGAGTGGTAGCGCGAAATTAAATCAAGTGCGAAAATTTCTAGAACTACAGTATTCAAGCAAAAATAAAACTACTGTGGACAAACAAAAAACATGTTTCCTGATTAACTCTTTATGACTCAGAGTGATTAGAGGCATACAAACATGTTTAAATTTGAGTAAAAACCTCTTATTGGTGGAATGGATACCTGCAAGTGATATAGTACCATTTCAGGGATTAAACACAATGGGAAACTAGAGGCTGTTGACCTTATCTATAAACATGATACAAAGGCAATGGAAATGTAAATCAGGTAATGATAGTTTTGTGGAAATAACAAAATGTGATTTGAGATAAGGATCAGATCAAACGTCCTTATGGATTTCACCACTGGTGTTAAAACAGGGCATTAAGTGTGAAGACAGGCACCCACTGTAACTCTGAGTCTAAAGGGTTAAGTTAAAGTACTTTATGATGCACTTTGTATTGTGTTGTTGTCTTGCAGATTACACTTATAGATGAAATACAGATTTACTTTAATAGCATGTATTGTGTAACCTCCCCTTCCTTATATTCCTGATGCACAGCTAGATTATTGATTTCAGCTATTGATGCAATGTACACAAACTCAGCTTTTTCATTCAGCGTATCTCTCGAAAGAAAAGTTCTGAAAAAAGATAGAAGAGATAATATACACTGTATACATATTTCATAGTGAAATATGGGCTGTATTTAATTTGTAAATGTAAAAGATATGAAAAAAGGAATGCTGAGATGAGTTAATTTAGCAGTGGTCCTCATGGAGAATTATCATTGAGGCAACCTGAAAGAAGCCAGAAAGTGCAATTAGCAAAATTCATTACTGTCAGAGGGCCAGAGGAATCTTGTCAAACGTTGACAATAGTTGGGAGCTGCTGCTATGCCTCCTATAAATATGTAGCAAATTCACTTTTTACATTTAAAAAAAAAAAGAAATAAAGTAAAATCTGGCTTGCTTACATCAGGATTCCCGAGAATGAAGATACCTGCTCTTTGTGAAGATGTTAAAAGCATGGAAGACCGGGTTGACAGCTGGCTGGCATGAAGTAGTGGAGACCAAACAGCCAGGCCACTGGGTCTGTAGATTATCAGTGACTGTCATTACTAGAAATAGGCAAAAGACCTGTATATTGAGTAATGTTAAATTAATCCTTTTGCTAGAAGCATGGAAGTAGCTCCGAGCATGCCAATACTGTCATGTAAAGTACAAACAGCCACCTGCTACATGTAGGTTTTGAGGATTAAACTAAAAAAACTGACTACTAATAATTTTATAAGCATGATAACAGTTTATTTCTGTCTTCTTCCTACTTCCATCCCTTCTCCTGTTTGGGGTCACCAAATCAAAAAAAAAAAAAAAAAAAATCAAAGTTTGGATGCAACATAAAAAACTGCTGAATTATCAGTAATAAGTGTTCATTGTATTTAAAATAATACATGCAATATTAACAGAATTACAGTGTGTGATCAGTTTGGTTGACTAATACAATATTAACTATTCAAATGAGAACTGTTACATTATTTGAAAAGTAGTAGAGGGTGATTTCAAAATGAAATACATTGAAGTACCTGACATGAACATAGGTAATAATCAACATCATAGCTAAGCTCAGCATACTGGGGTGTGACTAGCTAAGCTCAGCAGGGTGGGGTGTGACTAGCCAGGTTGGGCAGGCTGGGGTGTGACTAGCTAAGCTCAGCAGGCTGGGGTGTGATTGGCCAGGCTCAGCAGACCTGGGTGTGACCAACCATGGCTCAGTATACTGGGGTGTGACTAGCCAGGCTTATCAAGCTGGAGCATGACTAGCCAGGCAGAGCAGGATGGGGTGTGACTAGCCAGGCTTACCAGGCCGGGTGTGACTAGCCAGGCTTACCAGGCCGGGTGTGACTAGCCATGCTCTGCAGGCAGGCGTGTGACTAGCCAGGCTCAGTGGAGTGGGGTGGATCTAGCGCAGCGGAGTGGCGTGGAGCTAGCCTGGCTCAGCAGGCAGGGGTGTGACTAGCCAGGCTCAGCAGGCTGGGACATGGTCAGAGGTTAAAGTCAGATTTTTAGCAATGATGCTCATGGTTCACTGTGTTTTATTATAGACTTGGAGAGCGCGGAGGAACTGTACCATCGCCGCATTACCCGCATCCTCACCACAGACTTCCCACAATACTTTGCTGTGATCACACGTATCCGGCAGGAGGCCAACCAGATCGGCCCTGAGGGAGGCATGATCAGCTCTACCGTAGTACCTCAAGTACAGGCTGTGTTCCCTGAAGGCTCTCTCACCAAGAGCATCAAAGTGGGGCTCCAGGTTAGTGCTCGACTCACCTTTCTGTTGAGGATACGTCAGCGAAATATTAGCAACAATTTTCATTTCATATTTCAAGATGTTTTGTCCCCAGTGCAGATTACCTCTTTGTGTTCCTGATTGCAAGAAATTGGTACAGAGTTCTTTCATGATAATTTAAGAATTACAGGGGTAAGTACTGAGTAATAGCAGGATTTGGTGTAATATTTTTCAAAAGAGTTGTGGTGGTTGCATCCAAAGCAGATGCATATCTCTATTCATGTTATTGCTGGCACATGCTTATAGTGGAGAAAACAGGAAGATTGGCCTGGTCTGCAGGTCAGATGCTGGGTCCACTGTAAAACTTTATGTGGCAAAACTTTGAAAACTGATGTACAGTTGCAAACAATTATGTAACATGAGTTGATATTGTGCATAGATCCATTTGATGCATCAAGATTTGACAAGGGTTGTGCATTATTTTCTAAGAAGGTAATATAATTTAGACATAAACAAAACTGACCACAGGTTTTTTCCTCATGACAGGCACAACCAATTCCACCCGAGTTGGTGTCAAAAATGTTGGGCAACAGAGTGGCAGTCAGCCCCATTGTCACTGTGGAGCCCAGACGCCGCAAATTCCACAAGCCCATCACTTTGACCATTCCGGTACCCAAAGCCTCCCAGAAGGGTATGATAAACCAATATGGCGGAGACGCCCCGACTCTGCGCCTTTTGTGCAGTATCACTGGTAAGCGTAAGTTTGTTTGAGCTATCTTCTCTTTCTCTTACACTTTGCAAACTAACTGCATATAACATTGCCTGTTGCCATGGAGATGGCAAGTGCTGACTTGACGGCTGTGGTTGCCATGATGAAGGTCAAGCTGATGCATGTCCTGTCTCCAGCCCAGCCCACACAGGTACCAGGCCTGTAGAACCTACCATACCACACCTGTCCCCCAATTGAAAAGACATCAAAGGAGTGGCTGCCATGCTGATGACACCTGTTACTATGATGGTGACATCATGTGTTGCTATGGGGATGAAACCTGTTGCCCTGGAAATGGAACCTGTTGCCAGTGAGGGATCAACAGAATGTGTTGCTTTGCTTAACTACCTCCATATTTCACCTTTGGAACATGGCTTTTATTGCATTTGTAGACAGTACAGCTCCTGAGATGTATTTTTTCAATGTGTGGGGCACTATTGGATAAGATTCTAGGGAATTTGCATTGTGTGTGCTAATAGGAAGATTAACTGATTAACCCCTGTACCAGCCTTCAAGGTCAGTATGACACTTTTCTGCTCTTCAGGCCAGACGGCAGCATTAAAGTCCAGCCAGACATTGCCATCTCCTGACAATAATAAAGCAATCCTAGAACTAGTTGTGAAATATTTTTGATATATACTCAGTAAGCTTTGATGCTAAGTATGTAGAAAGCATGCTATCATAGTGACTTTGAAAGGCAGAGGCTGGCAACTCCTAGTCTATGTAACAATTTTCTGCATTGGACACATGCATGGCTAACTGATTGAATAGAAGCATTTGATTGGCTTACATGTCTGACTCATAATGAGAGAGATAACATCTAAGAAAGGCTTGTTGAAGTAACCCGTGAATGGAACTGTAGGGTGGTACAACCCTGTCGTAACATCTTAACACTTAACTGCTAACTTGCTTTCTTGTCCTTCCTCTCTTTTAGAAATGTGGAAAAAAAAAACTTTGGAAAAAGAGGACAAACTTGCTATTAATTACCATGTTACATGTTGTGATTTTTGAGCTCATTACCAATGATGGAACCCCTTTTGTTTCAGTTAACTTGTCGATAGCCGTTCTCAACCTTTCACAGTAAATAAAGAGCACTGCTACTGTCTAATATTTTTTATTGATTATAACCCCACGCTCTACGTGCGACTTTCGTAGGTAACAGTAACAATGTTAATTTAGGTATTACTTAGTTTATAATGAAATAGTCTTCATGTCAAGCTTGCATGCTATGTTTCTGGCAGAGGTTTATTTTGACCGTTCAAATGATCTTTAGTTCTGAAAGTATTATTATCTTCAGCTTTATACTTTGGTTTATGTTTTTTTTTTTTTGTTTGATAAAAGAGTGAAACAAAAACAGTTTTGGTTGATTGCAACTTTTTGGTGGTGAAAAAGAGAAGTGTAGATAAGATTTTTATATTTTTTGACGAGATTAAAAAAGCAGGTCCCTAGGACCAGAGTATGGAGCACTGTGCTGTCATTTTTGCGTAATGTGTCTGTGGATATTAGTATTGCCACCTCTGCTTTGTCCCACACTTGGGGGCTATTCCAGCAACATTCAACTACAAACTTGTCCAGAAACAGTCTTCACTGAGCATCAGAACTCAGAACCAGTGCTCATCAAATCAATTGTATGTGCTGACCATAAAGATGAGTCAAAAGAGATTTCCACAAGTCATCAAAAATCACTGACTCTCAGTGATAAACTTCATTTGTGACTTGGAATATTGTCTGTGGGTGTATGTTGACACCCAGTCATAAATGGTGACACTGTTGAAAAAAAATATAAAATCATCTATTTTGCTGAACAGCATTTGTAGTAGCACCTTTTGTCCAATGGAAAAATGGTCTCTTTGCAGTAATATCACATTTTTTTTTTTCATTTTTTTTTAGTCTGCAAATTCCTAGTCTGTTAGAGTGAAACTGCACATATCACAGTTCTCTGGTATATGTTGAGATGAATTAATGCCTGTCAGTGATTAGGCTGTGTTGGTTGTTAGTACTTGTATACTGACTGGGAACTTGCGAACCTGCCCCACATGTGATCAATTGCTGGAATAGTACCATTCAACCTGGGATGGGATCTCCAATACTTCCTTGGGAGAGTCCATTGATAATTCCATTGGCCAGTTGTTTGATTACTTAAAAAAACCTGGAGCTTGAGACAAGTTAAAAAAGTTATATTAAAAAAAGAAAAGAAAAGAAAAAGCCCAACATCTCATACTTTAGTAGGCTTGAAGAAAATTGAACAAAAATCAGAGGAAATTGATTGTAGATGGCATGTAATTCTGTTCTTGAGCCCTTCGTTTATTTTGCTTACGTCTCCCACCATGACACATTGCCCATGTACACAAGGAAGACCTGCCCACTTCAGTTTTGCCTGACTTTTTCTTTCTTTCTTTTTTTTCCTGGTATGTACACCACCCAAGTACCAAAAATTTCCACAGACAAATTTAAAATTTGAGTAGTTTTTGATATTTTGGAGAGGTCTCACAAGAGAAGCAGTGGAGTTGATTGATCACACTGATAACACACTTTTCTTCTGTTCAAAGCAGTTCTACTCTGGTGAAACTGTCCTGATCTTTTGTTCATAATTAGCTTTGGATTCAATGCTACCAAATTCTGCTTTCAAATTGTGAATTCCACAACTGTTTCTGTGAATTCTTTCATTTTGTGGTCTACAAAGGTAATTGAATGCACATAAGTAAGTGGCCATTAGCACTGAACCACTGGGACATTGGCACTGCAACCAAGTGCAAGATTTTTGGTATTGGGCTGGAGAAGGTTTTGAAATTGCTGCCTTTGGTTGATTTTTATCGGATGAGGTTGGAATGAACAGAGCATGATGAAGTATTCAGCACATGCCTACTTCAAAGTGAACTGAAGCTAGCATCAGTGGCACCCATTTTTTTTGCACAGCCGTTCTAGCGTAATGCCTGCGTGTGTGTGAGCAGCAGGGTGTTTATCACCAGCGTTCACACTATCTCACGATTTTGATGCCGCAATGGATGCTGGTCCTCCAGTCGTATAATTTGATGCACTCTGAGTTTGATGTTTCACCCGTTTTGACTAATAGTGTGGTGCAGTTTGTTGTTTGCCCCCGTTCCAGGTTTATATCCCTACATGAACGGAAACGGTTCACCCGACGCTTCTACCCCGCCCGGGCAAGGTACTTCTCCCTCGTCTACACTGGTGTATTTGATTTTTCCGTCTGCCTCACCTACCTGGCCTGTGTTTTTGATGTCTGTTGGTCAATATATATTTTGGTTGCCAATATTTTTGGCCCGATACTGGGACTCTCTCCAGTTGAAGTACTGGTTGACCCCCTGTGGCTTGGTTCTCATGTCTCTTTCTTATTCATTCAATTTTGCATGTGGTGGCCATGTCTCTTCGCCATGGCTCTTCCTCTGTGGAGAATCTTCCCAGATAGCATGCTCAAAGTTATAAAACAGTGCATTATTCTTGTCAACTTCATTCAAAACTTGGTGCATGAATCTGGAAAATAGAGTTTACTTTAAACTAAAAATCGACTAACAAAACCTAACATTTAACACAACCACTGTATAGAATGCTAGAGATCATTGAGTTTATGTTTTCATCATACTTGATTTTGAAGACGACTCCAGATGAAATGAGTGTTTCACCCTATGCGCCACCCCCACCCACAGGCTAGGGCCGGGGCTGCAGCAGCTGTCTTTGGTTTGGTCCTATATACAGTGCTAGCTTGCAGCCAATATATACATTTCAGTTTAAGTTGCTTGATTTTCAAACATGTCACTCATAAGTTCTCTCTGTGGCCTCATTATATATATATATATGTTTATTTACTGACTTGTGGCTGTCGCTTGTTTTCGCTTCTTGTGAGCTCCTTTTATTGTCTTGCATTTATGACACAAGGTACCAAGAGTAAATTAGTAAAGATTAATAACTTAAACATTGAAATATACTAGATCCTATATCCCATGCAGTTTCATAGTTAAGTTTAACGTTAAAAATCTAGACATGCACCAAATTTATTAAGGAAAACTAGATCAACATCAAGAACCAAATTTTATTTATTAGATGAAGATACTCATAAAAAGTATCATTGCTTTGAGAGCTGTGTGAAAATTGATGTTGGTTTTCTATCTGGGGAGTTTCTGCATGCCATTGTATAATGTGGTGGAGCACTGTGAGGGCAGAAGCTACAGGTCTGGTGGTTGCTCTTGTAGGAGGCATCTTACCTGCACAGTGGGAAGACATCACTGGTACGACACCACTCTCTTTTGTCGATGACTGCGTGTCCTTCACCACTACAGTTTCAGCCAGGTCAGTTCACCGTGCAACTTATAATAACTGGTCATGTCGTATTGCCAGTGCACAATGTAAGCTGTAATAACTGGTCATTTCATATTGCTAGTGTACCATGCTACCTGTAATAACCGATCATTTCATACTGCCAGTGTACCATGTAATCTGTAATAACCAGTCATTTGATATTGCCGGTGTACC
This sequence comes from Hermodice carunculata, assembly GCA_964020975.1. Lineage (NCBI taxonomy): Eukaryota > Metazoa > Annelida > Polychaeta > Eunicida > Amphinomidae > Hermodice > Hermodice carunculata. The sequence goes on from OZ026613.1 coordinate 107,871,306, forward strand.
ACGTAAGCTGTAATAACCAGTCATTTCATACTGCCAGTGTACCATGTAAGCTGTAATAACCAGTCATTTGATACTGCCAGTGTACCACGTAAGCTGTAATAACCAGTCATTTCATATTGCCAGTGTACCACGTAAGCTGTAATAACCAGTCATTTCATATTGCCAGTGTACCATGTAAGCTGTAATAACCAGTCATTTCATACTGCCAATGTAGTGTGCAACCTGTAATATTCAGTTGCATCATACTGTCAGTGTACCATGTGACCTGTAATATCCAGACACTTCATACTGTCAGTGTACCGTGTAACCTGTAATATCCAGACACTTCATACTGTCAGTGAACCATGTAACCTGTAATATCCAGACACTTCATACTGTCAGTGTACCATGTAACCTGTAATATCCAGACACTTCATACTGTCAGTGAACCATGTAACCTGTAATATCCAGACACTTCATACTGTCACTGTACCATGTAACCTGTAATATCCAGACACTTCATACTGTCAGTGAACCATGTAACCTGTAATATCCAGACACTTCATACTGTCAGTGAACCATGTAACCTGTAATATCCAGACACTTCATACTGTCAGTGAACCATGTAACCTGTAATATCCAGACACTTCATACTGTCAGTGAACCATGTAACCTGTAATATCCAGACACTTCATACTGTCAGTGAACCATGTAACCTGTAATATCCAGACACTTCATACTGTCAGTGTACCTTGTTATCCAGTTTGATGACCATTCCCTTTGTGTGCTGTCTCTTAATGAGCTTGAAAATGCTAAAATAATGTAAGCAGGAAACATTTTGGCCATTAATTGTGCAAAAATAGTGTTAGAATATTCAAAACTTAAGTCTGAACTTGAATTTGTCATTGTGGACACTTTCTGACTGCTCTGAGCACTTACCAGGAACACTGTGGTATTTTCATGTGTATTCAAATTCATGGTTTTTGCATTTAAGACATTCCAGTACAACTTTAAATTTATCTTTGGACAGAAAAACTGTGGTTAAACTGGGTATAGTTAATTATCCTGTTTGTTTATTTCTCAATTGAGACATAAAATTTAGACTTTTCTTTTCTTTTTCTTTTTTTTTAATAGAATTCGTCCCGTTATGTAATGAATCAGGATCTTTCTGCATGCAAATTGTCAACTGGATGTAATTTTTCCAGTGCACCAGCAAGATTCATTGTATTAAATTTGATCTTCATTTTAAAGGTATACTGTGTATATATTGAGGCAATGTATATCATGATTTTTGTATTAGGTACAGAATGTATTAAGATGTAGTATATAAAAAAATTCACTGTGCAAGCTGAGTCTGGATGTGTCTTTGTCTAAATGTGAGTGTTTGTTTTTCAGGTTCTGGTTGATGGACTGTCAAAATATCGCTGAAGCTGCCAAAATGGCCACAGAACTCTACCGTGACGCAACTGCAGTTCCTTTCATGTCCAAATTTGTTGTGTTTTCTAAGCGCCACGACCCCCTAGAAGCCCGCCTGCGTGTCTTCTGCATGACCGATGACAAAATGGAGAAGACATTAGAAAACCAGGAACATTTTACAGAAGTAGCCAGAAGTAAAGATGTTGAGGTAGGTTAAAAGGGGCAAAATGTTACCAACTGAATGTTAAATGCAATTGAAGTAAAGATGGTGAGATAATTTAATAAGGTCAAAATGTTGCTATCTTAGTATTTGACAGAAGTGGTTGGAAGTAAAGATGTCATGTGAGTGTGGTAATCTTGAGATGTACCATATTTGGAACTTAACCCTTAAAGTTCTAATCACGCCTATACATGTAGTCGTTTTATCAGCACCATTAAACGTATAATGGTTAAAAGATTCAAATTCCTCATGAAGATACCTTTCCTTCAAATACCAGCAAACTTAGTCTTAGGCAAAAAGTAGACTTAGTCAACAGCTTTCCTTGGGACACTTTGTGTGCAAAGTGTCCCAAGGAAAGCTGTGGACTAAGACTACTTTTTGCTAGGATCAGCTGTTGACTCAGTCATAAATCAGTGCTGTAAGGGTTAAAAAAACAAAATGCTAATGAGGCAATTGCTGGTTGTGGTACATTTAAACAGATCCAATGAGACAGCTTGGTGTCAACATATTTTTGTTGCAGTCTCCAGTGCCAAGTATAAGTACATGCATATTGCTGAATTATGATAGAATGAAAAACAGTCATTAAGAAGAAAAAACAGTTTTTTCAGCAGTGTAAATTTGTGTACACGAATGAACCAACTGGAATGCACAACCCTAGCCCACACATACTGCAGTGCCCTCTACCTGGAGAAATGTAAACCTCTATTGCCCTATCACTGTCTGCTCATGGCGCCATGTGCGTGCAGGTCTTTTCTGGTGCAACATACATCTGCCAGGTGTTCAGCAAACAAAACATTTGTAAATATTGTGCAGCTTATTTGTAAAAGCAAACACTGGCAAAGGTGCTGCTCAATCAAACTTGGCCATGTTTATAATGATCTATTTACTTGATGTTGGAATACTACATGGTGCTATGTCAACGTCGTCCTGTGTGTTCAACAGGTGTTGGAGGGCAAGCCCCAGTATGTTGAGATGGCTGGCAACCTCATACCTGTCACCAAGTCTGGAGAGCAGCTCTTCATCAACTTCCATGCATTTAGAGAAAATCGACTACCATTTATTGTGCGAACACGTGATAGCAACCAGGAAGCGGTTGGCCGCATAGCCTTTATGAAAGAACCTAAGGTAGCACGAGGAGAAGCACCCCAAACACCCATCTGCAACTTGAATATCCGCCTCCCAGACACATTAAGAGTGAGTGCTCATTGAGTCAGTGGAATTTACTGTATACATAGGCTAAACAGGGACAAAGATACACTGTATACATCCCCTGTTTTAGCATATTTTATTCGACAAGTGGAAAAAAAAGGAACAATTGACAAAAAGAGCAGCACTGTGTTAATTTATTTTATACAAATATACCTCAAGATTGAAATTAGATTAGTTTGTTGGGTGGTAATAATTCTAATCATTTTATACAAATATACTTGAAATTAGATTAGCTTGTTGTGTGGTAATAATTTTAATCACAGAATCTAGATATCTATTTCAATAATACAAAATGCTCATTTACGTTTGAAAACACTCCTTTATGTTAATTCATCAACAGAGGAAACAAAAAATACTCAAAGGGAAAAAAACGATTTGTAATAGAGGGTAACTTCTCACTTTTGTCAACGGCGTATCTCTGAGTGAAGACTCGATTGTATTCTGTGCTGGTCTTTATGTATCAGGTCTTTGAAGCCAGGAATGGTGCCTAAATACAAAAGGTTCAAAATGACTGGTTCCATGGACATATATCGTATTATTTGCAGGGGGAACATGTATTAGAAGGTGGACCAGAAGATGCAGAAGAATTGAGAAGACGATATGAAGCAATGCGCGGAGGCGGTGAAGTCGGTGAGTGTTTGAGCAAGCATACATTCTATATGTACACTCTATAGGTACACTCTATATATACACTCTATCTTTACACTCTATGTGTACACTGTATTATTCCCCATGGTTCAGAGCGGTACCTGGTGTTAATCTATATTTACATAGGTTTAAGGGCGTGGCACACTTTACTGCGCTTTACACAGAAAACACGAATTTACTCCAAACATGTCTTTATGTACATTAGACTTCTTATTAGAGAGCGTATAAACTTTATATTTCTTAAAGGTATACATTTGGATTCAGCAATTCAAAATAATGAAATCTCTGTAAGTGTTGAGAAATTAAATTTTAATTGCTTAATTAAAAAACTTGAATTTTACTTTTTTTTTGCAGAAAAAAATAGGACAAACACTAAAAATGGGAAACATTATTTTGTTACTGGAAATTGAACAGTTTAGCAGCACAACGATAATTTGAATTTTGGATAAGTGTTTTAGTTCAAAATTTACAGGATGTTTAAATTGAAACTAAAATTTAAGAAAAATTAAACAGCCTTAAATTCAGACCTGAGCCCTTTTCCAAAAATATAAAATACATATTTTGGAGAGCATCATGTGTTGTTTCATTTGACACTATTATCTTCATCTGATTTTTGTCTTTAAAGTGTATGCAAAATTTAAGAATTTTTATTGAAATCAATTTCATCAATAGTGATACTAAAATTTTATATTCAGTGCCAGAATGAGACTTGATGTTATACTTTCTTTCAGATTAGATTGTAACCATAGACAGAAATTACACATTTATACACGGGAGTCATAAAATGTACCACACTCATAAGGGCACAAGGACTTTACCAGAAATATATACTTTTCAAATAATTTAATTTATACTTTTCAATGTGTGCCCTGGGTTAGGTAGAACACGCTGGTGCACAAACATGCTTCTGGACTATTCCTTGTCCGTATGATGACAATTACATGGACCCAGTCTTCCTACAAGTACTGAAATACCGAGTCTTAAGTTGTTGGTTTTGTCATTGCGTACCAAATGATCCTGGGACAAGGCTGCAGCGTAACAGGAAATCTAAACACCTCTGATCCCAGCATGCACCCATTCCAGACAGAAGTTAACCCTACCTCTGCTGCAGGCGAGAAAACCCCCCAAAGATACTTACATCTCCTATGCTGCAAGCGAGGTGATCTGCCCAATGTTGCACATGCTGAAGATCAACTTTCAGTGCACAAAATTACCAACATATGGCACGTTCTCCTTCAGATGTACAACATATTAAATGGTTTCCACTATAACTATTGGGTAATAGCGTCAAAATTATCTAAATTCTATCTAAAGAAATTGTACGAAGTTTGAGACCACAAAATACACAATTTTACAGCTGTTTTGTGGATTTTCATCGGCAAATGTACCAAAAACAATTGATTAGATGTTTATTTAGAAGTATATGAATAGAATTGTCACATTTAAACAAAATTGTTTCTGCAGCAAAAACTACACAGTTTAATTGACCAGAAATGAGCATATGATGTCTTTCTTTGTGTAAATAAACGTCGATGTGGATGCCCTGAAGATCATGTTTGTGGGGCGACCCCAAGAAAAATTCAGCGTGACAGACAATTAACCAACAAATAAAAATTAAATAGCAGAGGAAGGGTTAATCAGTCAACCTACCCAGGCAGCATTGCTCCCTATTTCATAAAGAATTAAAGATGTTCAGTTACAGAAATCATTTCAAGGCATCATCTCTCATTACATATGTACAGTTTTATCGTATCTTTGAAGCAGTGTTCCGAGGTAGTTGCTCAGGCAAAAATGTATCTTGTTTACACACTTTCCAATAGTTTTATAATACATAATTATATTTATAGATGCACACATACACACACATATCTTATCCGCCCTCCCCCCCCCCCCAATAAATAATGTGAAATAAATTGGATATCTTACTTTGTAGTTGATGAACACATTTCCAAAGCAGAGCTTCGATTAACAGATATAGCCGACACACTTCAAGGTGACTGGGTTATTTTGGCAAGACAACTCGACATTGATGAGGAAGAAATTGCCAAAATCCAGTCCCAGTACCCCTATGTCAGTGAACAGGCCCTCGTGATGTTACATGTTTGGGTTGAGAAAAATAGAGGTCAAGCTACAGGTATGGAGGTTACATTAATGTTTTAGAATATCTTCAGGTTTCTCCAGAAAACCTGTTTGCAGTGGTGTAAGGTAGTGGTAACCACAAATTATAGATATGTATGAGATCAGATACAGACTGTGGATCTTGTTAGGGATTGTGTTCCAGTCATCGTCACATAACATGAAAACAGTTTTCTTGATGTGAAATTTACGTGCACAGGTATTGGAAGTTTCTGTGAGATATCATTGATCATGTGGGGTATGTTATCTGTGCAATGTTGCCTGCATCGAAAGTATTTGATTTGGGGAAGTTTGCTTATGACCTGTACTTTTACTGGTACCTCACACAAGCTTGTCTGGTAAATAGACTTCTGTTTGTTGCAGGGAATGAACTTGAAAGAGCTCTTCGTAAAATTGGTCGAGAAGATGTCATCAGGAAGTGTATGTACAATATCGAAACAGTTACAGATGAGCACGAAAGAGCAATGGCTAAAGTACAGATAGACCACGAAGAAAAAGGTAAGACTTGCTGTCTTTTAGTGAAGTTTGACTTCAGCTTGAAATCCACACAAAAAGACACAATGTAGCAAAGTTACAAATTCATTTCTATAAAAGAGATAATATGCTGTATTGTGTGGGTGAACACTGGAAAATATCTTGTGTAGTATAAATTATAAGACATGGGAACGTTGATAGGATTGGCCAAAATGCTCTCATCACACTGACAAGGTAATAAATGTTGGGGGTGGATAAGGAGTTCTTTGTAAAAAGTCTTTTTTCTATAGTGCACGTGATAAATTAGCGGCCATCCAACAGCTTGGTTTCATTTGTAACGAGAACATCATGCACCAGACATATATCGCATGTGGACATGGTATCTTACAGATTTTGACCAGCTGAAAGAAGAACTTGGACCATCACGAGACTCTTCCATGCATCGAGGCGCATCGCTAGACGTTTCGTATGACGAACAAGATATTGTTAAGGTGAGGTGCTTTTTTTTGCACCGTACCAGTGCAGCCCTGTTCTGCTGCCACCATGCTTGCAATAAATGTGCTGGCTGGAGTGTCTTCTGAACAGATCTTGAGTGCTTAAATAGATCTCGTGTTAAAAGTCTGTATCTTTCTCATGAAGAAGTAAAATGAGCTGTTGTTTGTTGACTCGAGATCTTGACAGAAGACACAAGTTTCTGTGACAGAGATGAGAGTATGTGCGCATGTCCTTGTATTCTCCTGCTTTTTGGCTGTCATTGAGTTGCTGCCAGTGTTGTTTATACACTCACACTACCTGTATTTCCTGTCTGTCCTACCTTAAAGATAGGAACAACAGAAATGGAGTCGTGTTGGAGTATTTGTTCTTTTGGTGACTCACTTGAAAACACCAAAGTTTTAGTCCTTGTTTTGGGGTGCAGGAATTGACCTGCAATGTGAACTGAGTAGTTACAGTTTATGTAAAAATTTGGATAAAACAATCACGTAGGTGTTGACATTGTAAGTGCACAAGTTTTTATTTAAATGGAGACTCTGTGTTGTAGATAGGTTGTCACATGTGCATAGTTTAATACGCTGAGCTAAGGAAGATTTCCTTCCTCCACTCTCTGTGTAATTTTACAGTATATCAAGAAATAACACCTGAATTTATCAACTTTAGATTGAATAGGAGTTGAGTGTAAAATTAGCATAGATATTGTTGTATTGCACATAGAAAATAACTGAATGCATACAAATCACTATAAAGACTTAGTATATACAGCTAACACTGTAGAACTTGAAAACCATGTGCTATTTGGCTTTTCAAAATTGACAAAATCTGTGCCATCTTGCCCATCAAGTTTAAAGTGTGAAAAGTGAAAGCATTCCATGCACGATACATTGGGTTGCACTTGAGCCTATGTAACTGTTTGGCCTTTCTTGTTCCTTTGGCGCATGCTGTGTGATATATAGAATATCCAAGCCCTCCTCAAGGTGAGCTCCATCCTATTGTCAACAGCCAACTTCTCTAACCTTTAACATCTAAGATTTCATTTATTCCGTGTTGTGCTCACCATTCCCCTTCCCTCTGCTGGCCCATGTGACACCAGGTTTTTATGGCTCACACACAAGGCATATGGAACAAGTGAATGTTTCCCAGCCTTTGATGCCAGGTGAACTGCTCTGTCAGGTGCCATGCTTCACTTGCAGCCTACTTTGTATGTGAGCCACAAAAATCATCAGCCATCTTTGTGTGCGTGTCACGTCCCCATTGCTTGCTGGATATTAAAATGTTGATCTTGCAGCATGCCCTTTGAACTTAAGCGGTGACCTATGAACTCGAGCATAATCTCATAATCCTGCGTGACTTCATGATATTAACAGGATCTTTCATCTAGATGTGCAATATTAACCATTCAGGTGCCATAAATAATGGTATGTCTTACATTAGCATGAGGATGATATAACTCAACAGAAATATGACATGGATTGTCAAGCGTTTCCTTCTCCTTTTTTTTTTTTTGTTCAAAGTTAATTCTTTCGGGGCCACATTTTTGATTGAGTCAACAGCTTTACTCAGCACTCTTTGGGTTCAACGTGCCCAAAGCACACAGAGGAAAGCTGTTGACCTGTTGTGTGGGACTATAGACATGATCGTACTTGAATGAAAGGTCTTTTTTATAAAGGTCATTAATATAGTATCCATTTGATAATTCACAGAAGTTCATCTTAAGTACTTCGACTTAGTCGCAGTTGGTAGTGAAACAGTTCAAAGAGAATACGGTTGATAAAAAGTTGAGCAAAGTTTGTGTAGTTGTGAACCAAGTAGATACATGTTATGTATAAATTGGGGATATCCTGTAAAGTGTGCAGATGTGGTATAATAGTAAGAGAGGCGCATGCGTATATATCAGTCTTATCACACATTCCACTGTATCTATGAAGATTCTATCAAAACACATGTAGCCATGTTTGGTGCACTGGTAAATCCTAGAAACTTGGGGAACAAAGTTTTAATACATTCACAGCCTTTATTATTGGTAGACATGATGCTTAATGTGGTATCAGTAGAAGCTTGAACTCTAGTGCTAGCTTTGGGATGGATATGTTTTGTACATGTGAGCTCGTGTAGGGTTTCTTTCTCTTGACATTATATAATCGTTTTGCAGCACTTAGAGAGCAGGACTTACTAACACAGTGGCATGCATGGGGTACTTGTGGAGCTCTCAGACTGATTATTGAGGGTTGTACCTGTATATGTTGTTTTTGGCCTGCATGCCTTTGTTGTGTCACACAGGTTTTGTCCTTGTAACACTCAGGAGGGTCTGTTTTGTTCTTGGCTTGGCAGGAGTCGGAGTCTGCTGAGGAGGAATCTGCAGGGAGTGAGTCTGGATCCATTGTGGAGAACAGAGACTATGGGGGCAAGAAACGAGTCGGTGAGTAAATAAGCCACATGTGTCACGGACACACCAGTGAGTAGATAAGCCCACGTGTCACGGACACACTATACTTTTATGAAATGAATATATTTTTATATCAGTGATAAAAAATTACCAAGTGTAGTTATGTTGTATAAGTTGATAAGTGGTAGTATATATATATGACCATGAGCAAACAGCCTTATGTGACTGCTTTACAGCTAGGCGACTGGTGCCAAAGGTTGCAGGTTCGAGTCCTGCTCGTTCCAAATATAAAATATATTGTCTTCCAGCCTTTGTTTTCAGTTTGTGTTTGACTGATACCGTGCCAGTCAGGGTGACAGGAATTACTGTATTTTTATGCCATGTAGACTTCCCTTGAAAATCATAATAATGTTGCTTTTGTATTGCTTAATGCGTCATTTTTTTCTCTCATTTTGATCTATACAGTGAAATTTTTATACAAGCTTTTCAGCATTTTGATATGTAAATCTAGATAATATGTTTAATCTTTCACTAAAACTTTGGTAGGTCTACTTGGACATTCTGTAACAGTAGTATTAATCAAATGGTCAATACTTTTAGAATTATTACTTGCTTCACATATCTTGGTACAGAAGTTAAGGGGCATATGTTCATCAATAGAGCATGTCAGAGACACTATTCTGCAAGGTGGCAGCACCTGTCTCCATTGACATGACACTATCAACTAATGAATGAAACAGGTTGTCTTAATCCCTGAGTGTCGCCACCTGCAACAGGTGAAACCAGGGGATATGATCTCCAGTGCCACCTGCAGGAGATATGATGCATTAGGGAAATATATTCCTTGACTTCTGTACCTGTGGTTGTGGTTTTTCATTAAAGTCCAGTTTCCTGCAGATGCTAGAGTGTTGTCCCAGTCTGTTGTAGTATGTTTTCAGTGAAACTGTGTGCAAAAAAATGCATTCACCAACACTCTTGCTCATGCCTCATCAAAGGTATGCAGTAAACGTTTATGGTGAATAAGTGGTGCTTAATTCATGAAAGTGGTTTTGTGAGTGTTGAGAGGAGGAGCTGAGGGAGGGTGTGTGCTGGAAGGCAGGGAGTGGATACATGTGTTGCATACCAACCGGTGGCAGAAGTCATTTTGTGCAGTTGTAGTTGTATGCACATAATTGCGTTGTTAATGTCTTCTTTTAACAGCCATTTTTACTAACCAGTGTTACCCTAAATTTGTGCTTGGATTACATTGAGAGAGCAACTACTTTGCAGCAAGTGACTCTTCAAAATACCCTCCCCCTCCAAAAAAAAAATTTAAAAAAAAAGAGAAGAGAGAGAAAGAAAAAACCCAACTCGTCAAAATGTGAGAGATAGTTTTGCTAGACAGTTGAGGTAAAACCCTAGACATGGACACAGCAAGAGCAGCCAAACAATACAAATTCTGCCCATTTCAGTTTTTTGAAATAAGGAAAAAATGCAGCCAACAAGTCCAATAAGCTCTTAATGATATGTGGTATCTGCACAGGTGTACAGAAGTAAAGAGGTGTATGTTTCTATTTAATCTGACATTCCTTTGAGCCACCAAACTGCTGAAGGAGCCAGAGTAATATTACTGTCCTTGCTGCTGAGTCTGTACTTGATCCCCAGACCCTGTCTCTGCCAGCTAGCAGGCTTGTGGTGGAAGAATTTTTCTCTAACCCAATGTGTCTCTGCAATATCAGGAAGACCAGACTCCATTACAGAGGAAACGCTAGTGCCTCAAGTTGATGAACGAAGAGGGGTGCTCAAATCCCCCACAGCAGAGGAGGAAGCAAAAGCCTCGCGTGACAAGGCGGAGGCTTTTGTAGCCTTTGCCAAACATATGGAAGACCAGGTGGAGATCAGAGCAGTCGTGGAACCCATGGAGGAACCAGGTACTTTGGTGCACGCCTACGGTCGTCACTGCACCTGCCTTCAACTCACTGTGTCACGCATGCTTTCACTTTCAGTTCTTGTTTCCTCTTTTTTTTCCCTAGGACAGCCGGATCATGTGCACCCTTGCCACTGGCAAGAGGGCATTATGTGTTGTGTATTTATGTTTTGTACTTTGCCTGTGTGTTGCTTGCATTACTGTTCATGATCATGACGGGAACACTGACATGATTTAGTTCTGTCTGTTGGTAACAGCATGCCATACTCAGAAGTTTTTGCTTAAGTATAAAAACAACTCTGCAGACCTATCCTTCAGTAGTATTTTCCTGTATCCATCATCAAATTTGGATTGGGAAAAAAAGAAGAAAAAAAACCGATTCATACTAGGCTTAAAGAAAAATGTTTAAACAATGTTGGATAAAAGCATCATGAAAAATATGGTTAGTTGTGGTCCATCTAATCATTCAAGATACACAACTTGTGGGCTTCTATTTTTTGGACAGATTGCAAAAGCTTCTTTTAGGGCATGTTTTGAAGGTGACTGAGCCTTGATTCACTCTTCACATCCCTTCAGTTGTTCTACCAATGAATATGAAAACTAGTTACAAGAAATCTGACCTAATTTTCCTTTGAAGGCTGAATTGAAATGTTGAAAGTGCAGTTTGAAATGAAGAGTGACCCAGGGTGTGGGTGACCATGCACACAGTAGTTCTCTAATGGGTATGGATTTCATGCATGTCATCGAGGACCATTGCATCTTGGGATATGAAGTAGAGGGGCCATGGAGGAACAGAGGTCCCTGTCATAACAGGCCCTTGGCATGAGAGACCACTTTACAGATTCCTAAGTCCTATACTGTATATTGCTTTTCTTTTCGTATGTATAAATTTTCACACTTTTTGTATTTTTGACATTTCACTGTTGTTCTGATTTCACTGTTTTTGTGCCATTAATAGGCAACAATAAGAGTACAGGGAAATTAAAGCAATTTACAGTACTTCCTGTGTTAATCTCTGTTGTGAGATGCCCCCGGTCTTCTAAGACCACTTTTTGTTGCAGTAGGGTGGTCTGGCGACAGGGACCACTGTCATAAAATGTGCATGTTGTGCATTAGATTCAACAGTTCTGCCGTTGTCTTGTGTCTTGTTTTGATTGACAGTTTTCATTGACTGCTTGTTATCTTTGTCTAGGACTGGCTTGCATAGTAATGGTACTGCAATGACATAGCAGAGCATTAAACAGCTGTGTGGTCGTGGTTGGCTAAGTGTCATCAAGGAGTTACACAGAACTGCTTTTTGGGTTGACATCTTTTTGTCGTGGCCTGTTTTCTTTTGACCCTGAAATTTTCGAACTTCTTGTTACAAAATATTTGTGAAGTCCCCTAGTGGTCTTAGCATAACATAACATTGAGGTAACTCGCATACAGTTTGGTGCATTGTCAGTTCTACCTCAGTTTTATGGTTTAACTCAAAAAGTGTGCACACATCATACTGAAAATGATAAAGATTAAAAGATGCAAAAATAAACAAGTTTATGGTTAAAAATTCTAAGAAAAAAAATAGTATCTGAAATGGTCAACCGTAAAATTTGGTGACAGTGATGGTGTCCTGGCTGTTAACATGTCACTGGAAGTAACTTTAGCACAGAAATGGGAGGGGGTTCTGATTGCTTCTCTGAACAGAATCCCATGGCATTTCTCCTTGGAAAAGCAATTTTGTGTTTACCAAACTTGAGTGTTGTTGAAGTGTATTTATACTTGAGTGTGCAACTGTGCAGAGTTCTCTAACATGAATGATCTGGGTAGAACGGTGCATGGTGGAAGTATTTTGACTGGACGTAATGCTAGTTTGTGAACATCATATTTTCTTTGTTTAGCATCCATTCCAAGAGCCTCATTCTAAGTAAAACATTAACTGTTTCCTCCCAAGTCCTTGAATTAAGACTGAGGTAACAGCTTTCCCTGCTGTGGTTTGGGTGCTGCTAAGGGCCCAATGCACACCAAGGAAAGCTGTTGACCTGGAGCATGTTGTCATAATACATGTATGTCTCAACTACAATTCCCATTTAACTTGTTTTCATTGCAGTTCAAATTAGTCAAAATTGAATCAGACAATACTTAACCGCCACCCAGTTTTGGTTGGTTTAACCCATTCCAGGTCAGAGTAGGACTAAGTCAATAGGTTCCCTTGGCGTGGGTTGGGAACAATGCACTCAACCCATGCCAAGGAAAGCTGTTGACTTAGAGCATGCCATCATGAATGGTCTTACAAATCTGAGCGAAGATTTTTTCTTGTAATGAGAAATTGAAGTAAAAATGTTAAGGCAGGTGACAATTTACTTGCTGGCTTTTTTGGGGTTGTTTGAGCAGGAAGGTTGTTGGGGAACAGGTTGAAATGAAAAACATTGATGTGTAATGTGGAGGCATGCTGGTGACAGCTCTATGTCGATTGTCTTTATCTGTGTCCCCTGCAATTGTAAGACCACTGTCATAGGCAAGCACATGACACATGGAATGTACTTTAAACCAGAGTTTTTGTGTTCTTTAAGGTCAATTCTGTATAAAGTAACCAGATATTTTTAAAAGTCAACTACACTGTCTTTCAGTGTTCTAAATTCGTCCATGAAAGGAAATATTTGAGTGAGACCTATGCGACTCCCCCCACCCCACCCCCCCACCCCCACTTTCACAGGTCAGCAACGTTCCTGGGCATAGATTGGGCTATTAGTGCCTGACCTGCACCAAGGAGCTTTGTTGGATCTGCCACAAAAAGGCAGGGCAAGGTTGTTATGAGAGCCACCATAACAAAGGATGGAGAATATGATGGTTATTATAACATGCATACATGGATAATGATATGTTTCCATGACTATTTCTGATGTCCAGTGGCTCGTTGCTCAAGCTCGGGTCATCATAGTACACCTGTACACGTGTACATTGTAACGGCTGCAGTCTTTTTATGTGCATTGAAATGGTTGATGGTCACAGCACCATTACAGACACCACTGCATGAAGTAGCAGTTTAATTTTAAGGAACATAAGAATGAAAAGAAACTGCTTTGGTGCAAAGATCTGGGAACTGGGCTCTACTGCTCTGACTGATACAATCTAGACTGATCTTACTTTGCTGTAATATCTGGCTATATCAGAATGATGAATTACTTTGAATACCTTCTTTCTCTTGCAACATATTTTAATATTTTACTATCGCATGATCCTCTGTATGAAAGTTTACAATGCTAAATATCCTCTTGTTGACATCAGAAATGGTACCCGTGTTTTCTTGCATGTTTCTGTTGGTTTTGGGTTCCCAATGGTTAAACTAACTATTTGCAGACAAAACGGCTGTTGAAGAAGCTGCCATAACCCCAACGCAGCAAAAATCCCCAGTTGAAGATCTTGTCCAGAAAGCAGAAGCACTGAAAGAAGAAGGCATGGACGATCGAGTTTCGTTGTCTAGCGAAGACTCGCTTTTAGCAGCAAAGGAAGAGAAAACAGGTAGACCCTGGTGGTTGAAGTCTGGCCTTGCTGTGACTTGAGTTTGTGTTTTTTCCGAGTGTTGTGTTGAACATCTCAATTGTGTGTTGTGTTGTTTATGATGTGCACTTTGTATTAACTTTCCATTAACTCATATTTATGTTGTTTTTTTTTTTTTTTAGTTTTCACCATTTACTAAATTCACCTTTTCTTATTTGCAGAATATTTCCTTTGTACTTACCTCAGCATGCTACGTGTATGTCATATGTTAACATGTCTTTTTGTGTACGTTCATACATGTATATAACCACATATCTTTCTCGGAGCATCAAGTGGATGCAGTTCTTGAAGTACCCTGGTAAAGAAAGAGTGAGTTTTCCTTATAATTTTGTTGCATTTGTGCCATTAAATTACCCTGGCACACTACAAGGAACTTGGGACCAAACAACTGGTACTGACAAGAAATTTATCCTGGTTGTCACAAGTTCTTAGGTTTAGTTGACAGGAATATGTTTTGTGAACCTTTGATTCATCAAATTCATTACTGATTAACCTGGAAAGAAGAGTACCACAGTCCACAACACAGTTTGAAATTCATTGATGCAAAGCAAGCTGAAAAATCGTGGTAAAACATGATGATATTGCCTCATGCAGATGGCAAAAATGCACAGCTTATTGGTATTCTGATTTGTCAGAATTACGGAAGGACTTGAGCAAGCTATGTGGTGGTTGTTGTAAACAGTCTGTAAAATTTCTTCATTTTGCAGATGCCTAGTCCTTATGTGAATATCACCATGTCTTTCTGTTGCAGAATAACACTCTCCATTTTAGAATGACCTGTAGGATGACCTTGACCTTATGCCCTAGTAATAGATGTCATCTGTAGAATGCTGACCCATAACTCTTTATTTCTATCCCATTTTCTGCCATTTTTAGTTCTTTGATCCATCATGTTACCAGTTAATACTGCACTCCAAAGTGAAATGCACTCATCAGCCAATGCACTCTGTCCACAGACTTCTATTCGCGTAGTTTTCTTGGTGATACAGAGTTTTGTACATTTATTGTGCAAGTTTCATCTATGCATTTTGCCATTGCTGGATGTTTCAAATATTACTTGTTTTCATATTTTGTATATTCAATGTTACATTTACTGAAGATCAGGCAAAAATTTAAACTTTGTTTAATAAAACATTGTAAACAAAATTGTTGCCTCATATAATATTACCCAGATGTAAATAAATCAAGGTATGGTAGAAATGATCAAAATGAATGTAAACGGGGGGGGGGGGGGGGGGGGGAGGGGGGGGGACGACACAGTATAGTATGCATTTATCACAGGTGTTTTATGTCATAAGAAGAAAGGGCTGGTCCTTTGAAGATACATTAGTGTGCAAAATAGAGATAAATCAAAAAGGGAAATTTGATAGCTTAACAAAACCTTGTCCCATCCTTGAAAAAAGAAAATCTGCCCTACTATCCAGGCTACATTTGCTCCAGGCACAAGGTTTACACCATGCTTTCCTAGCAGTGAGCACAGATAGATAACCATAGCAAACGGTAGTTGCCCCTGTCTGCTATCCTTGTGGTGTTTTGCTGTGGGGAGAATTTGTGACTAGGCAAGCTGTTCTAGGTAGATGACTGACTGACAGCAAGCTTTACATGTGCATGCCTTATTGCAGGTGAGGGCAGAGCCGCCGCCGAAACCAAGACCCCTCCGCCCTCCCCTGTTGAACGATCTGCCCCACAAGGTACAAACCCCGTTTAAAACCTGGCTCTGTGTACTGCGTTGTCTAATGTGTGTCTACTTTGTGCCGAACGAGTAGCCTTTCTTAGACTTATTGGGAAACTCACTTGGCTTAACGGAAACCAATAGTAAAGTTGCTGAACCAATAATAAAGTTGCTAAACTTTTCCTGAAAGAATTGCGCATTTGTGAATGTAGATAGGAATACGATTTAGGACCACTAGACCTTTTCTTTGTATGGAAATTCACTTATGTTAGAACTGTAGCTGTGTTTAGGAAATCTTATATTTATTCATGGGAAAAAATGACTGAGAGCACTAATTGTAGAACTTAAGTTTCACACACAGCAGACCTGAAACCTCAAGAGAACAAGCTGCAATCATGCCCACCTCAAAACCTTTGTTTCAAATAAATGCAACCCACACTTTTGCCCATCTCAAAACCCTTGTTTCAATTAAATACAGCCAAGTAATTACCCTGGACACGATTATCATTAGAAATCGGGCAGTTGTGTCATTTTTACTGTTTTTAATGTTTCAGCAAACCAGATGACATACATTTACACGAAAGTGTTCCTTTAAATTTGCTGTTATGATAGTCTTTCCTACCAGAGTAGCCCACTGACTACTAACTCACTGAACAAATCCTTGGCTTATTCACAGATGTGATTAAAAATGGCACCACATGTAAGATTTCCCAGCACATCGCCAGAATCATAGCTTGTCAGCTTTTCCACAGATACACAGCCACTATACTAAAAGTACTAAATCCACTACTAAAGTTCATAATCTTTCCTCTAAATAAATAGATCTTCCAATCTCAGTTATTCCATGCACACCTGTTCCTCAGTCAGACCCTTCCTTGATAGCTGCCAAAAATTTGTTCCGTTCTTTAATTTCCTGTGCTCTGCTTGAAAATGTGCATTTGTAACAAACACATCAGCGTAGTTCATCCCCTCTTGAGTTTCCTGCATTGTATTTGCTCTGGTGTTACTGTGATCTGTCTTTGTGCTGTCTCTCATTTGTCCTGTCTGCCTCATTTCTGCTAGTCCACAGATTATGTTCACTTCAAAACAAAACAAAACAAAAAAGGACTTTTTTAAAATTTTGTTTTGAAAAGTGAAAGAAGGCTGGGTGCTCAAATGATGCAGTATTGGTGTAAAAAGTGTTATTGCTAATACTACTGGTGTGTCTGGCATACTCATCAGTATGGTGTGTCGGGCATAGTCCCCCTGTATGGTATGGTGTGTCAGGCATAGTCCCCTGTATGGTGTGGTGTGTCAGGCATAGTCCCCTGTATGGTGTGGTGTGTCAGGCATTGTCACCTGTATGGTGTGGTGTGTCAGGCATAGTCACCTGTATGGTGTAGTGTGTGAGCTGGCCACAAGGAGTGCTGTACTCTTCATGTCTCGTGTGTTTATGATGTTTTACCTTGGAAGTGTCAGTTGTTGTATGGTTTGGTGTTCAGAGTGACATGATCTCCCATGGTGTGAGAGACTTTGTATATTGTGAATAGTAAATCAGGAGACTGGAGGTGTTTTCGTGGTTCCCGATAAAGGTGTTGTGCAAACAGTGATCACCCTTTGATTTTCTAATTCTCCCACATAAAGAGCACATGTACAAAGATGCCAAAGTTGGAGAGAAGTTCCAGTATGCTGATGGTTCAAAGTCACCCGCTGAATTCCCTCATACACCACCAGAATTGGACGAGGGTGCACCCTTAGCCGAGCATGAAATTTATCATCAAGGTGGAGGTCATTCTGGTTTCGGCATGGCTCTTTTTGTAGTGTGGAGATAATCCTACATTTTCATTCGCTGATAATTCATTGATAGGAGAGTACCTTTACTAAAACAATATGTATATTAGAATCAAATTCTACTAATGCTATCCTCAGTCAAGTTTTATATCAATTTTGCATGTAAGCAGATATGAAAGTTGGATTACTTTTCTTGAAATTCCTCATAAAGATAAGGTTCATACTTGCTTTGTTCAGCATGGCTGTTAGTGGTGTGGAGATAGTCATATGTTCTTTAATCATTCTCAGTGGGACAGCCCCACCACTAATGCAATATGTATATTAGGCTCAAAATCCGCATATGCTATCCACAATGTAGTGTTAAATTAGTTATGTGTGTGAGCAGATGTGAGGGTTGGATGACTTTTCTTTCTGGACTGGGGAATATCACAAGCCATCACATCTTTTTTTTTTGGGGGGGGGGGGGAGAGTAAATAATGTTATTTAATCACTGTTGCCCAAAGAGTAGTGGTTGTAAAAAAGAACTAGATCTGAGCATTGGCAATAAATTGAACATCTATCTATGTCTGGCCTTTCGTGAAGAAAGAAAGGAAAGCTGTCATCCAGCTGGCGAGTGATGAGTGTGTGGAGTCCTGCATTAACACTTGACAAGCCTTGTGTTTGATACCATGATTAATGTAGCCTGTAGTTTGAGTGGAACAGAAACCAAGGAACCCCCTTGATCTTGTACTGTGGACCACTGTACACTTGGCCTCATATTGCTGCTTAATCCAACCATTTACTGCCTGTGTGGGAAAGCTTGTCAGCGTGCCGCCTCTTGCCAGTCTTGACCAAGTTCAGCGCAGATGCTATTTCAATACAGTGCTCCCTCATTGTAACATTAATGATGGTGTTCATGGAGTACCGTTATAGATACAGTGCTCCCTCGTTATAACACTAATGATGGTTTTCATGGAGTAGACTGTGTTATAGATAGAGTGCTCCCTGATTACAACACTGATGATGGGGTCCATAGAGTAGACTGTGTTATAGATACAGTGCTCCCTGATTATAACACTGATGATGGTGTCCATGGAGTAGACTGTTATAGATACAGTGCTCCCTGATTATAACACTGATGATGGGGTCCATGGGGTAGACTGTTATAGATACAGTGCTCCTTGATTATAACACTGATGATGGTGTCCATGGAGCAGACTGTGTTATAGATACAGTGCTCCCTGATTATAACACTGATGATGGTGTCCATGGAGTAGACTGTGTTATAGATACAGTGCTCCTTGATTATAACACTGATGATGGGGTCCATGGGGTAGACTGTTATAGATACAGTGATCCCTGATTATAACACTGATGATGATGTCCATGGAGTAGACTGTGTTATAGATACAGTGCTCCCTGATTATAACACTGATGATGGTGTTGTTCATGGAGCAGACCCAGGTCTAGCTGCGTATAATGAGGGGATACTTAGCATAGAACTAATGGGGAAGTGTGTCAGTGGGAGGCAAGGACCCACCATGTTATATCAGAGTCTGCCTTGTATGAAGGGCTTTATAAAGAGGGAGCACTGTATAGTTGGAAAATAATCACATTTCTTAACATTGTATCAAAAGTTTGACCCAGATGTTATGTTGTAAATGTTCATTATTACTGAACAGAGGAGTAACATCTTTGATGATTTTGGAATGACAGGTAGAAGCTTGGGCCATGCTGCTTCGCATTGGCATAAAGTAAAAATGGATGTGGGGTGCTCAAGATTGCCACTAGTGATTATGCCGTTATATGCAAGTATCTTATACTGCCTTGGCACTGTCAATGAACAACCCCTTACATCCAAGTTTCAGCCCTTATGTGAGGGAAATGTTTATGGGATATCATCATTAAGAGACTTGGTCAAGACTGCTGAGCACTGCAGTTTTCCCTGATAGCCACGAGTTGACATTCTCCTTGGTGCTGCTGGTAATGAGTGCATGGCGGTTAAATAGCTTGTTACGTTTTGCATCATGGTTGTCTTTTTTTTCCTGTTTCTTTCTCGCTGCTCTTGTGCTCACAACTTGTGGAAGCAGAAAAGTCAGTGTCTCCTGGGGATGAGTTTGGGGATGACGAAGTCACTGAAACCTGGGACGGAACCCAGTGGCGTATAGTTAGAACACGACGATGGAAAGGTACAGCGCCGAAGGCTGTCACTCGCACCATCGGCCATTCATGTCAACATTTGCTTTTCCTAGCTTATCACTATGCTTTGCTTCTTCCTAGTTGCCTTCTTC
Source organism: Hermodice carunculata (assembly GCA_964020975.1). Classification (NCBI taxonomy): domain Eukaryota; kingdom Metazoa; phylum Annelida; class Polychaeta; order Eunicida; family Amphinomidae; genus Hermodice; species Hermodice carunculata. Next base: position 107,891,421 of record OZ026613.1, read on the forward strand.
CCCAGTGTACATATTTGATATTTGTAGTTTGCGAGTGTCAGATTGTTTTTGTTTGGGAAGCTGCCATTGTTTGTGTGCTGAATATGTTTTGCACATGTACTCAAACAGTTTGGGTGCATGCAGGTTAACAGGTTGATATTTATTTGTGTGGATGTTTTCTCGTTTCTGTTTTGAAAAGGATTTTTTTTCTTTAATTTAGGAAATAATGTTTGCCTACCTGGAGGCATGGCACTTGAGCTTAGGCTATATCAATATAAAATGTTGTTGCTAAAATAGAGAATAACTTAACTTTGTTTTTTATTGTTGGTACTTTTTTTTGGCAATACATGGTATTGTATTTGTTCATGTGTAATGGTGTACTGGCATGTGCACTCAACGTGGTGGAATATGGAAGCTCGGATCAGTCAGCCTAAATATTGTGACATTGGGTATACACATTCATTGACTGCATCTAATGTCTTCACAGTTCTAATCTCAGCAAAATGTATCAAGGAAATGATTTGTTAAGTGGAGAAATGTTCCTCAAGTTTGGATTTCTTCCTGAAAAGAATGAAATCAAGTCCCTGAACATTGATTCTATTGAGTATCAGTGATACCTAAATATTATATTAGCAGTTTAAATACTTTATCAGCTATCATTTCTAAATACTATATCAGCTATCATTTCTTCTCCTACCAGCACCAGACACATTTCTGTCTTCACAATGTCACCCTAAACATTAGCTGAAGATCAAAGCAAACATGAAGTTTGAAAGAAAAAACATTTGTGGAAATTTTAACGCTATCACGCAGATAGGTCCTTGCACTTTACAAACGCCATGGTTCCCTGCATCTGGTGCAATGGGACAAATGGAAATGCCCACGTACACACCTTGTGGGAGGCTTTCCACCTTTAGTCCATGTGTATGGATGTGTACATGTGTGTTTATATGTACACATATGTACATATATTTGTACGTACACGCCAGTCGTGCACGCCGGCTGCAGCTGCATACAAACATCTTTTACTCTGTCTTACATTTTGTATTGCCATCTCTGGCTCTCATCTCTAGCATTTTTTTGCAATAGTATCTATAGCTCTTTTCACTTTCTCTTTTCCTTGGAATGAAAAAAAAATATGTGTAGTAAATGTTTTGTATATCATGAGAGTTTGTTTTTTGTTTGTTCTTTACAGCGTTATTTTGTCTACTGTCTATAAATATCTGAAAACTATTTGACTTTCAGTGTCAACAGAGGCATCTTCCAAAACATCACTACAACTGAATATGTTTAGCATTTGGAATAATTTTGATAGGAAATGACAGTTTTGTAAACGAAGAAATTAGAGATTACTTATATACATCATTTGAGGACAGTATATCAACTTAACAAATGGCCCACACAGGGTCGTAAAAATGTCATATGAGTAGACATGTTAACATTGACAATGCAGTCTATTTCTTCATGATTCAGATCAGGGAAAGTTGCCTACTGATGGCACAAATAAACTGTATGTGTGTTTTTCTGGAACCTTTTTATATGTTCATCTGGAGTCTTTCAACTTTGACCATTTTGTTGTTTGAGATGTCTGTGTGCAGGTAGAGATGAACTTGATGCTGTGTCATAGTCTGTGGCTCCAGTGGGATAAAGTGATGTTTCCACTTATCACCCCAAGAGGGCAGCACCATTCAGTCTTTCACTAATTTATTATTGTGTTTTGTATTTGTTCAAACAGAGCCTGAACTGACGGAGGCCCAACTGGCATCTCGGCTGGCAGAGGAGAAGATTCAGCCTACCGCAGCAGCTCCTGCTCAAACAGGTACATAGACTCCCACCACCTGTTCATTCAAGTGGGAGAAAGTTCAAAAATGTGAAACTCAAGGACGTCCAGTGAAAAGGCCAGAATGTTTCTCTGTCACAAAAATTTTGGAAAAAATAAAATGAAAAAAATGCTGAGGAGACTGTTACCTTGATTTACAAGGCCTGTTTCCTGCAGTGCTGTCTCCTGTGGTTTTGGAATTATGAAGACCACATACTCTTTGGCTCATTCTTCGGGTGTCGGATCACTGGCTATTCTGGTACAGCTTTGTAGAAATGTATATTAATGTCAAGGTTTTATTGTTGCCTCTTACAATGTTATAGTTGCTTAAAGTTAATCAGTTGGTGGTGCCTGTGTAATTGGATTCCTCTCAGTTCAGCTATGCTTGTGACATAAAGGTTGAACTTTGTTGTCCAGCTGTTGTCACAGTAGTACGTACGTGTTCCTGAAGCATGAAGGATGACTGCTGGTGCAATCACCAAAGTCAGGGTTTAACCCGTCCATGTGCCCAACCATCCCCAAGGAAAGCTATTAACTCAGTCAAACTCAGACCAAGAATGGGTTAAATGAAATATTTGCACGATTCTGTCTTCAAATTCCTCTTACCGAGGCTTCTCAGTAAAGTCCCACGGCACCTAGTTGAAGTTAAGCAGCTCTTTAGGAAGTTGATCATCTAGTGCAACAGTGCCCTGCGGCACTTTGGTTGCAGTGCTCCCAGAGTGCACCAAGGAAAACTGTTGACTCGACACAGAAATTAACACATCAAGGTTAACTTAAATATTTCGATTTGAAAGCTGTAAACCAGCAGTGGTGGACAGAGGCACCTGTTGGCAGCTGAACTGATATGAACCCTCTTCATGCTTACACATGTTCATGTGTGGTGTAAAACTTCCAACATTTTCTGTTTATTTGGTTCATATTCCTGGTTCCAAAGTTTGTACTTTGATTTGTAAGACCGACCTGCATAGTTTCTGTGCTTATTGGGTTACTGTTAGAAATGGTGTTTTGGGTAATCTCTGGGCATTGATAGATTGTGCTCATTGTAATTATGACTAGTTGCAGCTTTTTTCACATGACATACCTGTTACTGTCTGCCTAGTTATTGATAGTGTGATTCTATGTCAGTGTCCATACGATTATAACCAGCTTTGATAAAGGTAAATTTTGTTTCGTGCATGTATTGACCAAAAAAAAAAATCTCCAAATTGGATGCTAAAAGTGGTGACATTATGTCACATGGAATAAGACAGGTATGCAGAGTTGTGCTGCTGTAGACTTGATACTGTGCAACACTAATGTGTAACTGCTGTTGGCAGGATTCACAAATGAAAAGACGTACTTAAATGCAAGAAACAGTGCGATGTTGTTAGAAAAGTATATCAAATTTTTATTCGTTATGATAAAATGTGGTCTTGTCTGCAATATAACACTTAAAAGATAATATACTGCCCAATTGTTACCCATTCTTGCCACAGTATCAACCAACATGATGTCATTTTATCCTAATATGATGCAGTAATGTGTCTCAGTGAGACATTCACGTATCACAAAGATACATTTACAACATGTGATAAATTTATTTTGTGTTGTATGCTAACAAAAACCTTGGTTTATCGCTTTCTATGTACTCCCACAACTGACATGATAACTGTGTGTGGATATTAAGGACAGTACTTGGTTAACCATAACGAGGGCTGCCACTGTAGGGATTTTGTGAACTGACATCAATGGAGTGCTTTGTGGTTTATACTGCATGTGAAAGGTGGGGTGAATGTCGGATTGGTTTAGTGCCCTTGCAGCGAATGAATGTTGTCTGTTTCTCATTGTTGTTATAATTCCAGCAGCCAGTGCTTTGACACCCATAGTTCTATAGTAGATGGTTTGCCCCTGGCTTTAAGAGACACTTCTAAGGTAAAATTTAGGGTATTGTGATTGACAATAATGATGGGGTAGAGTTTGCAGGTTATACAATTGTGTGTTGAGTAACTGTGGACTGAAGATAGATAACTCTGTTGTAAATGACAGAAAACATATATATAATTACAGAGGATTGAAAATACACTGCATGTAAATTATCTTGTATCTCTTTTGGAGAAGCTGGATGACCTTTAGATTCAGTATCGACATATGTCTGCGTTTGTTTGTTACAGGTTTTTTCTCCATAATCATTTCAACATTACTCTACATAATTCTCAGTAAAATCTTGTTTTTTGTGAGTGGTTTTGCAAACATCAGAGATTAGTTTCCAAAATGATCTTGTATTCATGATCTGCACAGGGCAGAAAAAAAGTACATGGAATTGAAGTACTTCTTCACAGAATTAAGTCATTGAATGATTAGATAAATTGATTGAAATACCAAAATGTATCATAAAAAAATACCGTAACATACCAAAATAATATTACCAATTGAAGTTGTTTTGCTGAACATTGCTACAATCATTACCTATAACAGTACTGTAGTTAAAGTAAACGGGAATCGGGCAGATACTGTAGACCCTGTCACTGAAAATAAGTGATTATTTCAGTGATGTTCAGAGCAGACAACTACTGTTTTCAGCACCGGTGAAATCCCAGCAAACCCATGTCCCCCATTGAATTCCGCAATATTGCTCTGCACCACACAATGTATATAAGAAGATTAATTGAGCTGGCATGGCTTGGCTGTATGCTAACACAAAAGAAGTGTCAGGCTTCATCCAGGTAGCCTGAGCTACGGTCAGCCACCCAGGAAAGCACCACTGAAGGTTACAAGGGCTTTGTCATCAACATAAATGTTAGTAATTATTCATAACTTTGACTCATGTCAGTGGTGCCAAAGGTGGATGTACTAAAGCTCCTAACATTTTGGGTTCATACGAAAAGTAGTGTACTCTGAATTAAGGATTTTCAGAAATGGAATTTGAAAGTGTGATTCTTGAGTGAATAGAATCTTTGTTGTAAAAAAGGAACAAAAAATGACAAGTTCTGGGGTGTTCTTATTTGTCAATGTTCTGTGGTTTATGCAGAAAAAAAGTAAAAGGGGAAAACTATTCCCAAATGTTTTGATTTTAACCAATGAATAAATGATCCAGATGGGTATCCATTAAGAGACGTGCCATGTTATTTGGATGAACACTTACCCAAAAGCCTTTGGTGGAAGCTTGAATCACGTGCATTGAAATACTAACCAGCACCTGGAGGCTGGTCCATTAACAATACGCTGGATCGCTCCTCTATGAACTGCTGTGACACTGCTATGCTTACATGCTCTGTATGCTTACTATATGCTCAATAAAGTGTGAAAATAAGTCTCTGGTATGCTTTTGCTAATTTCAACAAACTGCTGGCTATGGTTTAGACTTGGATTTTCCACATTTGAATGATTTTCCACTGGTACATGGTGAATGCACAAAAGTTCACATAAAGCTGTAGATTCTAGTTGTGTGATGGGAGGGTACATACTAGGGATGTTCCGTAAGACTCCCTGTAGATAAACTGCTTCCTGTGTACATATGCCTTGGCAGAGTTCTGCAATGCTGAGCATGACTGCCGAAAGTGTAGACACTTTAAAGCCATATTGCATGCTTATGGCTAAATAGTATTTACACAGGAGATAGACAAAGAGCATCTTAAGATTTCATGTGCCAGACATCAATTGTCATTGATTTGCTTGATTTCTCAATTATCTTGAGAGGGGACGGAAAGCTTTAGTTCTGCCTGAATATACTTCATCCTTATATCTACAGCAATTCTGATCACATTCTTTTACAAAGCATGGATGCCAAGATAGTTTGTGTTGGCTTTTGGGATGGAAGGCTGTGTTTGTGTTGTGTTGTCACTCTTTTTAGAATCCAGACTCCATGACCCCTTATGTTCTTCCCTTGTGTGTGTCCTATGTACATGTGCATGGATGGAGCCACTCTGGCTCGAGAGAACCAAATGTTAAGCTTAGCTCTATAGTTCATTTGGTTTGCAAGCTGCACTGGATGGAATTGTGGAATGCATGGGTTCGCTGATGATGGCGATCAAACCCTACTTGGTGCATGGGGATTCCTGATACTCTGTCTAGATGGTAGCATGTAGAAGAACCAACTATTACTTGCCACAATGTTACTTACTGGAACCAGGAACGTAACCACACTGTCATGAAGCAATGTAATTGGGCCAGTAAGCTACTAACCTGCAACACCTTTAAAGAATGTTCGTCTTTTATTGTAGATGTTTTCAATGCTTATTGGCACATGCCCTGTATGAACTTTCAGAACCGGGCGCGCAGGAGCTTCAGGGAGTGGAGGCAGCACCAGAGCTGGCTCCGACAGATAAATGGGCGGCAGAGCTAAGAGCCGAGCCAGGAGCAGAGGTCCAGCAACAGGTCCCAGCCTACCAACAGGCAGCTCCAGAACCTACCCAAACCATTCCAGAAGTTCCCCCACATGAGCACCATGAAGTTCACAGAGAAGTTACTGAGACAGAGGGAACACCCACTGAAGAAGTTGATGAAGCTGAACAAGTTACAGACTATGGGACTGTTATCAAGAAACGAATAAAGACTATCAGACATGTGAAAACAATTACAGAGAGAATCACAAGAGATGGTGTTCTCTCCATAGAAACACGACAGGTGCCAGCAGGAACTGAGGTGGAAGAAGAAATTACAGAAATGCCCCTTGGTGTAGATGATCCTTATGCAGAAAATTGTGAGTCAGAAAGTTCATACAACGAGACAGAGGAAACATTGCCTGATGGTACTTGGTTGATAAAGAGAGTACGGAACACCACTGTGACCTTGATCCCTCAGGAAGCCCCTGCTCCAGACCAGTATTTTGAGCCAACCCCAGCACCAGGAATGGTAACAACAGAGCAGTTCCCAGTCGACTTAATGGGCCAGTCACCCTATGCACCAGAAGATCGTTACCAACCAGAATCGCCAAAAGAGACTGCACCAGGTGTAGACTATGAGAGATTGGAAACTGCACCAACGCAGCACATTGATGATTTGGCTGCCGCACAAACTCAGGTGGCGCCATCTGAGGAATTGGTGCAACCTGCTGCAACCCATGCCGAAGAAGCACCTGTTGAATATGAGTTGATATCATCAGAACCTAGTGACAAGTTTGAAGAAGCAGCTCCCAGTGCAGCTCAACTATCACCTGCTGAGGAACTTACTGCTCCTGTCGGGAAGGAAGAGGAGCCAAGTGACATATCACAAGAAGTCCCTTCAGCACCAGCAGAACACTTTGGAGAAATCCCAGGAGAGCAAGCGCCTGTATCACCAATAATTACAGAAGCTTTCCCAGATGAAGCAAGATTGCCAGCGGAACAAGTGGCAGAGCCAATAGTTGATGAAGGTGCTCCAGAAGGGGAAGTAGAAGAACTGGAGGACATGTTGCCTGATGGCACTATCATGAAGAGACGCATCATCACACAAAGATTTGACAATTACATAGTCAAAAGAATTATTACTGAATTTCCAAGTGGAGAAATTCGGGAAGAAACATTCACTGAAGACATTCCTGATACTGATGTAACTAAGCCACATATGGAGGAGGTACCATATGGACAGATCCCTACAAGCACAGAAGACAGACCCGTTATCAGTGGAACAGAACCAGGAGAGCCAATGACAGAACTTTTTGGAGCACCAGAAGGAGAATACGAAGAGATTGAGGAAACGCTGCCTGATGGTACAATATTGAGGAAGAGAATTATGCGCCCACAGGTAACAAGGGTAGTGACAAAGAAAATCAGGCGTGTTGGACCAGATGGCGAAGTTATTGAAGAAGAAGTAACTGAAGAAATGCCAGAAGGTGCAGGTGTAACCGATTTTCCAGATTTGCAGGAGGGCTTGGCACTTGGCACAGTTCAGCCTGGAGATGTTGGTGAAGCAGAAGCAAGCACTGTAAGAGTGTACACTGATACCATTGAAGGGGAGCCACAAACAGAGACAGACTATGAAGAATTTGAAGAGACCTTACCAGATGGTACCATTGTGAAGAGAAAAGTCATCAAGACTCGTCAGAAGCAGACAATTGTGAAGAGAGTCGTTATGGAAGGACCTGAAGGAGAAATGCCCACCACTGATGATCAGACACAGGCTTTACTGGCGCAGCAGCTACCAGAGACAGAAATGAAGCTGTATGCTGATAAAGTGGAAGGTGCCCCTGAGACCAGCACTGATGTTCAGGAGTATGAAGAGACTCTTGAAGATGGTACTGTTGTGAAACGTACAGTGGTCACCAAAACAGCTCAGCAACTCGTGACAGAGCGCATGGTAATGGAAGGAGCAGAGCAGGTGCCTGGCATGGTGGAAGAGGCACCAAGTGAGGAGCAGGTAGCAGTTGAGGACGCACCTGCAGGTGAGTTTGTGACAGAACAACAGGTTGCTGGAGTACAGGCTCCACAAAAGGAATTGCTTCTACCAGAACCAGCTGTAATGCAAGCGCCATCAGGCACAGAGGAATTGTTGGTGCAACAGGCACCAGTAGATGAGCTTGGTGCACCAGCTGCTCAGGAGACAGCTCCTGGTCAGCAGACCCAGCAGTTAGTGCCAGGTAAAGCCCCTGCTATGCAGGCTGCCCCTACAGATGAACTGGTGGTGGACAGTTTAGTATCACAGGAATTGGTTTCACCAAAGGTGGAACCAGAGCAAGTAGGATCTCCAGAAAAGGCCCCTGTTTTAGAGAAATCACCCGATTTTGAGGCACAGGAACCCCAGTTATTGCAAATTGTATCCCCTGAACAGGCACCAGTTTTAGTAGATGAACAGGCACCAGTGGCAGAACAGTCGGCACAGGCACTTAAGCCTTCCCCATTATTGGAAAAAGCAATGATTGAGGCTCAGGAGCCACAGGCATTGCAGGAAGTAAAGCCACATCAGGCCCCAGTATTACAACAGGCACCAGCAGCAGAGCCAGGAGCTCAAGAACTACAGAAATCACCAAGTCTAGAAAAGGCAAGTATTGAGGCCCAAGAGCCCCAGGCAGCACAAGTGCTGACTCCTGAACAGGCACCAGTACTAATAGAAACACAATCTCCTGCTGAGGAGACGTTTGCAGAGCCGACTCAATCACCGTTGGTAGAAAAAGCAATCATTGAGTCACAGGAGCCCCAAGCAGCCCAGGTATTGGCTCCCGAACAAGCCCCAGTTTTAGTGGAAACACAGACACCCACACAGGAATCATTTGCAGAACCAACCCAGTCACCTTTGGTAGAAAAAGCAATCATTGAGTCACAGGAGCCCCAAGCAGCCCAGGTATTGGCCCCAGAACAAGCGCCAGTTTTAGTGGAAACACAGACACCCACACAGGAATCATTTGCAGAACCAACCCAGTCACCTTTGGTAGAAAAAGCAATCATTGAGTCACAGGAGCCCCAGGCGGCCCAGGTATTGGCCCCAGAACAGGCACCTGTGTTAGTGGAAACACAGGCACCCACACAGGAATCATTTGCAGAACCAACCCAGTCACCTTTAGTAGAAAAAGCAATCATTGAGTCGCAGGAGCCCCAAGCAGCCCAGGTATTGGCTCCCGAACAAGCGCCAGTTTTAGTGGAAACACAGACACCCACACAGGAATCATTTGCAGAACCAACCCAGTCACCTTTAGTAGAAAAAGCAATCATTGAGTCACAGGAACCCCAGGCCGCTCAGGTATTGGCCCCAGAACAGGCACCTGTGTTGGTGGAAACACAGGCACCCACACAGGAATCATTTGCAGAACCAACCCAGTCACCTTTAGTAGAAAAAGCAATCATTGAGTCACAGGAACCCCAGGCCGCTCAGGTATTGGCCCCAGAACAGGCACCCGTGTTAGTGGAAACACAGGCACCCACACAGGAATCATTTGCAGAACCAACCCAGTCACCTTTAGTAGAAAAAGCAATCATTGAGTCACAGGAGCCCCAGGCCGCCCAGGTATTGGCCCCAGAACAGGCACCTGTGTTAGTGGAAACACAGGCACCCACACAGGAATCATTTGCAGAACCAACCCAGTCACCTTTAGTAGAAAAAGCAATCATTGAGTCGCAGGAGCCCCAAGCAGCCCAGGTATTGGCTCCCGAACAAGCGCCAGTTTTAGTGGAAACACAGACACCCACACAGGAATCATTTGCAGAACCAACCCAGTCACCTTTAGTAGAAAAAGCAATCATTGAGTCACAGGAGCCCCAGGCGGCCCAGGTATTGGCCCCAGAACAAGCCCCAGTGTTGATAGAAGCAGGGGCACCTGGTCAAGAGACATTTGCAGAGCCAGCACAGTCCCCATTAGTGGAAAAGGCACCAGTAGTTGAGACACCAGCACAGTCCACTTTAGAAGTAGCACCAGCAGAGGCCCCAGTTCTGGAGCAGATACCAGGAGAAACTTTGGAGCAACAGGAAGCTGCCTCACCTGTCTTGGAGAAGCAGCCACCTATGGAGGCACAGGAACCACAGGTTTCCCAAGTAGTCACCCCAGAGCAAGCTCCTGCATTAGAACAAACCCCAGTCAGCGAAGCTGTTCCTGAGCCTCTTGTGTCACCAGTTGTAGAACAGGCACCAGAAAAAGAACGCCAACCAGTAGAAGAGCCCATGGTTGTGCCTGAATTGAAGCCGGAAAAAGAATCTGTTCCACCTCCTGCCCCAGTCCGGGAGCCACTTGTAGAGGAGGAACCTGTAGTCACAGTAGAGAAGGAACCAGTACAGCAGGAAATGCAGCCTCAGAGGCAAATTGTAGAAGAACCACTCATAGAGCCAACCCTTAGAGAAGATCGAGATGCAGCTCCTCCACCAGCATTAGTAGAGGCTGATGTAATGACACAACAGGCTCCATCAGAGGGCGTTTTACTGCCAGAGGAAGGTCAGGCCATACAGGCCCTGGCTGCTCCTGAGATCAGTCAGACAGCTTTGCCAGAGCAACAGGAGAGGGCAGCACCGGCTGTACAAGCAGGTAGTGTCCTGCCGACTGAGGAGCAAGGTACATGGTGCATTCTGCATGCCAAAGTTGCCTGTTCCTACCAGCATCTGTTTGACATGTGTTCTGCTCTGGTGCCTGACTGAAGTGCCAAACGTTACAGCCAACCTGCATGGTGTGCCACGTTTTTGCTTGTTCCACCTACACATTTGGATTTAGAGTACCTACACCTTCAAGTTATGTTTTAGCTTAATGCCCTTACACACAGAATGCGTCTTTTATGAATTCCATGTTATTGTCACTAATAAGTGCATTCATAGTTTCACTTTTGGTAGTTTTTACATAATTTGTTTCACATTTAGAATGATATAGAACAGCATTTGAGATACATTTATGTATCCCATGAGTTGCGTTTCTCGTTTATGAGTGAGTGTCTGTGAAAACAGCATCTACAGGTATGTAGATGTCTTATATTCTTCATCAGGATGGAGATACAGGTTAGTAATGATTTGCTGTGATGGAATTGTTTTGTTATGGATTGAATGCTTGTTTGAAGTTCTAGTTTATACCATATCAAGACATGGACACAGAGTACAGAAAATGAATTGAGGCATTGTGTACATATATTCCATAAAAGGGGCAGAAATCAGAATAGTGTCCTTAGTTTTTTAATACTTTGGTATCCTTCAACCAAAATATTTTTTCTTCCATGGCTGTAAATGCAGGTTTTCAGCAGAGAAAAAAATCCCCTGTGTTACTGGTATCTGCCTGTGTGAGTTAAGGCATGGTTTGATTGAGTGATGGTGGGTCAATTATAAAATAGCCAATGTAGGAGTTGTGTGGAGGTATCTATGGCACATAGTGTAAAGGTACTGTGTCCATGTCTGCAGCCATGTCATGCCAGCATCATGAGTATATGAGCCTGTACCTGCCTCCAGTGTGCTACCAATTAACATACCACACCCTTCATCTACTAAATACACACCTAAGTTACACTAAGGGGGTGATAAGCAATATTTGAAAAAGTAGATACACTGTAATTTCTGTGTTATAAGTTTGTGCCTGTCTGTTGCCTTAAAATGTGACCCAATTTACCAACAAGGTATAAACTTGTACTCAAGAAACTATGGTGTATACTAGCGGAAAAATTAAGGAACAAATTTATTGTGGCGACTTTTGACCCCGGAGTCCTACAGCACAGCACAACAGACTAACGTGCAATAATTGCAGAAGAGTATCGACAGGCACTGTGTGATGGCATCATGTGCTTAATTTCAGTTTAGCGGAACTTCCTGATGAAACATGCATATACCTTGATGCTGTTTATTCACCGCCTATGTGTGGGTAAAATTGCCAGTTTTGCTACATATGTTCCACATGAGTGAAGTGATGTGTTTGTCGAATCTTACCGAGACATTCAGTGTGTGAAAATGGCATCAAAGTAATATATGGGGGGTACTGGAAAATCAGTGCTTCAGTGAAGATTTTGAAAGGGTACATTTACAGAATACAACACCTGTCCCAGCTTATCCACAGCTTATCCACCTGTCCCGCCCATTTCCTTAGCCTCATTAGCATGAAAGAAGATACCCAATACTTTGCATTCTTGATGGATGGATTATCTTTCACAGTTTCATATTTTCATGTGTATACATTTTCATGCATGACTCAAAACTCTTAGTTTAGACTAACATCTTTCCTGGTGCAAATTTTAAGTTGTATTTGTGTAAAAACCAAAGTCCAGATGAGTGGCGATGAAGTCTGACTTTTGTTCAGTACGACATATTAGGCCAGCAGGGTCAATTCCATACCAGCCGAATCATTAGTACAGCTTGTACTTTGTTTGATAAAGTTGGAATGGACAACAACTTTGCAGCGAAGGTACCTTGAGATATAGTTGATACCAGAGAAAAATACTGAATTTTGAAAACATTTTGATTACTTATTGCACGTCTTATCTCTGAAATATCTTTGGTATAAAGTCTGGAACTTGCTCTGGCTTCTCTGAGCAACTGAAAATTTCTAGTTCTTAAGTGAGCTATAACTTGTTCTTGGGAGGGTCAGTGGGAGTGGGGCATGCCTTGGTTCTTTGGGAATCTTTACCATTCACTGTTCTATGGTACCTGTCTGGCAGCATGGCGAGAGACTGATGAGACTGGCTTTGTCCAACGGGAAGTGACCAAGGTTTCCTATGAAGAGGAACAACCCCCATCCCAGGAGCCTGTTCCAGTGGAAGGTACTAGAACTATACCTAGCTTTAGTCTCGTGTATTCTATGCCTGGTGTGTCCTGGTTCTCCTTGATCCTTTACTGGTCTTACAGCATGCCAACATTAACATCCTTTCAGACCACAGGAATAACCTGCATGTTAACCCATAGAAGTGATCTGCATGGCTGTCTTCAATTGAAAAAAAAAATTATCTGTTTTCCCACCAAAAAAGTAGTACACCTGCACGTAGTCACACCTTCATGATCTTCAGCATGATGCAGCAGTCCATTCTGTGACCCTGTATGTCATAATTACATAACTGGTCTAATGAGAATGGGGAACCTCTTATGTACAAGTTTGTAAGAACAAATTAACACAAAGTAGCTTGAGTGAGGTCGAATGTTTTGCAGAAGAGGAGAGGTTTCCCACAAGTGTTTTTGTAATGCCATTATAAAGTGAATCTGTAGGCCCATGTTACTAATCGCTAACACCACTCCCTGTCCCCTCATTAATTTGCAACTTGCATTGGATATTAGACTTCAGTCACTTGACATTCAACAGTTATACATCTTTTAATTTGATAATTTGCATTGCAGTAGCTTATTGCTAACCTAATTTATGAGCTTTATTATTTGTACATTTCAGTACAACTGACTCTAGGTTTGATTTCATGCTTTTCATTTTTTCCACAATGCCGCCATGCACCCATGGTTTTGTAGTCCTGTTGCAGTTTGGTTATTGGTTAGTCCTTTCTGTGAAGGTGTGTTTACACAGCTTTAGTGCTGGTTTATTGCCAACATAAAACTTTTGTTTGCTTTTTGTCCATTTCACATGATTTTATGACAATACTTGATCCTGATTTGAAATACATGGGTGAAGTGCCTTGGTAATATTTGATAAAGGAAAAAAAACATCAAAATTTTAGTATAAAAGATTGGCTTCATTTTTGAAGTTTGCTTGTCACTTTTGAGGAAACTGGTTACTCTCACTCATTGAAACTAGCTGTGACAAAAAATTTCTGTTTCTGCTTATATAAATTATTTCAAGTTTGTGGTACTAAGGGAAGAAATCCTGGAAACATACGTGTTATTAATGCAGTACACTGGTAGCATACGGACATGTGAATGGACTTATTTTGCACTTAAGTTCACATAAACAAGTCCATGAGGCGTGTTGCCTGGTTTCATCATTTTTTTTTTTTGTTTTTGTTCTCGAATATGCAAGTTTGAGAGCATTTACACATACGTGTGAGTACTTCCCGCTGATCACAAAAATTGCCTGCATACAGAAAGGCAAACTAGACCTCTTACTCTTGACAATTGAAAGGAAACTGCAATGTTAGTGATCCCTAGAGCTCTGCATGGACTGGCTGTTATTGACTGCCAATGAGTGAGTGAGGGAGTGGGTGATCATGTTCCACATTAGCCACTTAGTTTTGTTTTTTCATTTGTACAAACATATACTGTTTAATTTCTTCACAAGTTCGTCATATTCTCCTCAACCAAAAGTGGCAACTTTGTGAGCAGTAAGTACAGACATGTCCACAGTGGAATCTACTGGCAGTTAGTTCTAATTACCAGATTCAGTTCATCTTTACAATAAATTTTGTCTGGAAATTACATAATTCCCTGTAAGCAAACTTTTTGGTCTGAAAAAAATAAAATGAAATATATATATATATATATATATATATATATATATATATATATATATATATATAAAGAAACCTGGATATACAAATTCAAGCCACAGTAGTTTATCACTGCATATTTTGCAGGGCCTTGCATGCCGAACTTATTGACAGACACAAAAATTCATATCCAAGGCCATAGTTGGGTGTGCAAAATTGTGTGGAATGCCCTATGACGGTGGTGTCTCTTGTTTGAAAGGTCATAAGGTCATTTCACAGCACTGTCACGCTCAAGCTGTGTTTGGTGGTGAAAGAAGTTGCTGCCAGCTTTGAAAGCATATTAACTGTGGAATGCCTGGTGGTGCACAGGATATAGATGCAAGCGCATACATAATGTGAAAGATGCCGCACTGCACGGTCAGTATTGTGGACAATGCTTTCAAACACCTGTGTTCTAGGATGTTAGTTTTATTTACTTCTTTCTGAGGATTATCATTTTAAAGTTCATTTATCAACGTGAGGGATATTGGATTTCGATGTGAGTTGTATTTGTAATTTATGTTCAATACAAATATTGCAAATATGTGCCATTCATAGAGTTTTGTTGCATTTCTTGAACAGAGAATGTCCAATGAGTCAAAAAGAAAAGAAAAAAAAAACAGAAAAAACAGAATGCTGGTAAATAGTGCAATATAAAAAGCAGTAGGTGGTGAATTATAGATTGGTTACAGTAAGGATCAAGTAAGAACCACTTGCGGCTGTGAAGCTAACTAGTTGAACGTAGAGAATGCATTCACGGCTTGTGTGCTATAAGGTCAACATTTTCTTTCTACGCAGCAGCCACCACTCTTGAGCCAATTCATATTGTCCAATCTATCACTTATTTTTGCCTGTTATTCCATATGGGTATGACATTCTATACTCTGGGTTTTATGATTTTATCAAATTTCAGTTGAATCTGATGAAGGGGTCCCTGGCACACCTGTTATAACTATAACTGAAGACCATAGCTTGCCAGTTGACGAGGATGATTTTGTCAGATATTTTGGACTTGATCAAACACAAGGTAGCCCTGATACTGCCATTGCTGTCAAGCTTTTGTTGAAATCTTGCACAAATCTTGGTGTCTTGTACCTGTTTGGTGGCACCAGCAAATCTAGTCTTTTGGCGTAGTATCGATGAAGTAAACTTGGACCTGATGAGAGCAAGAAAGATTTCACACTGTCTTGTCTATAGTGTTAAGCCAGGAACCGCACCACGATTCTGCATGTGACTGCCATTTTGTGAAGTCGCTCATATTTTGGGGGTCTTCTTTCAGTTGGCAGACTGCCAGTTGTATCTATTGCTTATATACACGTTTTATTTGTTTTTATTGATTTGTTGCTCACCTCAATGTTCATTATGCTGCCTTTTGTTTATACACCTAATGTCAGTTTTACAGCCACCCTCTGACCCAGTAACAACACACATGCCAACTTGTCATCATGCTGCCGGCCTTCTGCTTTGGATGGATGTGCTACTGTGTGTTGCTGACACTGACACGTGAGCAGATGCAAGCTCTATATCCATATGTAAGAATGTAGATCTAGCCAGCTTCCCATTCAAAACCCTAACTTCTTATTGATTCTCATCTGAATTTTAGATGTTCGAGGTTCCCCATCTCCTTCGACCTCTGAAGGCTCCGACTTTGAAGATGCTCAAGGTATAGGTCACAGACACTTGTGAATTGTGGGGGCATGTGTGACCAGTTTGAAAGCTTAACCCATACATGTTATTACCTGATGTGTTTTTTCTCTGACGCATGAAGTTTTATAGCAGGCCTCAGATGTGTGGCCCAAGCCAAGCCATGTTAACACCCACCTATAGCATGGACAGCTGTTTGAGCAGTCAACCTCGTACATGTGTGTCTGCAGTCTATAGAGGACATTGGTCTTGGCATGAGTGAGGCTCTAGGATTAAGTTGGATTTTGTGTGGCCACGCAAATGGAGTCTACTTTGCATGGTGTGAACAGGCAGCCATGTGATGTAATCACTGCCATTGTACATGGTAATGGCTCACACTGTCACATGTTCCAAGTATTTCCTCCTTCTGCTGCTGCAACACTCAGTGTACTTTTCTGATCATAACTTGTTTAGATAAGAGACATTTGCAACAAATCTAATGGATACTTACATGGAGTGCATTTGCTTTTCTTAATAACAGTAATTTTGTGTAATTAACTGATTTATACTACTTTTTGCAATTATCTTTTTTGATTAATATATTCTGGAATTTCACTTCTATTGCTTCTTTTGCATCCCATCAGCTTGCTTCTGCTTTTTTGCTTTTGGCTTCTTCCCTTCACAAAATTATTTAACCGTGACTTTAACCATCTTTTTCCCTTCACAAAATTATTTTACCGTGACTTTTACCATCCACTACTATCTTAATGCATTCCATTTCTGCTTTTCTTTCATGCACTCCCTCTGTGGATCACCCTGGACTGGATATTAACACTTAAACAGGTAAACCAGTTGAAGAAAAACGAAAGAGTGTTCCCGTTTTAATTAGTATGTTTGAGCAAGGACAAAGTCTTGATGAGCCAGGGGTTAGTCCAGAGAGGGAGACTGGCATTCCTGATGATTCTGAGTTCAGAGCCCATGAGATCATAGAAATGTTTGAAAAAGGAGAAGTGGCAGTAGGTGATCAGGAGGATGAAGGCTTTGTCATTGTTCCTGGTGTAGGCCTAGAACAGCAAACACCTGAGACTGAAGACTTTACACAGTTAGATATACCTGGTGAAAGAGTAGTAATTGAAGAGATGGAATCACCCAAAGCTTTGCCTGAACCAATAATGCCTGAAGACTATGGTCAGGAAGCTGCTGAGGAAGAGTTCATAGAAACCATTTCAGAACATGTGGAGTATGGAAAACCAACCTTGATAGAGTCATCTGAGACTGAAAAAGAACCAAGTATTTGTTCAGAGTCACAAGAAGAGGGATCAAGTGCTAGATCTGAATCTCCAGCAGAGGAAATAATGGAAGCTGAAGATGCGGACACAAAGGAAATACTAGAAGAAATGGTAGAACATGCTGAAGAACAGTTAGAGACAGCAGAGTCTGTGCCTGAAAGTGAGGAGTCGGAAGAAGAAACTGTAGTTGTTGAATCCCTGGAACATGAAGAAGAAGTTGATAAAGTTAGCACTTTAGTGGTCTTGCCTGCAGAACCAGGAGAGGAAATAGACAGAGAAGATCAGGCAGAAATCATTACAACAGAAGGGGAAACACAACACATTGAGATGTTAGTTACTGAAGAATATGTTGAAGTCACACAAAAACACACAGAACAATATGAAGTATCTCACATTGTAGAAATAGTATCTGAAAAAACTTCTGAAAGTATGGGTTTGAGAACCAAAACACCATCACCTGTTGAGGATGTAGTTGTGTATGCTGAAAGAAAAGAAACAAGTGAACCATCTGAAACTGCTGAGTATGAAAGGGAAGAGCCTATGGAAGAAGTGATTGAGCAGTTTGTAGAGAAACCGTCTTCTCCACTGGAAGAAGAAAGTGTCGGACATCTGCATGAGGATATCGACATAACTATGGAACAAGAGGAGATGACAGAAGCTGGTCCAGAAGAAGGAGAAAAACAAGGTGAAGCACAAGAAGCATTAGAGGAGGAAAGAGAGAGGACATCCGATTTGGAAGGAGAGGGTACAGACGAAAGTGAAATTGTTACTCCTGTGCCAGAAATATCAGCTGTACCCGAGGAACAATATGAGAGAACATTTCAGTATCCTGAGGATGAACCAACAGAAAAGTTGGAACAAGAGAGTGAAATTCTTGCTAAGGAACAAACAACAGCTGCACAGATTTTAGCAGAAGAATGCAAGGAAAGCAAAGATGCATCAAAAATCGGAGAACAAGAGGATATGTACGTTCCAGAAATTGAATCTCCACAGCCAGTGGCAGAACCTGTGCCTCAAACAGAGGCAGAAATGAAAGACACTGAGGAAGAACAGGACATTCCTGTTGATGCTGTGGTGCCAATTCCCCAGTTGGTGAAAAAAGAATCTGTGGAAGAAACATTTGAAACAGAGGATCGATATGAGTATATTGCCGAAGAGACGCAACCAAGAGATGAAGAATTGGATAAGCTGGCAGAGGCAGACATTTTGGCTGAACCAGAAGAGCAACAAGAAGAGGAAGCGATACACATAACAGAACAAAAGCCAGCAGAACTGCCTTCACTGCTGCCTGAGGACCAAGGTGTAGAATTAGAAGATCAAAAGACTAGAACACCTTCACCTGGTGAACAGGAACAAGTTGCTGTTGTGGCTGCTGCATCTGCACAATTAACTGCGAAAATTGAAGAAACCACAGAACTAGAGAAAGAAAGTGCGGTTGAAACACACGAACACCATGAAAAAATGGAATTCCCACCAGAGGTTGAAGAAAAAGCAACAGATATATCACAACAGGATGAACCTGGCAGTGTGGAACCAGTAATTGTGGCTCCAGTGTTGGCCTCGCCAGAAGTTGAAGAAACTGATGAACCACAAAAAGTAATTGAGTCACCAATTGTTGAACCATTGGAAGAACATATGGATATGACATATCCACAAGCTGAGCAGGAACCAGAGACTATCCCATCAGAGGTTGAAGAAAAAGCAACAGATATATCACAAGAGGATGAGCCTGACAGGATGGAACCAGAAGTTGTGGCTCCAGTGTCGGCCTCGCCAGAAGTTGAAGAAACTGATGAACCACAAAAAGTAATTGAGTCACCAATCGTTGAACCATTGGAAGAACATATGGAAATGACATATCCACAAGCTGAGCAGGAACCAGAGACTATCCCATCAGAGGTTGAAGAAAAAGCAACAGATATATCACAAGAGGATGAACCTGACAGGGTGGAACCAGTAATTGTGGCTCCAGTGTCGGCCTCGCCAGAAGTTGAAGAAACTGATGAACCACAAAAAGTAATTGAGTCACCAATTGCTGAACCATTGGAAGAACATATGGAAATGACATATCCACAAGCTGAGCAGGAACCAGAGACTATCCCACCAGAGGTTGAAGAAAAAGTAACAGATATGTCACAAGAGGATGAACCTGACAGGGTGGAACCAGTAATTGTGGCTCCAGTGTCGGCCTCGCCAGAAGTTGAAGAAACTGATGAACCACAAAAAGTAATTGAGTCACCAATTGCTGAACCATTGGAAGAACATATGGAAATGACATATCCACAAGCTGAGCAGGAGCCAGAGACTATCCCACCAGAGGTTGAAGAAAAAGCAACAGATATATCACAAGAGGATGAACCTGACAGGGTGGAACCATTAATTGTGGCTCCAGTGTTGGCCTCGCCAGAAGTTGAAGAAACTGATGAACCACAAAAAGTAATTGAGTCACCAATCGTTGAACCATTGGAAGAACATATGGAAATGACATATCCACAAGCTGAGCAGGAACCAGAGACTATCCCAGCAGAGGTTGAAGAAAAAGCAACAGATATATCACCAGAGGATGAACCTGACAGGGTGGAACCAGTAGTTGTGGCTCCAGTGTTGGCCTCGCCAGAAGTTGAAGAAACTGATGAACCACAAAAAGTAATTGAGTCACCAATCGTTGAACCATTGGAAGAACATATGGAAATGACATATCCACAAGCTGAGCAGGAACCAGAGACTATCCCATCAGAGGTTGAAGAAAAAGTAACAGATATATCACAACAGGATAAGGCTGACAGTGTGGAACCATTAATTGTGGCTCCAGTGTCGGCTTCGCCAGAAATTGAAGAAACTGATGAACCGCAAAAAATAACTGAGTCACCAATTGTTGAACCATCGTATGAACATATGGAAATGACATATCGACAAGCTGAGCAGGAATCACAGACTGTCCATGTGTCAAAAGAATATGGAAGTGAAATTTTAACAAAAGAAGTTGTAACCTCCAGTCCTGGTCTTCTTTCGTTCGAAATGGACAATACACAAACAGAGCACATTGAAGCAACATTTGAATCTCGTGAAGAGTATGCACAGGAGACCATCCAAATACATGAGAGTACATTTGAATCAAAAGAGGCTGAAACTGTATCAAAGCAAGACATGGAAATTTCAGTGTCAACCCATCAGCACTTGGAAACAATAGAACATGAACACGAATTAATTGTACTATATGATGATAAAAAAGAATATGACATGACATTTGAACCAGAGGAGCCTGAAAGTATTTCAGAAACAGAAATGGTAGCCCTTGTACCAGCTGTAATTTCAGATGAAACAAAAGATGATGAGAAACCTGAAGACAAAACTGCAACTGAACTTTATGAACCGGACAGTGGAATTTTGGAACCAAGAATTGTGCCTCCCTCACCGAGTGAATTAGAAACAAAAGAGAAAGCTGTTGATGTCATATTTGAACAGGACAAACATATAGACAGCACACCAGTACTAAGTGAAGAATCAGAGGTCGGAATGCCAGCAACAGTTGAAAAACAAGGAACACCAACCCCCATAACTCAGCCACTTCATGTGAGTGAAGAACAAGAAACAGTAGAGGAGAAACATATGGCTGTGACGCCACCTCTGCATGCAGAAGAGGAAGAACCAGAAGGGCCTGAAAGTGTAAAACAGGAAAGTGTTCTTGTACCTGCACCACACTTTGAGGATGCAGGTACAGATCAAGAGCCACTGGAAGAAATGCATGAAGAATTTACTCAGCATTCTATGGAAAAATTTGAACTGGTGGAAGAGACAGCTGAAAAACCAGTTGAGGTGACAGTAAAAGCTGAAGTGGAGGAGTTAAGGGAGCCTTTTGAACTACCTGCAGAGGTATGCCCATCTGTTGAAGAATTGGAACCAGAACCAATTGCGGAAGAATTAGCACAAAAAGAGCAGGATGTTGAGGAAGCTCCCCTACCAGTAGAGGGGCAAAAACAAGAGAAAGATGAACCCTTTGAACCAGAAAGCATGATTAATACAGAAGCAAGAACCCAAGAAATGACTCATGCACTTAAAGACATAGAACCTGAACCCATTAAAGATGAGATTGAACAAACAGAACAGCATGACCAAGTTCCTCCCCCAGCAGAAGAAAGATTTGAGGTAACTGATGAACCTGTAGAACCAGCAAGTGTTACAAAAGCAGAAATATTTGTCCAGGAGACAGCTCCATTACAAATAGAAATTGAAAAAGAACCAGAACCTATTGAGGCTGAGCCAGAACCAACAGACCTACCTGAAGAAGAAGCATTTTCACCCCAGAAAAAAGAATCAAAAGTAACTGATGAACCTTTAGAACCAGAAAGCACAATGAAAACAGATATGACAAGTCAGCCGTTGGCTTCTTTGCCTGTGGAAACTGAAGATATAGAAAATGAACTGGTTCAAGAAGAGATGGAGGAAATAAAACATGTCACAGAGGAAGCTCCTCCACCAATTGAAGAGAAGCCCATGGTTACAGATGAGCCTGTGGAGCCAGAAAGTGTGATAAAGGCTGAAATAAGTACTCAAGAAACAACTTCCCTGCCAGTAGAAACTGTAGAAATAGAACCAGAAACTGTCGAGGAAGAGAAAGAACATGCTACAGAGGAAGGTGCTTCACCAAAAGAAGAAAAGAGAGTGGAAACTGATGAACCAGTAGAGCCAGAGAGAACAGAGATAAGTGTTCAGGAGACAGGTCCTTGGCAAGTAGAAATTAAAGATGTAACACCTAAACCTGTTGAGGAAGAGATTGAGCAGTTGTCCAGAAAGGAAGGTTTTCAGAGTGAAGAAATGCACCCAGAACCTTCAGAACCAGAACCAGAAACAGAAATGATTACTTTTGAGGCTACTCTCTTGCCAGTGGAAACTGAAGAAGTGGAACCTGAACCTGTTGAGGAAGAGATATCCAAACAAGAGTATGCAAGGGATGAAGCTCCTCCACCAACGGAAGAAATACCAATGGTGATTGATGAACCTGTAGAACCAGAAAGTGTAATCAAAGCAGATATAAGTACACTAGAGGCTGCTCCATTGCCAGTAGAAACTGAAGAAGCAAATCTTCAAGCTGTTCAAGAAAAGATGGAGCAAACAGAGCTTGCTATAGAGCAAGCATCTCCACCAATTGGACCAAAATCACAGGTGACTGATGAACCCATAGAACCAGAAAGTGTAACAAAAACAGAAATAAGTCCTTTACCTTTGAACGTGGAAACTGAAGAAATAGAACTTAAAGCTGCTGAAGTAGAGATGGATGAAGTAGAACATGCTGCAGAGGAAGTTCCTCAAGAGGATGAAGAAGCTCCTATGGTAACTGATGAACCTGTAGAGCCAGAAAGTGTTATAAAAGCAGAAAGTATTCAACAGGATGAAATTTTGCCAGTAGAAACTGCAGAATTGGAACCTGAACCAGTTGAGGAAATGGTTGAACACAGGGAACAGGCTGTTCAAGAAGCTCCTCCACCACAAGAGGAAAAACCTAAAGGGAATGATGAACCTACTGAACCAAAAAGTGTAATAAAAACAGAAATCACAATCCAGAAAATGACTCCTTTACCTGTAGATGCTACTGAAATGGAACAAGATAGTGGGGAAGAAACAGAGAAAGAGGTCATTGAGGAAGAAGCTTGGAAAAAAATTGAAAAATTTGAAGCAGCTGATGAACCTGTTGAACTAAAGCATATAGCAGAAATAGAAACAAGACACAGAGTTGAAACAGTTACAATAGAAAGTGAGCAAGTGTCAAGCCTGCGTGAGGAAATGCCAACAACACCAGAAAGTGTTGAGGAGGAAGAGATTTGTATGTGTTCAGCACCAGTCAGAATGGCAACATGGGGAACTCTTCCATCTCCACCTGGAGAGGAACCTGAAACACTTGTTCCAGTGGAACCAGAGCAGGAAAAGATCTCTGAATCATCTAAGATTATCAGCCACAGGGCAAAGCCGAGTGAGGTTCCACTTGTAGAATCATTACATATGCTCATGGACACTCAATATCCAGTCACAAAAGTGCAAACGTCTTCTGTAAGTTATGAGAGAAAAGTTGTGAGAACCATTTCTGGAGGGAAAGTTGAGGAATCTGTGACAGAGGTAAAGAAAGAAACACCAGAAATGGTTGAACTTGTGAAAGGTACTGATAGTGAAATGGCTGTGGAGAAAAGCGCACCATCTATATATGAAGAAAGGGCAATTTCACCTGAGGAGGTAGTGGAAGACTACGTAAAACCAGTGCAGGCTGTGCGTGCACATGCAGTGTTCTCTAGTAAAATATTTGAAGCATCACCAGAATCAGAAAAAACTGATGAAATATCAGAGAAGGAACTGCAAGAACATAAAGAAACTGAGTCTGGGACAGATTCTGAAGAAATTGAAGAACCATTTAAAGATTCACAAAAACAAGAAACCTCGCCTGTGCAAGTGGATGTGAGTTTAGGTCTTGAAATTCCAGCAGCAGCAACCTTACCAATGGATGGACATACTCAAATGGATGAAAAATCTGAGGAAGAAGCCCAAGGGGAGACTGAATCTTTCTCAGAAGAGTCAATTCATATTGATGAATCAGAAGAAGCTGCAGAATTTGATGAAGCTGATGTGGCACCAACAGTTGAAACAGAGGATGTCATGGAACATGAGGAAGAACAGGAACAAGATTCTGAAAAACATATCTTGGAACAGTTAGATTTTGAAGGAGAGAAACTTGAAGAAG
Organism: Hermodice carunculata; assembly: GCA_964020975.1. NCBI lineage: Eukaryota > Metazoa > Annelida > Polychaeta > Eunicida > Amphinomidae > Hermodice > Hermodice carunculata. The sequence goes on from OZ026613.1 coordinate 107,915,601, forward strand.
GTGAACTGGATAAGAAACTTGCATTGCTACCACAGGAAGAAGAAGAGGAAGACAAGGAATCCATTGATGAAGATAAAGAGGATGAGTCAGAAAAATCAGAGAAACTTGGAGTTGGTGTGGGGATATGTGTACCAGGGCCTGTGTGTGCTGATTTTAGCGTATCCTCAGAGACACCTGCTGAAATTTCTGAGGTTAAAGATGATGAGCTGTTACGGGAAGGTGCAGAATCCACAGATGAGCATTCTGCTGAGGAAGATGATCATGCAGAATCAGAACATGGAGAGGAGGAAGTCGCATTAGAGAAAAAAGAAAAAGCAGCATCTGAGACTGTGGAACCTGCAGAGCAGGAAAAAGGACATTTTGAACAACTGGCAGATGAAGAGGGACCCATGTCACCACCACCATCACCTGCTGAGGAGGAATGTGACGAGAAGGAGTCCCCACAACTTGGCAGTCCTATTGAGAAGGAAGAATATGAAAAATCTGAAAAAGAAGATTATCTCCTGGCTACTACACCAGTTGGAGCAGTTCACTTAAAGGAAGATGCTGACGATACACACTCTGAATCATCTCTAAGTCCTACTGAAATGCCACCAAAAGATGACTCAAAAGACTTTGAAACTGAAGAAGCAGAAAAACCAGATGAAGAAAAAGAATCTGTTCCACCGCCACAAGTTGTCATTGCTAGGGAGCCAGAACTAATGTTAGATCTTGATACACCTAAAGAAACAGAAGGGGGGCCTATTGTCCATAAAGATCTGAGTCCTGAAAGTGAGTTAGTAGAAAAAGCTGAAATAGAAGATATATCAGACAATGAAATGAGTGAGGAAGAAATGGAGGAATTGCCAGAGTTAGAATATGAAAAAGATGCAGGTCTAGCATCAAAAGCTATGATTCATGAGCCAGTCCAGTTGGTTAGAGAGGATGAAAAGGTGACCCCTGTAGATGAGGGTTCCACAGAGGGAAAAGATGAAATTGAAGGTGAGGTCCCTGAACCTGAGGAACCTCAGCCAGTAGAGGAAGAAAAGGATGAATTTGAGGGAGAGACATCTGAGCTACAAGAAACACCAATTGATACAGAGACTGAAAAGAAAATAGGTGAAGATAAACTTGATGGGTCAGAAAGTGTTGCAGCAGCAAGTGCAACCATGGCAGTAGTGGTTAGTGTAGAAGCTCCAGCCAGTGGCCATACTCTAGAAAGTGAATCAATTGAGCCCGATCATGAAAGTGACATTGAAATTTCAGAACTTGATGGTACTAAACAAGAATTTGTAGAATCTGAGCAACCCAGTGACAAAGTGGATGACACCAGTGAAGAAAAGCTACATGAAGGTGAGACAGAATCCTTGTTACCTGAAATTGCTGTCCAGGAAGCCAGTCCTGTGATGCAGGGTCCAGGCAAACAGGATGACGAAGTTGAAATATCTCGCAGGTTCTCTGATGTTCTTGTAGATGAATTGGAAATGGAACGTGTTCGTGAATTGGCTGCTGAAGAAGAAGAGGCAGAAGCAGAACTGGAAGAATTGGTTGAACATGAATCTGAAGAGACTGACCAGGCACCACAAGAAACAACTGACTCGTTCGAGTTTGGCTTAGCACCACATGTGGACACCCTTGCCTTGAAGCGACAACTGGAGCCCTCAGCCTCCATGGAGTGTCAACAGGGTTCTCATCCACCAAGTGACTTTGACTCCCAAGATGTCAGTCCAGCAGAACATGATGACCAAGATGAAGATGTTGAGGTTGAGGTTCACCCGCCTTTGTCACCTACTGACTACATTCTGGAGCCTGAAGGTGACATTGAGCCTGATGGGAGAATTGGTGCAGACACCTCCCAGCAAATCTTCATTGAGCAAACCATAGAGGCTGAGCGGGCATCCAGTGAAGCTACAGCAACAACTGATGGTGGCAGGCCACCATCCCCATCAGAATATGAGCTGGTTGTTGAGCCGAGTGAAGAAGAGAAGCAACCTGATCCCACTACTGACATGCTAACCAGTACTGACCCCGTACTCGCAGGTACATCCCACTAACTTGTAACTCCAGCAAAATCAACAGATCTTGCTTTTTAACACCTCAGAATTTCTTAATGGCATTGGCTGACAAAATAACTGAACATTAATATATCTTATACTTTTCTATAACTTGTCAATTGACTGGTATCAAGTTTTGGTCTCCTAAGTGATTATATAAAGGCCCCTCAGTTAATTTAATGGATGTGTTTCAAGTTACATCAAGTTCTCAGCTGGTTCTGTTCAATTTTCTGCCAATCTTTTTTGCACCAAGCAGTCCATTACCCTTATAGGCTGGTTTAAGTGTGTTTAGTACTTTGTACTGTGTACACTTGAGTTTTCTAAATTTTGTTTTTTCAAATGATGTACTGTTTTAATTTTAAGCAGTATTTTGACACATTGAAGCAAATGAAATTGGGAGAAATTAAGAATTATATACTAGATTTTTGCATTTTTTGTTTCATTTTTGACATAAATTTTCTCTCCCATTAAGTATATATTTGAATTTACAGTATGTATACATGCTGCAAAGTTCACCAAAATGATATATGTCACTGAATTCTCCCACATCGGATTCACTGTTCTTGAGACATGGAGTATATTAATCTTTTTCATGTTTTCTGGTTTTAATAATCTTGATAACAGTTGGCATGTTGCTTTCTAGCCCTATTATGATCACCATTTAAAGTTTGCCTTTGGGACTTTATAAAAAGAAACATATATAAAGGTGAATGAATAAGATGAATTATTTGAGCATGGTGAAGACACAGCAGAGGGGACAAAGGTGGTAAGTTGAAACCTGTACTCCCTTCACAAAATTTTGTTACATGTGTATGCCGTACAAGTTACATTTGAACTTCAAGATGCAGACTTTGATACACAGCTTATTACTTTTTCTAAGTCTTGAACAGTGATTAAGTGGGTAGCTGAAATTGTAATTATTCAAATTTTGTAAACATTAACAAAGAAATGATGCATAATTTAGTCTATTTGTAATGCAACTATGGGAAAATAACTTTTGTTATTGGCTGTTTTGTGGTATTATGTGATTTAAATGGGCATATAATGTGAGGAATTGTAATGTATATGGTGTTGATGCAAGGCTTGGTTATGCTCAGTCCCAGGGGTCATTATAGGGCTAAAGCATGGGGGCATTGTGCACCTGCAATAATTTACTGTTGTGTTATTTGAATTCATTACTAAAGGCATTTGTGGCATAATGGGCTGGATTATTCTCGCTGCATCCTCTAACCTACTCGCTGATTTTTAACAGCTTGCTGTATCTAAGCAATTACCTTTTTTAAGTACACAGGGGAGTGGGAGACAAGCTTTTGTTTTTACCTTCACAGTTTTTACTTTCCCTCTGCAAACTAGCGTGATCTTTTTGCTTCTTGATTTATGTTGTGTATTGGAAAAAGTGCTGTCTTTGATGCTTGCTCTGCTGTCCTGATTGCCAAGTTGCTAAGTTGTTGAATGTGGCACGATATTACCCAACTCTTTCAAACTCCCAAATCCCTCCACTGAACCAGCTGCATCTCTGAAACAACCAACACAGCTGGGCACATCCTTTCTTGCCACCAGGGATGAGACTGTTGAAACAAAATGGACCGCTTTTGGCTTTAAAGTGAAAGTACCCAATACTTCAAGAATTTAATACAGCTGTATATGAGCCACCCAATCAGCACAGCACAGTGGCTTTACAATATAAGTATTTCGTGTGACAGTGGGGATGTACTCTGCCACAGTGTGCAGATGGGAATGAATCGGTGTATCCAGACTGTCCCACCATTATACCAGAAGTGTGCCATTTTACCCTTTACAGGATGGGATGGACATGGTGACAAGGACAGGGCTGGTCCCCAAATTGATTCTGTTACTACGTCAGGTTCTGTGGAAAAGCGTGCAACACCAACTGGGAAAGAAACAAAAAGTGTGGAAGAAAAAGAAGTTGATGAACGTGAACAATTGCGGGAAGAGGAGGAGGCAGATCTTGCCAGACCAGAGAAAGGGGTGGAGGAGTATGAAGGTGATGGCAGTGAGGAGACTAAGGAGGAGTATGATCACTTCCCTGGTGATGAACAGTGGTACCAATATCATTCAGAAACTGTTAGCACAACTACAATGACAGGAGAATCATTTGAAAAAGCATTGGAACTTGATATGGAGTCTGAAACATCAAGCCCTACACACAAAAGCTCCAGTCCCAATCAGAAATACCCATCCCCTATTGATATAACCTATGAGTCAGGACTGGATATGGTAGGCCAGGATGACGAACCTGGTGGAAGTTCTGCTAGTGAACAACTAGACTACTTCAGTCGATCACATTCCTGTGATGAAGGTCAGGCCGAATATATGGAGGACACTGAGCGTATGAGACACTACTCATCGCCAGAGGACCTGCTGCAACACATGCCATCTGTCAAGGCAGACAAAGGTACCACTGGCCTTTGTCCTTTATTTAATCCACCTGGGCATTTAAATTGGGCTCTGTATGTTTGCACTACAAGCACCAAGTTGAAGGAAAACGTGCACTCTGTTTATTGGCACTTTAGTTTTGCTTCTGCATGCCTCTGTTCCTCACAGCCTCTTTTAAGGGTTTTTTTCTGCACTACGTTTTGATGCAGCAGATCATAAACATAGGATCATTTGGAAATCTAGCATGCATTTTACTGTTGAAAACTTCTATAAGTATGGGTGTGGGGATCTGGGGACCTAAACTTGGAGGTGTTTTAAACTTTATCAAACTTAGGTAGGTGTGGCCATACCCCACTATTTCTGCCCTAGTTAACTGAATTTTTGCTTGATTGTACAGACAGAAGACTGGTGGCCATAGACAGGCCCCTTGTTTGATGTTGTGGCAGTGTCTCTAGCGTATTGTTCTCGTTGGTGTTTGGTACAGATCCCTGGCAGGCTGCCCCTGAGGAGGAACGTCTTAGCACATCCAGCTCGGAAGTTGCTCAGTCGGAAGATGTTCATTTGCCACAAGGTAGATAATGTGTAGCCTCTGTGTATGAATGTTATTTGTATTTTCAGATGCTTACATCCATGGTTTGTGGTTGCCTCTGACACCTTCAGAAAACATGCACACACTGGGGGTTCTTCATGTGAATGAATGGGTCCATACTCTATATATGTACAGCCTAGTCAACAATCATTTTCCCCATTTTCATTTGCATTACGTACTAAATTGTTGTAACATTTTATTTCATTTTGCAGGTAAAATGGCTGCTTGCTTCTAGACAGTGCATGTGAATCTATCTTTAAGTGCATGGCTGTAATCATTGATTGTTTTCTATTTTAACATGTTTCCATTTTCTTCTCCTTCTAACTTCTTTAAGTCTCTAATATAGCATAAGGTATCCTAATTCAAGTTTGAGGTATTAACAACAATGTACTAGATTGATTGAAATTTTGTGTCAGTTAAAAGAATTAAGGCTCGAGTGGTGGAGGCTATGCGAGAAAAATCCAAAACTTGCCAAACATGCATATTGATAACATGCTTGAAGCGAAACGTGGCCTTTGTAGAAGGCCTGTTAACATTGAAATTGACCTATTCTAAAAGCACCCTTCTGCTGCTAACTGACTAACCTCTGCCACTAACATGTTACTCTGTAACTCTCTACATTTAGTTGCGGCGAAGGAGCAGGAGGAGAAGGAGGAGGTGAAATCCCAGGGCACGGATGTGGAGGAATCGTTCTCGCCCTCTGCCAAAGAGTCTTTTGATCTAGACTTTGACAAACCTTCATCTCCCCCAATCTCCCACTCTCCCCCTGAACCAATTTCACCTTCTAAAGCAAAAGAACTTAAGGAGGAAATCTCGCCTGTCTATGAGCACCCAGCAGATATTGGCAAAATAAAAATTGCAGTGGGTGTGTCTCCAAGTGACTTTATCCCTGAGGAGCCTTCGTTCCTTGGGCAACATGCTCTAGCTGAAGATGAGGAGGAAGTAGAGGAAGTAGAGAAAGTAGCTTTAAGTGAACCTGGTCAAACAGTGCAGCGAGTTGAAGTGCCAGTTATTACAGCTCTCCAACTTGGGGAGTCACCTGGTGATGAGCCAAAAGAACCTGAACTGAAGGAACCATCTGCAGCTACTGATGAGCCCACTGAGGTAGAAGAGCACTCAGAAGATGAAGGCAAAGCATCGGCAACTGTTGAGTTCATGTCATTTGATAACATGGCATTTGCTGGAAAAGACACAATAGATGACACTATGTTACCAGAAGGTGCAAAAACTGTCACCAAAACTACCACTGTCACAGATACAGACTCTGATGGCACCACAGTCACAAAAACCACCACTGTTGTCACTTCACAAATAACTACACGAAGAGATGCCTATGAACAGTCAGTTGATAGGGAAATTAGAACAGAGATTTTTAGTAGTGAACTTGATGAATCAATTGACACCATCTCACCAGAAAAGAAAGAATTTGAAGAACAAAGAGAAAGTGAGCAGTTAGTTGGGGGTATGACAGAGCATGCAGTTGAGGTCCCGACAGAAAGTTTTGTCAGTGTGAGCGAAACAAAAGTAATTAAAGAGCCAATTGGGGATATGACGGAACATGCAGTTGAGATTACCACAGAAAGTTATGTCAGTGTGAGCGAAACAGAAACCGATAAAGATATGTTTCAGGAAGCAGATAGCTGTGAAAAAGAAAAAGAAGAAATATCATCAGAATCAGATGCTGAGAAGTTTGTTGAAACTGAGTTAGATGTTTTGCAGGAACAGGCCAAACTAACATCCCAGCAGTTAGAGGGCACAATAGCCAGGGGGCCTATACACATAGAAGAAGAGGATATTGAAGGATCGCCAGAGCAATGGCATATAGAAAGTGAACATATTGAGGAAAAAATCACTGGAACCACAGAACCTGAACCCTTAGACCAGGAAGAACACGGTGACAAAGAAGTAGAGCATACCCATCATAGGCCAGTGCTAGAAACTCAAGTATCAGAGCCTCATGAAAATATATCTGAGACTTATGAAGCTTCAGTCATTGATATTATAATAGAAAGGTGTGCCCACAAGCCAGAGGTAGTACCAGAAACAATAGCAATGCCAGTTGCAAGTAATGCTTTTAAAATAGGGCCAATAGAATATGAAGCCCCCAGTGATGATGAAGAGAACAAAAAGGATATTGCTGAGGGATATGACCCAGAAGCAGAAATCAGGCAAGCTATGGCACAACCCATATCATTCGAGTTCCCTGAGGATAAAATGATAACTTCTAGTATGACAGCATCTTATGTCACAGCCCCAACATCTTTAGACTCATCTGCTGTCACTCTTGCTGCTGATGACAAAGTGCCAGAAATTATAGAAAGACCTGCCGACCACTCAGACTCTGCGTCGATTGACAGCGAGGAGATGGAAGTAGGTTATGAAGGCCAGCGAGATGAAATGGTACAAGAAATGTTGGTGGACATTGCACCATCACCACAACCACCAATGGAAATAAAAATGAAATTGCATGAAGAATCCTCACCTGCAGATAATGATACGGAAAAACAAGAGGTGCCTAAGGAAACCGCAATAGCAGAATCACAAAAATCTGTGCAGAAAGACAGCTTGAAGAAAGTAGGCTCAATATCAAGTGAAGAGATGGTAAAAACATCCACGTCCTCATCAGAAGCATCAGCAGAACCAACACTGCTGGCAGCCACATATGATCTAGACTTAGGAGCTGTGTCAAGAGTGGTCACAGCTCATGATGTGTCACCTGACACTGTGGAAAAGACTCTTACAATAGAAACACAACCCAAAGCCATACTGTCAAGCCCAGAGGATGAAGTCTTTGAAAGTGAGGTAGTAGAACAAAAAGAAAGTGCCCCAGAGAAAGTGGAACCAGAAATAGAGGAAGAAAGAGTCAGCAGCCCATTTGAAATGGTATCACCATCAGATGTAGCAGATTATGAAGAATCTGTGGGTCCAGCACCAAGCAGCAGTGCAACAGCAATGCCCTCTGTGGGAATAGTCCTGACAGGAGTTGCATCTGCTCCAGCTCCAGGGGAGGAAGAAGAATCTCCATCATTTGATCACTCCTCCCCCATCAGCAGCAGTGAGCCTTCAGAACAAAGGGGTCCAGTGTCTCCATTTGACGTGCAAGTTCCAGATCTGTTGCCTGACATTGTACAAGTAAGTGCCCATGTAGAAATCCCTGAAGAGCCCAGGCAAGAGGAGGTACAGGAACAGGCACCAGATGAGACCCCAGAGGAGCACCCATACAGACATGCTAATGGGCCCACAGAAGTGGAGTTCATTCCCAGTGTTGATATGCCACAGTTTCCTCAACCCGATATTACTCAGTCAGTCATTGAGGCCCATCCTAGTGAACCAGAGCGTGAACGTGAGGTACAACAGCAGCCAGCATACTCTGTGTCGGAAAGCCGTGTTGAAATGACATCATCATACACTGTTACTCAGACCTCGGTAATGATGGGAACCTCAGCTGCCACTCAGAGCTTCATGGAAGACTTGCCTGTGCCACCAACTGAGCCAATGGCTGCATCTGATCAAACATTATATAACCTTGAAATGCCAGCAGAAGAAATATCTGCAACCATACGTGAACCTGAGAAACCGGATGAAACAGAGCAGATGGTAGCTGTACAGCCATCTGAATCTGCAGCAACTGCTGAGGAGCCAGCTGAAGCTGAAACTAAAGTACAAGAGGATGTGAAACCAGCAGGAAGGCCCGACCTGGATTCTGATGTTGCCTTCAATGTATTCACCAGGACTGTTGTTACAGAAGTGGTACAAGAGTATGCACACGAGGCCCCTTCTTCCTCTTCTGATGAAAGTGACCATGAAGGAGCAGGTATACAGGATGAAAAAGAAACAGAAGAACTACAACAGATGTATGAGACTGCTGCAAAACGTGCCTCCCTAGAAATTGAATTGGCTCAGGCACAGTTGGCAGTGTCCCATGCCCAACAGGCAGAACTTCCCTTGGAAACACAGGTATCAATGGAGGAATCAGATGACCTTGACACAGCTAGTGAGAGACTTGATACAGAATTGGTGGCTCTGGCTCTAGATCCTGAAGATGATATACCAACTGGAACAGACTTTGCATCTCTATCAGACCTTGAAGGGCCAGGTGCCCGTGGCCATCCAAGCCAGCTTGTTGATGACCAATCATTTGAGCTCCGACCAGACCCCATGGACATAGAGCGCCCACAGTCTCCCATCCCAGATCCGGATAGAGTACTTTCTTGGCCAGAGGATGTGGAAACAGAAGACATACCATCACCAAGGGAAGAAGTAGAGTACAAGACTTCAATAGAACCACAGGAAGATTTAACAGTTGAGGAAGATGAAGAAGAACATGAAGAACAAGATGAGAATAGCGCTGTCCTTGAAGCACGTGCGTCTGTGTTTGTGGCATCTCTTATGACTGAGGCAAGGGCTCAAATTGAACAAGAAGATCAAAGAGAGCCATCTAGTGAAAGTGAACAAATGGAGGAGGAAGAGGAGGAGGAGGAGGAAGAAGAAGAAGAAGAAATCAAAGTAACAGCAGTGGAAGTGAGGCGATTGTCTCAACAAAAATATGAGGAATATGAAGTTCATCGTCAATTTGATGTTTCAGAATCATCAGAGGAAGAAAGTGATCATGTAAGAAGGCCAAGCCCGCTGGAAGAAGTACATGAGACTGAAAGTGAAAAGAAATCAAAGTTGACTAAACAAGTGTCAGAGGATATACCTGAAATTAAAATCACCCAGCATTTACATGCAGAAACTGATCAGGAGGACTACCCAACCTCCTATGCAAAAATAGAACCAGACTATGAACATGAAGAAAGTGATTCTGATGAGGAAATGGAATTTGAGCAAAAAGATGATGAATCAGATCATTTTTTAGTGAAAGGCTCTGAATTCAAAGAGACTAAAGAGACTAAAGAAAGTGAAGACTCTGTTGAGTCTTCTTTAGGGAAAAGTGATGAAAAAGCAAAAGATAGAGAGCCTTTTTTAGTGACAGTTGAAGTGGCTCAGACAGCTACTGGGTCACTTCAGTACACAGAGCAAGTTGAAGAATTTGTGGAAGTTCTACCAGAAGCCTTAGAGAGGGAAACAGTGGAAAAAATACAATCTGATATGTCACCAGAAGGAGAGAAAACACCAGATGCTGGAAGTCCAGAAATACTATCTGAAAGTACTGATGAGAGTGACTTAGTAAGTTTTGAAGCAAGCACAGTAATAAGTGTTGAAGGAGCCAGCATTGTGACAGAGGCATTTGACATCCAGAGCCCAGAAGATTATGGAGACTCATCTAGTGTGGACAGCTTTGCCACAGTGGTTGCAATCCAACCAGAAGAAGAGGATCGCCTGGCAGAAGTGGCATCCATGACATCATCATACACTTCAGACATGCAAAGTTCATACAGTGATGACCGCCCAGAACCTGCTGTCATTATTGATGTTAGAGACACTGACAAACTTGAAGAATCTGTTGAAGTAGAAAAGTTGAGTGAGTCATCCTCTGGCAGTGATAAATTTGAAATTATTGATAAAGCTGATATGGAAACATCAGTGGTTATGGTGACAACACCTGAGGAAGAAAAATTTGAAATGATTGAAAAGGAAGAACTGGAAAGTGGGGCAAGAACGGATTCATCAGAAATTTTAAGAACAGATTCTTCTGAACTAATGCTGGGTTCTTCTCCTGAGTCTGGTGCACCAATTCAGTCTCCCGGTAACATGACCACCATTGGTGAGTTTTTTCCCAGTAAAAGTGGGGAATTAGATGATGTGTCAGTTGCATCTGTAACTTCGTCACTGGCAGAGTTTGAACGACTAGAAAAGGAAGTCCAAGACAAAGTTAGCATGGACTCCATATCTACACCATCTACACATGAGTCATCAACCCACGATTCACAGTCCCCACGCACAATGTCCTTCAGCAAGAGTGGCGAGCGAGATGATGTGTCAGTATCCTCCTCACTTGCTGAATTTGAACGTCTTGAACGTGAAATTACTAGTTCAGAGTCACTTGAAAAGGTGACACCAGAAAGTAAAAGCAGTGAGTCCAAAAGTTCATTGTCCTCACTAACAGAGTTTGAAAAGTTAGAGCGTGAATTGCAGTACGAATCTGAGGTAGAAAAAAGCCGTAGAAGTTCATCAGACAGCTCAAAAGCATTGGAAAAAAGTAGCCAGCAATCTTCCATGTCTTCATTACATGAATTTGAAAGGCTTGAGGAAGAGGCAAAGTTAGATGAAGAGTTGGAAGCAGAGGCACAAAAAGTTGTCTCACTATTGGAGTCAGGAGAACTAGTGCAAGATACATCAGAAAATGAGCAGTCTGATAGTCCTTCACAAAAAGATTTGTCAATATCCCAGGAACAGCTAGTGGAACCTCCAGATATGCCTAAAGATGACAATGGCTTAGATGAGAAAAAACAAGAAATGGATAGGGACTCTCTAGGTGATAGTGAAGATGATAGGACACACATTCAAGAAATTATACTGCAGGCATCCCTAAATGTAGAAAGCTTTGCCCAAGTGTCAACAATTGCAGCAGCAGCTGCAGTAGATTCACAGGGAGCCCCACAGGTCCAGCGTGTTGACTCACTGGACAGTGATAAAGTCAGAAGTCCCCCTGGGGAGTCTGGTGGGGAGGCTGATGTGGACTCTCTAGATGGGAGGGATGATGAGGAATTTGCTGAGGATCGTGCAGCTGTTACAGCACAAGTGGTGCCAGCAGAGTATGTTACGCATGAAATAGATGCTGATTCTCTTCAAGACAGTGAGTCACAAAGCAAGTCTGGTCCAATGGACTCAGACTCCTTACACGACCAAGACTCTGTGATGCAGATCTCTGCTGAATCATTTGAATTTGACCAACAACCTATCCATGAAGAAGTGGTAAGCTTGGACTTGATGCAGAGGTCCTCAGATTCAACTGGTCAGTTAATGGAAAGGTCAGCTGATTCCTTAGAAATGGACAGAGCTGTTGCCATAGATGACCACCTGATGGAGCGGTCAGCTGACTCTCTTGAACTGGAACATATTTCACACTCTGAGTCAAAAGACAGTTTTGACCAAGATTCACACAGTTTTGAGCAAGATTCACATAGTTTTGAACAAGATTCACACAGTTTTGACCAAGATTCACTTCATGAACAAGAAGTGACTGAATCTGAGGCCACTGATCTAGAACCAGCAAAACACCAACAAGTAGCTGGTATCATGGACCTTTCTGCTGAATCAGGGGCTTACAGTCAAACCAGCTCACTGGTGTTCACCAGGTCTACTGATAGTGATCCTTCCCATGCTCCAGATATCATGCAAATGTCAGAGGAATCAGAGAGTGGCAAAGTTCCTCAGGAGGAGCATGGAAATGTAGAAATGCAAGTGCAATATGCGACAGTCGAACAACAAGTGTCACCAAAATCCCTTGTGGATGAAGAAGGGAATGTACATTATGAATCCCAGTATTCCAGTGAATATGACTCAGAAGGCAATATTAGTACCTGTACGGTGGCCACTGAGAAAGAGTTCTGTGGCTCCCAAGAGAGCTTTACTGTAATAAAAACTGAAAAACACACCACCACTACATATTCTGAAGATGGCAAGGAAGCTGTAGTGGTAACTGAGAAAAAGACTAAGACAAAGACTGTGAAGGGCCTGTCCTTGACTGAGGTGCAAATTGGGTCCTCTAGTGCATGCGAGACCTCCCCCTATAACCCACCCTCCACTGTATCCTCCCCAGTCTCTGAAGACCACTCTTCATCCCACTCTGACACCTGTTACTGTGGACCCGAGTACACCCCAGCCACCAGAGAAGCCCGCCATTCAGCATCACCACCCAAGGATGATCAACCGATCTCTGCACAGCGCCCGGCTGGAGGTAGTACCACCAAAACCACTGTGCTCTCTCGCTCTCTCTCTCTCTTTCTCTCTCTCTCTCTCCCCCACTTTGTCTGTTGCATGTGGCACGCACCACATCTGGGCCCATGTGGACTGTGCATGACACTGCTGGTCAGCATTGTACTAATTTGGTTACGTTTGCTTTTGTTGCAGGTAGTGTCTGCAACGTTTGGTTGGTTCAGTTCCCAGGTTTTGTGTTGCGTGCTGTCTTTATTTATATATATATATTGCCATACCTCAGCTTTAACTGTGGAAGCCCTCAGTCAGTGTCAACTAATTAATGTGTGTGCATTTCATCTTTGTTGCAGGGACTTTAGGTCTTGTAGTTATATATTTATATGTATCTAAGGTGCTAACGATAATGTTACCCAATACAGCAATACACTTACCATTGTATCTATACCTCCTTGCCCTCTTTTTATTCAGTTGATGCATGCCGTTAAATCCCTTATGTTTGTATCTGTAAATGTGTAGCACGCCATGTTTGTACGCTGGTATATCTCTGACTCTCTCATTTTCAGCACTTGGATGTGGCACTCTGTTCGCACTCTGTCTTACGTACGAGTTATTGTGGCTACGTTTGCAGTGTTGTGATTTTCTAGCATTTGTTTTTTGTATGTATTTGAGACAAATTTGGTAACCCCAGTGCAAATTTGATTGGTAGTGCTGTGCGACTGCGATAACTAAGCCAAGCTGACATAAAATGATCACATCAGAGGCTGTAAATTAAGTGCAGTTTTGGGGCATGACTGGACTCTTCAGCTAACCAATTTCAAGTCTTACTCTTTGGCCAACATCTACTAACTTCAGAAAATAACTAGCTTCAGCACTGAAAGGAATTATTGTCAAGTAGTTAGAGAGTGAAAAAGGGGCATGATAAGCACACAAGTAACCCTAACTAACCTTGCTGTAGGACAACTGTCATCAACACTACCATTTATTGTTAGTGATGTACATCAATGTAAAGTTGACTTTATTTTTCCCTTGCAGAAGAGGTTGACGATTCAAGAGATGCTGGAGCAGTTGCGCGTTCAGGTGCAATATTGTGTGATTGACTGTTGTGGTGAATGTTGTGCAGTCATTCACATGTAATTGGTGGTGTTGTGGGTGAACATGACTACATAGAACTAGCACTGTCACATAACATTACCATGCACACAAACCTTCCTTATTTGGTTTTCTTTTGTAGGAATCACAGTTACCTGATATGCATGACACACTATTGTTTGACCTTGTTTATCTCACAAGTCAAAAATTAAATGGTATACATTTTGAATGTGAGAAGAGGGGAAGATGTATGCAGATCTGACAAGAGTTGTGTGATTATAGGGTCAAATCAATAGTGTTTTCCCATCCTTGTTTTCCTCCCACTTAGTTTCATGTCATCATTTATTCCGATGGTTTGCCTTCCTTGTGTACTTTTTGTTGCTAATTCATTCAAATTTTATTTCACAGATCAATTTTGACACAGATCAATTTTGATTGATTTTATGTTCTGTCATTAACTTCCGACACAGCTTTACAGATTACTATTTAATTCAAATGTGATTTTGGTTCTAATTGTAGATCTTGTTATGGGTCAGAGTTGTCATAATGTATATTTTTCCCACACATGATTTCTCCATATACAATCGTTGGCTCCTTCTTGGTGCTGCCTGATATATTGATGTTACCTTGTAACAGTGTTGTATGCTTCATAGACAGTGGACCAGTCCCCTGTCTATGAATGGATGTTGTACTTACAGAGCTTCCTTTATTAACTCATTCCATACCAGTCCCTGATTTTTCCATATATTTACCTGGATTTAAGACGAAAATTGCATATTTAAATGCTTCATGAAAAGAGCTTTCAGTCAAGTACCAACATGTCTATAGTCTTAAGTCAGTAGTTCTGGCAGTACCTGGCAAGTCATGCTGCAGCTGCTGCAAGGGCAGCTGCAGCATGACTTGCCAGGCAGTGCCAGAACCACTGACCGAGGCCTGTGACCATAGTATGGAAGGAGTTAACTCTTGTCAGGCCAAGTGGAATTTCTGCACTCAGAAGGACTTCTAGCAAATTTACATGGCATTTTACAAGAAATCTCTTCATAATTTCACTTCAATATTTGGATTGACAGAATTCTAATGCCCCAGAACCCAGGTCAACAGGTTTCTTTGTCAGTGTTTTGGCTATGCAGGTGATCAAATCATTAAGAAAAGTTGTCAATTGACAGCCTCAGGAAAATATGGTAATTAAACATAAACATTGAGGCAGTCAACACAAATCTGATTTTCCCTCATAAGAAAGTGAAGAAACGGGCTTATGGTTTGACGATTATTTTTTCTGGATGGAATTCTGGAGGTCACGCAGAAAGTTGGATGTTGGGAACTCTGTAGCCACACCCAGTAGATCTGGTAGTATTGTCCAGTTTGGATCGTCCCTTTGGAACACTGTAGCCTGACCTCATAGATCTGGTAGTATTGTTCGAGTCCGATTGTCTCTTTGTCTGGTGTGTTGCACACAGGTTATAAGCACTTCTCCAGCTCTTGACAGGTACCATAGGTTTTGATGTCAATAATTAGTCAGAACAGTTCTGTACGTATACATGCTTAGTTATAGAGGTTTCAGTTAAGATGCCTCTTAATTGAGTTGTTCCTGATCAAAATGGACCATATATGATGCATTTTATATCCCTACTTAATGAAGTGTACCAAGGTGTTAGGTTTTGAAGACTTCAAATTTGATAGATTGCTGGTAAAATAGAGGCTGTGAGCTGTTTACAGGAGTTAATATATACAATGTGTCATTGAGGTTTGGATTGGTAGGGCAATGAAATAGGAATGCAAGTGACAGGGTTAGAGATGCTGTGTGGTATGTGTGGGAGTGTTTGATCGTACACACGATGTGCAGCCATGTGTGTGCTGTTGATATTGCTGGTGCCATAAGGTTCACTTAAATACAAGACAATAAGATCAAAGCACGTCTTCACCCTTTCTTCATTGCATTAAGACAGTCAACATCTTTCCTCAGCATGAGTTGCACACTTAGCATCTAAGCCATGCCAAGGAAAGCTGTTGACCTGAGGTATGTTATGGGTCTCATTTACAATTCTCATTCAGAATTTAAATTGTTTTTCTTTACTGTTGAAATTAGTCAAAAACATTGAAGATCACATTGGCTGCCAGTTGGTTTGGGCAGTTAAATGGAGAGAGGGTGAAGTGGAAATGTAATGGTGATTACAATAGATTGCAGAGTGATAAATTCAGTGTTTTCAAAATGGTTAATTTGGTAATGAGTCCTAAAGGTGTGGACTTCAAATAGTGAAGGTCTCATTTTTACACTGGGCACAATCATCTACATTACTTAACATGACTTACATTACTTTTGCATTGTGAATATTGGTTTTCATGCATGTGATCGGTTGTTGGTCCTATATAATATGTTGCAGTAAGCCAGTCGAGCTACGTGCATAGACGCATTGAGTCGATCGAAGATGACGAGATGCGGGAGGTTGATATAAAAGAACATGATGAAGTATTGGCGCATGGTATCCCCGAGCACTATGGTACTACGTTGCTTTCATCTTCACTCATGACACTTCCTACTCTGCTCAAAGTCCATACCTTTACTTTACTACAATACCAGTCATTAACCCCACCTGGTATTGGATCATTGGAATGCTGAGCTGTGGACAACATATGTCAAGATATGTTGTGCCATCTTTGACTATCAATACATGCCAGAAAAGGCTATTTACATGCACATTGGGGAAAAAAAACAAAGATCCAAGAATGTATAAGATTGGTAGATTATTTGAAATGTCGTATATTTGCTATGTGGCTCAAAAGTAAATCTGTGGCTCTAATGCAACATCTCCATTTGCATCGGGTGTACTGAGGTTTGCAGATCTAATTCATCTTCCAAATGACTGCATGCAGGTTGTTAAACATTCAAGCATGAAATACCATAATTCCATATACATGTATTATAAATAATTATCTGGAGTCAGTATGCTTCATTTTATATTATAAATTTATACAGAATTGTTCATTTTAATAGTATATTAATTCAAGTAAGCTAACATAATGCATGTGTTCTTGCGTATTCAGTTGTTAAAAAAAAAAAAGCATGCAACAATGTTTATTTTTTCTGAATGCATGGCTTACTTCACACCATTTAGTGGTGGCCCATCTTTCTCGTATTAAAATAATGGAAGACAATTTGTATCAAATGTGTCAATCAACTTTTGGATGCCGTTTGCAAATTGTAGGGAAAGTTTCAAACTTCTTTCAATAATCCTTGAAATTTGTTTCCTAACGTGAATTTTACTGGGGAAAAGAGTGCAAAATAGTACATGTGAATTTCCGTGAGAGTAAATGTTGTCACCCAAAGATTTAATGTGCAAAGTAACTTTTATCAACAAGGGAACAACAAAAAGAGGTTGCAGTTGCCAGTGCATTGAAAATAATGATGCAACCTTTCAGTTTTTTGTTACATTTTTAGAACTTTGGTATTGTCTTGTGCATCAAACACCATATAAATGACCTACCTGACTGAAACATCCATCTAGTTGTTTACTTCTTTTTATCTCTTCTATTAATCCTGCATTTTTATTCCTATATTTTACCATATTTCTAAAGTATGAGTTGCTTTGAGCATGGCATGAGTTTGTTGTCGTGGTAACATTACACGACATATCCATGAAGGTGGTGTTGACACCCTGCTTGTTTTCACATATTAACAGCACAAAAGTCCTACGAGGGCTCTAGCCACCCTCAAACTATTGAGATCGCAGATGATGATGACGACACCGTGGAATACCATGAGAGATACACTTTCTCATCGACGTCCAAAGGTGGATGTAGAATTTAGTTGATTCTTTTTTTTTCTTGCCATCTATTGTACCTGCATGCAGTGTTTACTATTGTTTGTTGTTTTATTTGCTAACTGTGTCATCTCTTCTTTCATCTAACCATCTGGAGCCATTTTCAGACTCTCTGCTTCGTTATGCATTAGCCCCTTGCTGTACACACATGCACTTGACAATGTTCCCTGTTGTACACACAGTCCCCCATGCACCATAATGTTTGCGTCTTTTTGGCACCTGATTGTAGGAGGTGAGAGTGTCTTGCTACTCAAGGACCAACAATGTCCAAACATACGTCCATCAGATAGTTGCCTTTGTGGCATTGCCAGTTTCCAGGTTGAAGATAGATGTGGATGATATACATAGACTTCTTGACAGATCTGTCTCACATACCTAGCACTGGTCTCTGGCCATGCTTACTATTGCTATCCATAAACAGTTGTGGATAACTGTCCTCATCGATGCTGCAGCGTATTTCCTGTTGGTCAGTTGCTTTTAGAGCAAACAAAATATTGAAAGCATGAAAGGAAATTCCACACTGATTTCAAAGACTATTTTGCATTTCTTAACCTTTAAAGTGCTAATCACTGGTATAGGCATTTTCTCATTACCGTTAAACATATAATGGTTAAAAGATTCAAAGTCCTCATGATGATAACAAAAAGTTGTCTTAGTCAACAGCTTTCCTTGGCACACTTTGTGTGCAATGCGGGCAAAGTGTCCCGAGGAAAGCTGTTGACTCAATGTAAAATCAGTGCTTTATGGGTTAAAAGTAGGTACCATGTATATGAGAAACAAAATCTAGCATTGTATTGTAGTGTCAGACACATTGGCGGCACTCCTGGTTAACCTTTTGGGCTTTTGCTCAGCAAGCCTTGGGAGTAGCAAAAAGTGAACAACTTGTGTAAAAAAATGTCTGCAACTGCTACTCGGTGCCTGATTCACTACATCCAGGACTGTCCGCTCAATCAGGGGTACATGTATGACACAAGACAGTGGAGGTAACAGGCCTATGTTTTGTTACTGTGTTTGTCATGAATGCAAGCTTTTGCAACTATAGCTGTATAACCTGGAAGCTACTTTTGGAAATGCTCAATTTTGCTTACATTTCTGGAAATGCAGTTATGTTTACTTTGTAGCAGTGTGAAAGATAAGTTACCAGGAAATCTTACTTGAAGTGGATGCATTAGTTTCCACCTAGATGTAAATGGTATATCAGACCAGGCATTAGTACATGTACGTACCTCCAGCAGCCAGACAGTATGTTGTATACCAGGACAGGCAGGAGATATAGGTAGCAATGGCTATTTGTTAGTGTAAGACAGGCTGAAAGTAACAGTTCTGGATAATTTTGGCCATGAATTTTACGACAACATTTAACTCATTCCACCCTGATAGAAGACTAAGTCAACAGCTTTCCTTGGCATGCTCTGGGTGCATTGTGCCCAGACCGCGCCAAGGAAAGCTGTTGACCATGGGCATATAATTTGGAAAGATCTTTCATGCAAGTTTCATCCAAAATTTTGAAATATAATCCCTAAATTAGTAAAATACAAATAGCAGATGACATTTAGATATTAGCGGTGAAAAGCGCCATTAGGGTGGAATGAGTTAAATGACTGGGTCTTTACCTGTAGTGCCAGGTGATTTGATGAGTGGTTGGGTAGTTGATACCAGAACCAGACACACAACAGCTGAGGTCTGAGATGTTTATATCATGCCTGATTTATTGGTCACTGGGGGATGAGCAGAATTGATTTATGTGCATGATTTTTGCACCAATATGGGTAGGAGTAAGAGATGTACATATCTTTAGGGATAGGAGTTGGTTTTTCTTTTGCACATATACTTGAAAGGCTAAATAATTTAGTCCTATTTGTGTGTGGTTTCCAGTGCAGGTTGCGTTAAGGTGTTTTGGTGTGTTATAACTGTGTGCATGGCATGTTGTTTGTCTCATAGATCAGATACCTGTGTTTTGGTGGATTCAAAAATTACGTCTATGAATGAACTCCTGGGGGGGATATGTCAAACGAACCAGATGTTTATTTCCATTTCATTAATGACATCCACTGACATCATGGTTATCTAATCTATACGTTTTTTCCATAACTCATAAACTTGATGTACATAGTTTGCTGAGTTTTCTGTATAAAGCCAATGTACCAACTTAATAATAAGTTTCTTAGAGAAACCATTGTATGCTGTGGTTTGTAAAGGCTGAGATGTAAAAATGAACATATGTGTAGATGAAACTAGACAAAGTAGTAACAGAGGTAAATAGGAGAATCCTAGCAGAAGTGTTTTTCGTAGTGGGGAATAGCTATTTGATGCTGTGGGGACCAAGTTGACAGCTTTCCGCAGTGCATTCTGGGTGCATCACTGTTGGCACAATGCACCCAGAGCATATGGAGGAAAACGGTTGACTGAAAGTTTGCATGCTGATACATTGGTGTTAGATCCATCAGGCGTAGAATATGATAAGATAGAGCAAAACCCAATATCACGATGATTCCTCACTCAGCATGTCCAGAATACATTTCATGATTGTTTGGTGTGAATGAAATGAGGATAGTGGTGAAATAATCCAGATTTGATTTTGAGGAAGCCATACTGTGCAGAGGCATTTCATAGACGTCAGCAGGATCTATCGCATGCATGATGATGCAGTATTGTCATTATTTTGCTTTTGTCTCACCAGATGGCACCGATGAGGCAGCAGGTGGTGAAGATGACATGCAGACAACCAGGTGAGATGAATAATGCAGACTGATACATGTATATTTATGGCACTGTCTTCATGCTTTCACTTGGCACAAATGCCTCTCAGCTTGCATTGTATTTTGCAAGGAAATTTGGTAGATACCCAGTTTGTGCTCTAAAATTGTGTAAGGTCGGGATAAGTAAACAGGACACATTCACCTACATGTATAGAAAGTAAGGATTTTGCTTCTGTTGATTTTACATGTGAATATCCATTAAAAGCTATGTACACATTCAGTTCTAATGCCTAAATATATAGAGAAAATTAAAATGTTAAAACTGAGCCCTTTAGCCTCTGACTGATGTAGCTTTGCTGTACAACTTGTGTTTGAAAGTAAGAGGTTAAACAAGAACAAACTCTGATGATGATTAAAACTTACATAAATTATGATAATCAGTTCTTACAGTGGCTACACCAGGTGGTCGCGACCTGGGTCTTGGAGATATGGCTATTAGATTATGAGGGAGTGTAAGTCTTGAGCAAAGTATAAAGGGTCATTCTGTCAAAAATGGACACAAATTGGGGAATGAGGTATACCCGCTTGGCCTGACTGCAAAGGCTGTAATACCCTCAGAATGCAAGCAAGCATGCGTTTAATACAGAGCATATGCCAAAAAGAAAAAAAAAAGAGAACATTTTAGAATATGATTTTCACATTTATATAAAGAGGTTCAGCCAAGTTGAAGTACAGTAAGTTGATGGTAATCTATACTTAATGAAATGCTGGCACAGTGGCCGACCAGTGAGAGGCAGTCATTTTGTCAAGACACTTTTGCAGTAATTTGTGATATTTTAAACATTGTAATGCAGAAAAACAGTTCTGAAAAAAGATTTTTTAAAATGTGTGGATACCAGGGTTTTGGGCAGTCTTCCAGATAGCTTTTAGCTTGTGTTTCTCCACATCAAATGTTCTCCCCCCCCCCCCCCAAAAAAAATAGAGAAAAACATATATATTCAATATATATTCATGTTGAACTGTGGGATTAGTTCAACACAGTATGGACTCCAGTGCAGGTCTTTGGCAGTTAAAGCTTGCCAGGCTAAGCTACTGAACAGTGTGGATCATTTCAGAGACATCATGCACCTGATGTTTGTGGCCCTTGAGTCTAACTACATGTACTCATATGCGGACGCCTAGGTATCCTGTGTCTGTGGTACTTGACTGGGCAGAGTGGAGGCCAGAATCCAGCTGAAGCCTTTTCTCTCACTTTCTTCCCTTTTTTTCTTTTCCATTTGTTTTTTTTCTTTTTTTTTTCTTCTTATTAAGTCCAGTGTCTTTGTTATTTGAAGCAGATAACATTTTTTATTATGGAGAAATCTACATTGTCGAGAATAGTTAAGGCTTCTAAAATTTCTCTCCTGTTGCCCTGTGAAGAATCCAGAAGTTCTACATTTTCAGTAACCAGCTAAATTTATATAAAACTATGTGCCTACTGCTGCTGGTGGTATGCTGATATTTTTTATGACGTGCATTTTTGCGCATATATGTAGATTTTGTTAGTTTCCATGCTTCTGAGTGTAACACCTGGTTATAATAACATAGTGTCAACATACCCTGGAAACAACTTTGAGAAATCCAGATGTCCCTGTTTAACTTCTGGATTGTTGATGACCCAAGTGGGCAATGCAGGTGGTCAGGCTTTTTTGAAGGTGAATGGGGTCAAAGTTCATAATTGCTGTAGCTATTGCTATAATCTGGCACATTTGAAACTCCAGTCACACAAAGCCCATCACACCATGTCAAATGAAATTTTGTCATGGATGTCTTTTTTTCTTTTCTTTTTTGCACCATAGAAGCATGTGCTTTGGTAAAAAAGGTCTGATTCGCAATTTAAAAAACAAAAAAAAAACTATGAAATGATGTCAAATGATGTTGATTTTCTAGGTTGGTCTATATGGCTAAACCTTCTAAACAGACGGAACAAGTTTGGCTACATATGTAAGAACAAGCCAGTTCTAGCCCGGGTTTGCCGGAGTTCATGCATTATGGCCTCTTTGACAATTTTGTGACAAAAGCATGTCCGTATAGGCCATGTTGAAGATCAAAGCATGCACCCCAGTTGGTGCCTTGTAACCTAATAAGAAAATAATACAAAATTAAAAGTCCCAGTTCATATTTACAAGCGGCTGATATAAAGATGCTTTATGTTTGTCCAAAAAACTGAAAAATAATCTTGTTTGTATGCAGGCCTACCAGTTTCTGCGAGTCCACACAGTAATATGCTTCTTAATTTAACATTGAAAGCATCTGTTTCATAATTTTTTACTCCCAGTGACCGCAATGACTGCTCCCTGCATCATTGTTAAATTTAGAACAATGAGTGCTCCTTGCATCATTGTAACATTTACGTCATATAACAATCGAGTTGTTTGTGTCCCAGGTCCCCTAGTTCTCCCATGTGATGCCCATGTCCAAGAGAAACTCAGGAGTGACTTGTGTTAACCAAGTTTTCTTTTCCCCTCTGACTTTGAAGACCTTTCAGCTGGATGAGACCTCCATGATTATGCAAATGATGCTCTCATAACGCTTGGAGCATACCCATGGTAAACAATGCAGGCGTTTCTGTCCATTTGGGCACAAACCCTGTATTCTTTACGAAATTGGGATACAGTTTGCAACATGCCTGGTTATTGTTGAAAAGTATCTGTGCCTCCACGTAGTAATTTTTACAGTCTGCTGATGTGTAATTTATGAAATATCTCTGAAAACTTTGGGTACAATATTAATTAAAAATCTAAATGGCATTCAAGAGGTTAAATGGAATTATGGGTGGATAAAGTGGAGCACTGAAACTTTTAATGCCTCTAACATTTTGATGGCACATTTAATATGAGGGTTTTGGAGAACGCACACCTCCCCATCACCAATAATAGGTGCATAACCAACCCTGTACATGTACATCTCAAAATAGCTAACCTGGGGTACATATTTATGTATTAAATTTGATTCTAATATCACCATTTACCTAACTAAATTGGCCACAATGAATGAAGTTTGGTTCTTCACTGGTTTTGTGGTGTTTTCACATATATGAGGAATAAACTTTTAGTATGTAAGAGACTCAAGTCTTGTCATGGAAGGCCGGCAGAGAGGAACACTCCCTTCACACCTAGAAGATCGTAGAACAAGCATTTGAAGTCTTTCATTGTAAATACACACAAGAGATGTGCTCTGAATTGACAAAACAATCCTAGATTGGCATGACAGTCTTTGTAAACTGTTTCATTCAAGTACCAGCCTATTTTTGGCCAGACCAAGGCAATGGGCCACAACGACTTTCCTGGGCAAGCTTTGAGTACACTGTGCCCGAAGCATGCCAAGGGTGGAAATTGATTCAGCCTGAACTGGGCACTGAAACATTGAAGTCGTCAGTTGATCACTGGCTACACAGTAGAATTTACAATAAATAACTTTGTTTCGGCAGTTCTAAAGAGTTCATGTTTGATTGTAAAGGGGAGTTATCAGTGACATGGCGGGTGATTTTCACTGTGACAAGGCCTGATTTGGGGACTAAAGCATGGGAGCTTATTGGATGCTCAGGCACTCAATTATAATACTTTAACACACAGGATATTGGGGCTCAGTTCTCAGTGTTTGACGAAGAAAGAAAAAGCATGTGTGTGTATATGTATAATTATATCACATACACATCTGCATGTGTGGCAGTACATACCTTGTATGTTGCTGCCATCACCTTGTGTTTTTCTGCACATTTCAATTGTAGTTTTGTGTCTGCACCTTTGTGTTCAACTTGCACTTTACACACACTGAAAGTAAAGCCCAGGCTGTACATGTACATTAATGGTGTGAGATCAGATTGAATAGAGCATGCAAATATGTAGTCATTAAAAACTTGGTATTAGAGATCATGTCTCCTGTCCAGTGTGTATGGTAGTCAGCAGTTACACAACATATCGAGATGCATGTCTTTGGATCAACGTATCATTAGATTTAACTTAATTACAACTTCCATGAAAAGAGAAAATAGAATAACTCTCCATAAGAAGTGCATGTGATTGTTGAACTTTCAACATATGCATTAAGTAGAGTAAATGTATAATAAAACGCTATATAGATGTTCAGTTGGACAGCATGGTGAATAAACATTTGTATATGTACATGTATATAGCTTGTAGTAGGCCTGTCCTATATGCCTAAATGTACTTCAGTAGTGTGATTAGAATAGTTTTTTGTTGTTAATATACTATGGCTCACATGCATATCATTGCTTTATTTTAATTTGCTACAGTTTCCTTGCTACCTGTTTTGTAGTTTGCAGTCACATGATGTGCATGATGCAGTGTACATGATGTGCAGGGCACATTGTACGTGATGTTCAGGACACGTACGTGATGTTCAGGACATGTACGTGATGTTCAGGACACATTGTACGTGATGTTCAGGACACATTGTACGTGATGTGCAGGACACATTGTATGTGATGTGCAGGGCACATTGTACATGATGTGTGCAGGACACACTGCATGATGTGCAGGACACATTGTGCGTGATGTGTGCAGGACACATTTTACGTGATGTTCAGGACACATTGTACGTAATGTGCAGGACACATTGTACGTGATGTGCGGGACAAATTGTACATGATCCGCATGATGTATTGCACACAATGTGCAAGACACATTGCTTACGATGCGCATGATGCAGTGTACATTGCTTATTTGATTTTATTCAGTTTTCTTATCCTTTCAGTAAAATAATGTTGATTTTATTTGGGACCTGTATTGTTTCAGTCTGAATCAATCTGTTCAAGGCTGTTTCAGAATGCATTTCCCATTAGCATCCAAAATCTTTCAAGTGTCCACTCCTTGAGTAGTGCAAAGTAGCACTCTTCAAAATTTTGTTTGCATTCAAGGTAAATCTACCATTTCTACCTCTGATCACAATGTGAGAACACAGACCATTTTGAAACAGCCACCCTTTCGTTTATTTGTGCACTTCCATTTGTTCAGCTTGTTTTATTATTTTCAGTTTGTGTTATTTACTTTGGCAAATGATATGCTTGTGAGTTTTAGATAAGGTAACCAACCAACTACCCTACGTCCCTGGACGACCCCACCCCATAGTGCCCCCCAGTCATGTTGACCTTGGTCCGACTTGCAGAGTTGTGATGAAGAAGCAGATCCACAAGAAGACAATCATCAAGGACGGCAAGGAGGAGACCATCGTGACGGAAGACACCCACGTGGAACAAGACAACGAGGGCCCTGAGGAGCTACGCGAAAGCATGCAACAGATCATTGATCAGTTCATGGAGGGTGACAAAGGGCCTGCAGATACCAAGGCCTTGCCAGAATCAGACAAGGACAAGAGCTAGACTCTGAAAGGACACATCCTCTCATATGATGGACTAATTATATTACATTCATATGTTAGTACGTGGCCCAGAGAGGCTTTGACTAGGTAACTGTAACAGAACCACAAGCATTCCGACCCATGTTAATTAATTACATGAAACACATTTTGTACTTGTAGTGCAAGTAGGAAAATTAGTTATGTCAAGACAGAAGACAAATTGTTTAAAGGGGTGACCTTTTTATTTTTTTAATGACTGTAATATATCTGTATGTGTGTATGGTGCATTTATTGAATGATTACTTTGGGGAGAAGAATTAATCCAGGTAAGGCATAAGTTTCCATGATTTCTGTCAATATTAAATGGTGCTGCAAACTATGGTCTTGGATGTATATATACTATGAAAAAAGTTTCTTGGTCTATGTGGGTTGGAATGCTTCTGTGTCTGCTGCAGTCTGTTCCAGTGTCAGTGTGACTGATGGTTGCCATCTTGTGCATCTTAATACTTTACTATACCATACTGCATGTGAAAACCTGTGGAAACAGCTGCATAAACATGAAATACAAAACAGAGACAGGACTCGTTTAAAACAAAAGACAAAATGATGTGACTTCAATATACCCAAACATCAGGAGTAAGCCTGATTTCATGAAGGACTTAAAAGATCCAACTTTGAATTGAAGCCAGCATGCAATGGAGGCCTGGGTTATGGATGGCCTCGGTTATGGATGGCCTCAGTTGGGCTGCATGCTTTGAGAAGGAGCTACCGATATTGACATTTATTATGGTAAAAACTATAGAAACACAGGGACATATAATCCTGGCTTTCACTCGGCACAGTATTGCTGATTGTTATTGGAAACGCTTTCAGAACATTCTTTTACATTTTGTTTTCCGTGAAAAGCTTATGGAGAGTAAAGGGTCATAGAGCTTAACCTTTTCCAGGCTAGAATGAGACTGAGCACTAGCATTGTGGGTGTGTGTTGGGTTCAATGTGCCCATCCCATGCCAAGGAGAGTTAGTGAGCTGGAGAATGCTATCATGATAGTTCTTATCTACATGTTCTGATCTAAAATGTTCATGTTAAAGAGAAATTTTAAGAGAAAGATGGCAGCCAGCGTGCAGGTGATTCCAGCAGGAAAGGGTTAAGTTGCTATAGCCGGCATCAAGGTACAAATACGATGAATCGTGTGAACAGGTCATGTATCTTTGTAAGCTTCCCATGAAGCACAGTTTGATTGGCATTTTCCGTTTTTTTGTTAACAGTAAACTGTAGGCCTGTGGTTGGACCAGATCATCTGTTGCCGTGGTAGTAAACTAATTTGCTGGTTTCCCATTGGCCCGCTGTGTTTGAATGTCAGTTGTGGCCAGTTTTCATCACAGTAATCATGTTAAGCAATTTTTCAGCTGGTAATGCCTATTGTATGTAGTACACCAAGCATTCGCTTAGATATTTAGAGCAGCTTTGTCCCACTGGCAATGAATACCAAGTGACATTGTACTAAGAGAATAATTGCTTACCACCTGCACATCTATACATTTTAGATGTATTTTCGAGAGGTCTGTGGCAGGACATTTTGGTTCAGATTATTATGAAATGTAATGATTGGACAACTTCAGCAGTCATTGACCAAGGAGAATCTCATCAAGGTTGGTTTCCCATTGAACAGAAAAAAATGATAATGGCACGACACATTTAACTATAAAAAAGACAGTAGCAGTGTATCTTGACTATGATAAACTTGTGTAGTGTTTAAGGAATATTGCATGTCTGTTGATTTTTTTTTCTTTTTTGTGCTACAGTTGTCCAGGCTTGATTCATGAATTACAAATCCTATAGAAGTAATTGTAGTTATTATGTGTAAACGTTTCTGGGCCCATGTACCCAGTAGGTATACCACATGCCAATGTAGTCAGTGTAGTCAACTCGGGAGGATCACTATGTTCTTTACACCATTGATATAGCACGAGTAGAATCAGATTAGGTCCGTAAAGGGTGCGGATGGCCTGTGTGCCACCCATACACAGAGGTTCTCATTGGTTTGGATCACTCTCTAGATACATATTTGTGCAGACGTGAAAGTTTCATATTGATGTTGCATTAAAGCTTACACAATGCAATCGACACATACTCGACACACCAGTTGTTCTTCAGTCATTTATTTTTTATTTTTTTCACATATGATCTTGAATTTTGATTAAATTAGCAAATTTGCTTGTTACATGCATATGAGAACAATACTATCGACACTTTGGTCTCTGCCCACCCCCCACCCACCCCCCGCCCCAACTCAGAATGTGTCTGGGCTTTGCAATTAAATTCTCCTGTCCCAGCAGAGATTACAGGGGTGTTAGGTTGAAAAAAATACACACTTTCAAAAATGTGTCCCAATATTTTAAGTGAGAAAGACAAGTTGCATGAAAAGTTGTCACAATATTGTATCTTTTATGCTGAATATTAAAGCATTTTGCTTGCTTTTATGGTCTTCTGGCAGCAAAAACAAAAACAAAAATGTTTTATGTGGAAAAAAGTCTTTTTTTAGCTGTGCTGACCAAAGGTCACTGAGCTGGTGTGATCACTTCTGTCTGTCCATCCATCATGCTGTCTGTCTGTGCTGCCCTCTGGTTAACTCAGCAAAGTGTCGGGGATTTTGTATTTAGCAGTCTGTCAATTAGGTTTTTTTTTTTTTTGTTAGGGACTGCCTTCTTTTCATTAAGTTGCCAGTCCTGTAAAAGTTGCAAAAGGTGATTTTGTAGTGGCAGGGTGTAGTTTGGACGTCAATGGCAAAGAGACTAACCTCCACATCCAAATTGCACTTGGGTATATTGTACGTAAAACTACTTGGTAACCTGCTTTTTGGGACAGGGACCCAATTGGAAGGAGTTTGACATGTCAAAGTTCATTGTTTTCCTTTGATGCTTGCAAAGATGTTGCCCAATTTGAACAAACGCCACATATGGAAGGCTAGACACACATTTTGAATGTTGACAATTTAATCAGAGTTGAACGAGTCAAATGGCTTGAGTATAGGAGTCAGTGTGAAAATTTTGCAAACACTGCACCATATCTTCTAAACTATTAATGGTAGTCCTTTGAAATTTAAGGAGTTCGTAGATCTTAGGAAGTATGTGTGCATAGGCACAGTTTTGTGTGCCAAATTGCTTGCATTCATTAACAAAAGTTTAACCTCCAGATCAGAAACAATTTTGTCTGGGTCATATCTTTGGAACTGCAAATTCTAGCTCTGACATTTCATGGTAGACTTCAGGCATGAGGTGTGCATAAGCCTGACTTTCTTTGGCTGAATACTTTCTTTTCCTGATTAACACTAATCCTTGAGCTGCTCAAAATCACCTGTAGTTTGTCCACACATTTTCTTGCGAAGTATAACAAATGACCCTTCCATATTACCACCAACAGAAACTTTTCACACTTCACTTGCTATAATATTCATCATGTATTTACCACCCTGATCATTGTCGACGAGGGACATGGCTAGCGCCAGCAGCTGCTGCTTGTTTTGTATGGATCTATACTTTGATGCAAACTAAGAGGTAAAATGTTTTGAAAGATCTAAAATTCCACGTCAAAAAAAAATTTAATTAGGCATGCCAAATTTATAAGATATCTAGATCAAGTCCAATGCTAATGTGTTAGTAATATTGGTGACCTTGACGTATGTTTCTTAAGTCACCAGGCCTATTAAGTTGAAAGAGGTGGTTTTGTATACTAATGGCAGGGTGTAACTTGGGCATCAGTGGCAATGAGAATTTAACCTCCAGATCAAAATTGCACTCCAGTGCATTGTACATGAAACTATTTAGTGACCTACTTTTTGCACCACCATGACCCAATGATTATGCGACATTGACCTATGTTGTAAGGAGAAAGGACATTTAAGTCAATATGTTGATAAAGAATAAGGCAAATGTACCACAAATGTGCATCATGTAGAAGTTTGATATTGCATAATATGGATGACCTTGATTAATTTCTCAAGGTCGTGGGGGAGGAATATTTTCAGGAAAGGTTTTTTGATGATGGTAGTGGGATTATGTGACTTGCCCCATTGGCCTCATTCTTACCCAGGTTACAAGCGGTACAAGTCTTTGAAAAAAAAGAAGTCTTTCATCTTTGGGTTGGGAACAACAATTATGGTGGTAGGAACAGGACAAATGGCAGTTTTAAAACGAGGCCCTTGCCCTGTTACCAGCAGGATTTAAGAAGACCAGTACATCCGTCCACCCTTAGAAATATCTTGGGACTGCAAACTAGGTAAAAGTATTAATTCCATCCTGATTGGTCAGGGACTGGTTTGCTGTGTCCCCACAGCCAGGCTTTAACTTGCAAAACTTCCCAAAATCTTGTTCAAGCCCTCATTTAAAACTCTAGCCCTGCACCAAGCACAATAGCATTAGACCAGCACATTCACAGAAAGACTTGAACCAAGCAGGATCATAGTAGACTATATATCTTTGGAAAACTTGGGACTTGAAACTTCCAATACCATGAAAGCGTCTTTGTCATTCAAACCATTCAGCCAAATATCCTGACTTCAGTGCCCCTGTCATCACGGACCACCTTGTCACGATACTTCGCTTAGTGCTTTTAATCCTATACCTCCTATGAAAGACCACCTGTTGTGAGAGACAACAATTTAGTCATCCCAAGGGGTGGTCTTTCAAGACAGGTTTAACTATATATTGTCCTGACTGGCGGCTGCCATTCAAAAGCCCTTCCTCATGCAGGTTTGACTTGTTTGCATAAAAGCAGAAGATTTACACAGATGACATCCACGCCCTGCCACAAGGACAAAATTTGGAATCCGGTTTAAAAGAAAAAGAGGAACACATGGGTGACATATGAAAACGTTTAATGTCTTATCTGTACACAAGTTCATAATGTAGTAGTTGTGTATTCTGCTCCCATTCACTAATTTTGCAAGTGGCACTGTCCTATCTGAACTGTATAAACTGCAAATTCTGAAAAGCTCATTGTGGACTGAAGTATGCAATCAGCAAAATATACATCATTGTAAACTGGTTTGTTTTTCAGTTTTTCAAGAAAAAGTTGACAGATTCATATACTTGTTAAAATTAATGATTTATTTTGATAATTGATAAGCTATCGAAGTGTCCACAAAGTTCTACATTCTGGGTTTCCAGACAGTCCATAGCTTCCATGTCTGGGCTCCGTGCCATCCAGATACCAAATAATTATCAGGTTTGCACTTAATTCAACCACAAATTGCAACAATTAATATGTGAATATAATGGATGTTTCCACATTTTCATTTTTAAATTGGTATAATACTAAATTTTGTGCCCCACCCTGTGTCCACATTAGTACTTCAAAATGCTTAATTACCCAAAGATTATTTTAAATAAATAGTTCTATATAATAGTTATGAATTTTCATTTTTAAAAAGCCTCCCTGCATACCTGTAGTACTAATGCAAACATGTTCAACCAATGTAATTTACAAATAACTCCCTTTGCTTTGGCTTAGAAGATTGACTTTGAACTTTGTGTTTCCCTTTTGAGACCAGACAATCGAAATTTATCCAACATCTGCATATACAATTGCAAAAGCAACATAAGCGACCTCTGGAGGCAAGGATATTAAGTTCACTGAAACTCTACAGCTTCTCAGTGTGGATGCACTGCCACTGTGACACGTGGCCAGGTTATTGCTGTTGTAGAAAGCTTGTCACTTTGGCCTTTCTGGCAGGACAAGTATGCTTTACCACTTGTCAATTGCCCAACCCCAACCCCCAACCCCAACCCCCAACCCCCAACCCCCAACCCTCAACCCCCAACCCAACCGAGATTCTTGATCTATAAGCAGGGATATAAAATTTGCTACCCGGTAACACATCTTGCCCCAAGCATTTGCATGATCCGTAAACACTATACTTTTACTTTTACTTTATCCCAACAGTTGGCCCTTTAGTTTTGATCATTCAGGCAGTTCCAACTGAGCCCATCTACAGGAATACTATCATGTCCCACTTCAAAACTTCTGGATTATCATATTCATTCTATTAAGGACACATATCCATTCTTCTAAAAAATATAAGAAGACTTCGTTTCCATTGATAAATTACATGTTCATGCTGAATTCTGCCCATTGCCTGTCTCTTTAGCCATGATACATGTGCTTATTTAAATAAATATTGTATCCTCACATGAAATTTATAAAATTTACCCTGTGACCTTACAAAGTATAAAAGTTGCCTGAATGCCAGACAATTTTTCCTAAAAGATCATCATCATCATCATCATCATCATCATCATCATCATGCCCAGTTTGAAGCTCCTGGCTCAGACAGTTGTTGCCATGGCTTTCTCGGGGCACTGTGCGTGAGTCATCTGTTGGACAGGGATCCATAAAAGGTCTATCCACACCAAGTCTGACAATACAGACACCAATTTTTGAGGTGTCCCAAATGTCAATTGATGAACCATAAAATATCGTCAGCTGACTAGTAAGTCATCTGAACAAAAAGTAATAATGTAATATACATGTTAAGGAAGAGTCCTATGAGGACAATTGTGTGCATACAAGCTGCCACAACAGGTACAGCTTGCAAGCTCCACATTAATAAGGTGTATTTTACACACTTGTACACCATTCCTTGCTGATAGGTTCTCATTTATTTGACTTGTTTATTCTAAAACTTCTGTGAAACATGATAATCCATCAACAAGTGTAGTGCTGACAAAACTTGTATATACAAACACCACAACAAAACCTGAAAGCCCCCTTGTGTCACAGAGTGATTGTCTGCAAAACATTAGCAGCATGCATCCACGTACCACTAAACATGTTGGGACCAGCACCTGTCCCAGTATAAAATGAACACATACTTGTTTGTGTATGTACTATATGTACCTTCATCCAGACCAGCAACTGGCCAGGTCTGGACAATCCACTACAGATGGTGTCTGTATATCTGTCATGTAAGTCTTCACTGAGATCAAGTCCAAATACAATTTGGCAAGCAATAATTTCTACCCACTGGTTGTTCGGTTTAATAACAGTGTTTCAGGGTTAAAAATGGTTGTAGTTTGCGTATACAGTAGCCCCCCTCTCATAAGGCACCTCTCCACACAGGCCACCCCTCTTGAAAGGCCAGCATTCTTGTGTGGAAAGTATGGTATTTCCATTATATTCTCCCCCTCAAGAGAGCCCACCCCTCTTACAAGGCCACTTTTTGGCTGCATGTAGAGTGGCCTTATAAGAGGGGACCACTGTACAGACATTTGGTTCCCCCACCGGTAATTCTGACATTCCTTAATGACTGACAGTAACAGTGGCCCTGTCCTGACACACCTGGTCACAACTTTCCTTAGTACTTTTCACCTTTACATGTCCTGTGACCGACCACAATTTGGACATACCCAGCACGTGGTCCATCTAGACTGGGTTAAATGCACCTCCGTCTACGTTAGCCAACATTACAGACACCATTAAAATCATTTCTATTGCTGTGTGAGGATTAACGCTACACATTCTGTATGACCACAACTTAATGGATTGTTTGATTCAATAATAATCCAACAAATAAAAATATTCAGTTATGATTTCAAAGGCCCATCATAAAATGCTACTTCAAGCCATGATTATGGTATAGATTGGCTGTACACTTGAATACTTGCAAAAGTTCTATACACTGTACTGCCATGTATTAAAAGTGCAACTATACACATGATGCACACATAACCACAAGTTCAATAGGTGAATTTGGATGTTACATCCTCATTTCAAATCCAATTGTGTCATTAAATAAAATATGATTGGTATAATTTTGTCAATTTAAAAATCATTATGATCCTGATTCACCAATAATTAAAGCATGTGATACATTGCAAGCAAAGTACAACATACACAGTGTACATATCACAGGCACTGCTCAAACATTTCCCACTGCCATTTTCAGTTCATTAGAAGTACGACCACATTTTGAGCAGGAAGTGTGCGTGTTCCCCCCAACCACTGATGCCTGCAGCTGCCAAAGCTTTGTTTTCGGTCGTATTACATCCTGTACACAGACCAACGTTTAAAAGGATATCATCTCGAGAGACAATCAGAGGCTGACCAAAATATTATATTGTGATGCAGGCCCCAAACAGTCAATTTTTATCCCTAATACCAAGACAAATATCCGTCATAACAAAATGATCATCTGATGATGTGGGAGATTGTTAACATTTCTGCCCCGATATTTTCTTCTGCTTTGATGTGTGGATCATATTTTTTATATATCCATAAAAATAGGTTTACATATATTCAATGCAGTTATTTTATAAAAATTTCTTTGCCACCCTGGCTAGCATAACTGGCAAAAATCTAATTTTCAGTCAAATCACACCTGTCTGGTGGCCAGCATTTAGTCTGGAACTAATTACATGCTTTGACTTCAAAATGACGTGTACAGAAAAGAAAGCTAAAATACAACAACACACATCAGCAAAAATACAAGATTTTTTGCACACATTTGAGCAGCTTCGCGATAAAAAATGCAATGTACAATATTTGGGCAAGGATATTCAGTGATTTGCAAGTGGCAGTTAGATCTCGACTTTCCACCAACTGCATCATTAAAACGAACAATTTAAAACATTTGGCTGAAACTGTGTCTTGAATCTACTGTCAACTACTCACAATCATCAACAATCCCTTCACCAGTATGACACGCAGTAGGGGGCAAGTATATATATATTTATGTCCCCATCAGATACTTTTGTTTTGTGTAGCCATAGTACACACTGAAGAAGATAATTCAATACATAAAAGTACATCAGAAATATACAACATATAAATATACAGGAGATGAAAACCCAGGAAGGCTTATTTGAAATCTCCTAAATTAATCCCAAAATTATGTGAAAAATGCAAATTCACATTTTTTCATTCATTTTATTTGCAATGGTACCATGTACCTGCTATTAACCCCTCCCTCTAGATCTAAGAACAAGTCAACAGCTTTCTTTGGCATGAGTTGACCACTGAGTGCCCAGCTCATGCCAAGGAAAGCTGTTGACCTGGGTTGTGGTACCCTGACAGGTCTCATGTACAATTCAAATTCAAGTTGTTTCTCACTACTGCTGATGTAAGTCCAATAATGTACATTGAAGCAGACGACATTGGACCTCTGGCTTGTTGAAGGGTAATGAGCTCCACTCGCCCTTTCCCTCCATCCTCAAAAACTTGTCTTATACTGCAATTGGTCTGAAAATATCAGTCATTTGATCATAAAAATGTAATGCAGGGTCTTCAAGGAGTGGTGTCAAAGAAGACCTGTTGCCTGTCAGGGAAGGTGATCTCTATAGCAGGTACCAGTGTAACTGTTCCCTGAACCAATACAAAACAACATGGGATGGAAATGGAAAAAGTCTATACTGTACCTGTACTGTACTGTACTGTGCCTGTACTATACTGTGCCTGTACTATACTGTACTGTACCTGTACTGTGCCTGTGCTGTACCTGTACTGTACTGTGCCTGTACTATACCGTACTGTACCTGTACTGTACTGTGCCTGTACTATACTATACTGTACCTGTGCTGTACTGTACTGTACTATACTGTACTGTACCTGCACTGTACTGTGCCTGTACTGTACCTGTATTGCACTGTACTGTAATGTACCTGTGCTGTGCTGTACTGCACTGCACTGCACTGTGCCTGTACTATACTGTACTGTACTGTACTATACTGTACTGTACTGTACTGTACCTGTACTGTACTCTACTTCACTTTCTGTGCCATTTACCCAAACCTTGAACAGCATAATAACCAACATACTTCACTCACTCACATCTGACGATGACTGTAACATACAAATTTGAATAAAATCATGCTTTCATCTCTTGTTCAGATGGTTCTTCAACAAACTTCATGGTGTCCAGTTAATTCTGTGTTATGACACTCCTCAATGGAGATTTCATCTGTTGACTTGATGATAACCTAATCTGATGTATGCAAGGTTTTCATTTTAGTTGTAGCCCATGTACTACTAGTAGTAATGAGAAAACTATAGCTGCAAAATGGTTGACATTGCAGTAAACTTCAACTTTTCAGATCAAAACTTCCTTCAACTTTTACTTTGCTTCATGAAGTAAAACTGAGTGAAAGTGCCACTTTTCAATGCGTAAGAGATGTATAACGGTAACATGTCTTCCCTTTTTATTTTACTTTTCTTTGGTAAGAATGCCAAGTAACTCCTCATGTGCCATTTACAATGTAAATACCACTCATTGTACATGTGCCATTTACAATGTAAATACTCCTCATTGAATATGTGCCATTTACAATGTAAATACTACTCATTGTACATGTGCCATTTACAATGTAAATACTACTCATTGTACATGTGCTATTTACAATGTAAATACTCCTCATTGAACATGTGCTATTTACAATGTAAATTCTACTCATTGTACATGTGCCATTTACAATGTAAATACTACTCATTGTACATGTGCTATTTACAATGTAAATACTCCTCATTGAACATGTGCTATTTACAATGTAAATTCTACTCATTGTACATGTGCCATTTACAATGTAAATACTACTCATTGTACATGTGCTACTTACAATGTAAATACTCCTCATTGCACATGTGCTATTTACAATGTAAATTCTACTCATTGTACATGTGCTATTTACAATGTAAATACTGCTCATTGAACATGTGCCATTATCTGATAAAAAGTAACCTACAAACCAAATTTAAACAATGAGTTGCTGACACAGTATAATGTTGTTCTGTTTATCCCAATGAAAATGCTACATACACCAAACTGTATTTTTTAATGGCAGGACATTGTAACTGTAAATCTAAGCCTGCCATATCAAGAAAAACAAGCACAAACACACATGTCTGAACATGTATTATGCATGGACCCAGTGAACTAGAGAGGCCATCAACTAAAATGGCCAAATTAAGAAACGATCTCAAATTCGAATATTTTTCCCTGTGCATTCACAAAAATTATTATATCTATCCCAAACAAAATTAACAGAAAGGAAAACATTATATATATATATATATATATATATATATATATATATATATATATATATATATATATATATATATATATATATATATATATATATATATATATTACAACACATAAATACACACATATAATTTATGTGGCATGATACCATAAAATATCAATATAATGTAACAGATTTCAGATTTTCATGTTTCTTCCCTGTGAGATCAGGGAAAATTCTCAATTTGAATATAGGATTTAACTTTGATGACATCACCACAGCTCATTCAATACACACATACCACAGCTAATTCAATGCATACATAACCACAGCTAATTCAATAGATACATATAACCACAGCTCATTCAATAGATACATAACAACAGCTAATTCAATACATACATAACCACAGCTAATTCAATGCATACCGGACCATAGTTCATTGAATACATACATAACCATAGCTAATTCAATACATACATAACCACAGCTAATTCAATGCATACCGGACCATAGCTCATTTAATACAAATATAACCACAGCTCATTCAATACATAACCACAGCTAATTCAATACATACATAACCACAGCTAATTCAATGCATACCGGACCATAGCTCATTTAATACAAATATAACCACAGCTCATTCAATACATAACCACAGCTAATTCAATACATACATAACCACAGCTAATTCAATGCATACCAGACCATAGCTCATTTAATACATATATAACCATAGCTCATTCAATACATACATAACCACAGCACATTCAATATAAACCTGACCATTGCACATTTCATACATACAAATACCTATGTTTCCCTGGCGCTACTTTGCTCTGGCTTGAGACATTACAAATCTAGTGCCAAGTTCTGTAACCCTTTCCCTCTTGCATTGGACGAGTCAACAGCTTTACTTGGCATAAAGTGAGCGCTCAACTAGTTTGGCCAGGGAAAGGGTTAAAGTGACAAAAACTGCCATGAATTACATGCTTTTACAATGCACAGAATTAACGTGTGCCAGATGTCAACACTCGTAGTCCGTGAAGCTAATTTATCACATCTGGACAAAACATTTTGCTGACTTTTCTTTCTTTTTTTTTTTTTTTTTTAAATTAACCATGTCATTATCTGATTTCACTAAGCTATCTATTTCATGCATAATTGTGGATGCATTGCATCCACTTTTCCTAGTTATAGTTTTTGTACGATCTGTTGCATGGTGACAAAAATGCTGATGATGCTGGCTACGATGCCAAATATGACCAGGAAGCCGTCTTTGAAGACCACCAACTTGTTGACTTCACGATACTTCATCTTCATGTGGAAGAGACACGGAAATATGAAGGCCAAAGGGGAACTACCAGCGGCACCTGAAAACACAGAACGTACCAGGTTCGTCAAACAAAACAAAGTCAACACACAACCTGAAAGTACAGCAAGTACTTCTGCAATAAACAAACAAAGTAAACACCCCAAAATAATCAGCAGGAATATATTTCCAGTTGTTTGTTCATTATTAATGAGCAAGTATTATCCCTATTATGGGGACAGTCAGTTTACCATAATGAGATCAATGAGAATGAAATAAGCTGTAATATCTTGACACAAAATATTAAAATGCTGTAGTGATCATGATAAATATGGCAAAAATTGAATACTTTTCGTACGACAAAATATGCAAAAATCCCTGAAAAGATATAACTACATGTAGATACATTTACCTAAAAATTTCACAATGTCAAATGAGCAACACATGTATGCATGATCTCCCTATTTCCTATAGGCTACACAAACTGGGCAACATGTACCCATCCATTCTTATGGAAGCTGAGATCAAGTAAATAAAATTGAAAGGTGATAATTTAAATATAGGATGAATACATAAAATCTAACACAGAAAACAAATTTTGTTATTATTTCACAGCAGACACGCTCAGCCCATTAGCTGCCCCAGACTATAATTATAGCAATATACCACTTTTAAACCTTCTATTTCTGATAGGCCTCTTTCTGATGCTGTAAAAGGTAAACCTTCTCTTAAAATGCAGTTCAAAATATTTCCCTCAATTGTATACCTTTCCTTTATGTACATGTATAGAAAATTTGGTTTCTGTTGGAAATTTTCACAGATTCAAGAGAAAGCTCTGCAAAACTTTGCAACTGAAGACAAAAAAAACCAAACATTCAGTTATTTTATTGATAAAGACCTTAAATATTACAAATCATTAAAAATACATGTTTTGGTTTTTGTTTTGTTTTGTTTTTCTTTCATAGACCAAAAAATGTGTACATTAGTATGCAAACAATTTATGTAAAAACCTAACATTAAAAGTGGAAAAGATGTCTACTTGGTATATATGTCTCACTGCTTTTGTTTTGTAAGCAGGGAAAAAAATTCAACTTGGGTATGTAAGCTGTTATCATGACATGTACACGACATACATATATATATTTAGCAGCATCAAGTTCCACTCTATTTTTAAGCGACAAATGTCATCCAATGATAAAGTAGCTTACCCACAAGAGCACCAACATAAGCGAAGACATTGCGCAGCAATATTCCTGCACCAATGATGACTGAAGCAATTAATATGCGAAGTATATTGCGTTTCCAGGCAGGAACCTACAAAACAAATTTACATGTACAGTGAAATGCACTTTTTTTTCAATGAGCACAAGAATTCTGTGTGGACTGATACACACCTTCCTGTTTCCTAAGAGGACCAAGCCTGCACTGATACACACCTTCCTGTTTCCTAAGAGGACCAAGCCTGCACTGATACATCCCTTCCTGTTTCCTAAGAGGACCAAGCCTGCACTGATACACCCTTCCTGTGTCCTAAGAGGACCAAGCCTGCACTGATACACACCTTCCTGTTTCCTAAGAGGACCAAGCCTGCACTGATACACCCTTCCTGTTTCCTAAGAGGACCAAGCCTGCACTGATACACCCTTCCTGTTTCCTAAGAGGACCAAGCCTGCACTGATACACACCTTCCTGTTTCCTAAGAGGACCAAGCCTGCACTGATACATCCCTTCCTGTTTCCTAAGAGGACCAAGCCTGCACTGATACACCCCTTCCTGTGTCCTAAGAGGACCAAGCCTGCACTGATACACACCTTCCTGTTTCCTAAGAGGACCAAGCCTGCACTGATACACCCTTCCTGTTTCCTAAGAGGACCAAGCCTGCACTGATACACCCTTCCTGTTTCCTAAGAGGACCAAGCCTGCACTGATACACCCTTCCTGTTTCCTAAGAGGACCAAGCCTGCACTGATACACACCTTCCTGTTTCCTAAGAGGACCAAGCCTGCACTGATACACCCTTCCTGTTTCCTAAGAGGACCAAGCCTGCACTGATACACACCTTCCTGTTTCCTAAGAGGACCAAGCCTGCACTGATACATCCCTTCCTGTTTCCTAAGAGGACCAAGCCTGCACTGATACACCCTTCCTGTGTCCTAAGAGGACCAAGCCTGCAGTGACACACACCTTCCTGTTTCCTAAGAGGACCAAGCCTGCACTGATACATCCCTTCCTGTTTCCTAAGAGGAACAAGCCTGCACTGATACATGCCTTCCTGTTTCCTAAGAAGATCAAGCCCTGTGCTCTCTCTGCTCCATAGATTATGGAGTGAGGAAACATGCTTCATTACCCTAGTGGGCACAAGCTTAATACCCTAAATGTAAGAAGTAAATGCTACAGTGTAAGAGCACATCCATAATGCTACTACAATGAATTTCTGGGCTCCAGTCAACATAGACATATTACGATTGGATGACTGTTCACCATTAGGTGACCTCCCTATAAAGCTTTTAACCCTTTGAGTGCCAGTCACGGCTTAAGTTGTGCTGATGAAGCTGGATTACTGTAATGATTCCAGATTCATATTCCTCATTACAAGACCTTCCAAGTACCAGCATGCCTATGTTCCCAGTGAAAAATTTGGTCCAGGTCAACAGCTTTCCTTGGGGGCACTTTCCGCGCAATGCGCAGAAAGTGCCCCAAGGAAAGCTGTTGACTCAGTCTCTAAATTGGCTCTGTAAGAGTTAACTCTTAAAAGACCTTATGCTGATGTATTGACATGCAACCTTTTCGTTTTCAAATTACCCAAAATAATAAAATGTCACAAATGTCCTGCACATTTGTCCATTAAGAATGGTACAGCCAATTCAACAACCAGTCTGCTCGGAGTACTCTCTGCACACAGTCTGCTTGCAGGCTTCTCTGCACACAGTCTGCTCGGAGTACTCTCTGCACACAGTCTACTTGGAGTACTCTCTGCACACAGTCTGCTCGGAGTACTCTCTGCACACAGTCTGCTTGCAGGCTTCTCTGCACACAGTCTGCTCGGAGTACTCTCTGCACACAGTCTACTTGGAGTACTCTCTGCACACAGTCTACTTGGAGTACTCTGTGCACACAGTGTGCTTGGAGTACTCTCTGCACACAGTCTGCTTGCAGTGCTCTCTGCACAGTGTGCTTGGAGTACTCTCTGCACACAGTCTGCTTGCAGTGCTCTCTGCACAGTCTGCTTGGAGTACTCTCTGCACACAGTCTGCTTGCAGGCTTCTCTGCACACAGTCTGCTCGGAGTACTCTCTGCACACAGTCTACTTGGAGTACTCTCTGCACACAGTCTACTTGGAGTACTCTGTGCACACAGTGTGCTTGGAGTACTCTCTGCACACAGTCTGCTTGCAGTGCTCTCTGCACAGTGTGCTTGGAGTACTCTCTGCACACAGTCTGCTTGCAGTGCTCTCTGCACAGTCTGCTTGGAGTACTCTCTGCACACAGTCTGCTTGCAGGCTTCTCTGCACACAGTCTGCTCGGAGTACTCTCTGCACACAGTCTACTTGGAGTACTCTCTGCACACAGTCTACTTGGAGTACTCTCTGCACACAGTGTGCTTGGAGTACTCTCTGCACACAGTGTGCTTGGAGTACTCTCTGCACACAGTGTGCTTGGAGTACTCTCTGCACACAGTGTGCAGGAAAGCTGTTGTTGCTCAGTAATCCGAGATTTAACCATGTTTTCATTCCATGCAGTTTTAAAAGTCTACTGGCCAAGATTTGAAGAAAAAAAACAAAAACAAAAACAAAAGGACTGTGATAACCCTGTGCTTGGCTGACCTTGGAT
This sequence comes from Hermodice carunculata, assembly GCA_964020975.1. Lineage (NCBI taxonomy): Eukaryota > Metazoa > Annelida > Polychaeta > Eunicida > Amphinomidae > Hermodice > Hermodice carunculata. The sequence goes on from OZ026613.1 coordinate 107,957,565, forward strand.
GCGCAGACTGAAGTGGTCCTGTGACCTTCGTTTCTATTGCCACTACCCAGCCTCATGAGCAAATTAAACACATGCCTTGAATCAAAACAGAAATATGTTTCCAGCTATTGTTTGATAGTACAGAGCAAGCAATTTGACAATATTGTTGTAGTCTATGTGCTGAAATCAGATCTGCTGTCTCATCATAGTCTTGCCACACAAATCTCATGAAAACTGTTGAAACAGCAAACAAATTAACAAATAAATGATATCTGAGCCATAAATCAGCTATTGAAGTCCATATCTGTGATACAGTGATTAGTCCAATAGCTGTTTTTAATTGCTTATTCTTAAGATTTCTACAATAACTGAAGCAGTCTTCACATCTGGTGGTCATTCTGCCCATGGCTATTCATACTCAATGTCTCAGCATGCACATACATTGTAACTGCTGACACACAAACTCATCAATGAAGGCAGAAAAAATGTTTTCTTCCTAATTTTGATATCATATAAGTTGAAAAGTATCCAAGATACCCCAATCATGTTTGCAAACTAAGAGTATTTTAAGTTCAAGAATAACTGAGAATAGTTTTAAACAATCCTGCTCAGGCAATCTTGGAACAAAAATCAAAAACTGATAAAGGATACTAAAATTCACAAAACATCACTAAAAAAATGCAGTGCCACCACTTGAACAAATTTAGGTCTAGGGGTCTCCAGAAAGGTCTCCGTGCAATTTCAAAGTAATTGGCCAAGCAGTTTCAGAACAAATTTAACATTTTGCCAAGAAATGAACAAGGTACAGTCACACTACCTTTGTAGTGAATCTGGTTGATGTTTCTGGAAGAAGTCAAAAATGTAATTGTGGACAGACCGTGGACACTGATCCATGGAAATGATGGAAATGACAGACGACAGACAACCACACACTCATATTATACAGGAAGCTCACTGACAAGTCAGCTGAGCTAAAAATTATAACTTGTGACAGCCTGACCTACAAGGCAGAGTCTTCAACAAGGGCATACATAATGTAATACCATGTTAACACCCATCAGTAACTTAACTCTCTTTTTGTCCCTAATTTCAGCCACAAGCATGTCATACAAACCTATAAACCTATTTATCTGGTTTGGAACTGTCAACATAGCAATATAATGCAAATTAGACTGGCAACGATTATAAATAATTGAGAAAAAAACAACACATGCATCATACACATGTCTATTCATACACTCCAACTTGTATTTTGTAGATTGAGACAACTGCATTCAAACAATAGTCAATAAACATGAAAAAAGCCATCCCAGTTGACAGTACACTAATTGACAGGAGCCTCCTCACCCTTTCACTGCCACATCTTGGACTGAGTCAACTGCTTTCCTCGGAGCCCTATGGGCACAATGCACCCAAAGTGCACCGAGGAAAGCTGTTGACATGGTCAATTTTTTTCTGTGTAACTACAGGCATGGAGGTACTTAGATATGAAGTCTTTTTGAAAGAATCATAAATCTAGCAAAAATGGTGTACAACATATGTCACTTGGTGCCTAGCCCAGCAAAGGAAATGGGAGCAAAGCAACCATTTCCGCAGTGACTGCTGTAAGTGGAGATGAATTACTGATTTTTTAATCTGTTTGAGCTAAAAGAAGCAATCACACATTTAATATTAGAAATAACATACTTGAAATAATGCTAACTGAAAGCATTTGAAGTTTGAAAAGTTGACTATTTTCTGCAACAGACTGACATAATATTAAACGTTGCATCTTCAGGTTTATCATTACTGGAACTAGTACCTGTCCATATCACCAAGGAGGCGGACTATATCTGCTGCCAAGAGCAATGACTCATTTAGTACCAGTCAAGTAAAATCAGTCTCATATCTGAGCATGTTGCATTGATACAATGTACATCATATACAGTGTATATAGGGGACAAAATGTTGCATTGATACAATGTACATTATATATACTGAGGGTAATATGTTGCATTGATACAATATACGTCATGTACACAGTGGACAATGTGTATGTTGCATTGATACAATGTACATTATATATACTGGGGGCAATATGTTGCATTGATACAATGTACATTATATATACTGAGGGTAATATGTTGCATTGATACAATGTACATTATATATACTGAGGGTAATATGTTGCATTGATACAATATACATCATATACACAGCGGACAATGTGTATGTTGCATTGATGCAATGTGCATTATATATACTGGGGGCAATATGTTGCATTGATACAATGTACATTATATATACTGACAGGGCTCGACATTAAGGCAAGCCCGAAAGCCCGGGGCAACCAAGCTGGATTGTCGGGCAACTAATACCTTTAATGGACGCGCCCGTGTCGGGCTACTGCTTTTTTTACCGGCTCAAAAATCATTTCGCCACTATTTATATCGATCGCCGTAACTCTCATGCCACTTCCGCTTGACAAAGCGTGTTTGTTAGCTTCCGTAAGCGCTCGCACGTTCGTTAGCTTCCGTAAGCTCTCGCGTGATAACGAGTGGTTCCAAGGATGCATTGACCCAAGTGACTTGGAACCCCAATCAAACACGTGCTTGCCTGCTGGAGCACGTGCGACAGACACTGACGAAGTGCATGCCAGATCCATTTTTCCCACGGTTCAGAACGAGGTCAACATGGCGCCCAAACAACCACACGTGGTGGCAATGAGAAAATGCCGAGTCTTATTTTGATACATAACTTATGACTTACGGTGAGTTAGGCTCCACCGAATGTGTAGAATAAAGTGAAGACAGTGAGTAATGCCGTCAAAGCAATTTTATGACAGTTTAAGCTGGTTACTTCGCAAACGAAGGCTCCGTACCCGGCGATAAACTTTTTCGAGTTATTTGTCGTATGTACGACAACTAGATTTTAATGTATTCATTTGAACTAGGTGCTGTTACTGTATATTGAGATACATGGCAGGCAATCTTGAAATTGGATCAGATAATTTTTGAAATTCATGAATCAGTTTGATACTTTATACTGATAATGTTTTTCAGGGATACACATCCTAGTCACTTTATTACCTTCTCATCATAGAGGATATTATTTATTTTTGACTGCATTAACAGCGGTTGGAATTTTTCAAGTTTACTATATTATCATTTTTATGTAGCTAATTCTGCTGGGTGCTGTATATTGAGATACATGACAGGCAGTGTGTTTAGATATTGGATTGAATCAGTTAATACTGGAAATGTTTGTGTGTGTGTGTGGATACATAACATAGTGTGTTAATTTATTCTTCTTGTAGAGCACAGTAATTTATTTAAGAGCATAATTTATGTTTGACTGTATTAAAAGCTACAGTTAAGATGTCTAACTCTCCACAGGTAACTTGTCACTGTATTTCCTTGTCCGTTTGTTCAGGGACCATTCTGGAAGGACATTAACCTTTGCTAAAAGGAAAATCCAAGCAAAATTATTGAAGCATGTACCCAAGATGTTCAGTACTAGATATGAAAGTAATTTTGTGCCCAACATTTAATCATGCATAATCTACAATGTACATGTATGTGTGTGTATTGTGTACAGTAATTTGTCCTTTCAGTATCCATGAAATAAAAAAATTGCCTTTGCAACTATTTTGTGTTTCTTAATCTTCAGGCATGTGAGAGTTCAGATATTTAACTGATTTCAGATATTTTGATCAAAATATCCCATTTTATCCTATGTTACATCAGATAATTTACTTCTAAGCTTACCCAATTTAGCGAATTTCAGATATTTTTCTAATTGACCACTCACATGCCTGATGTTTGCAAACTGTTGAGTTTCTTTTGCTTGATCGTCATCAATGCAGAGGCAGATTTCATCATTATGCATCTTTTTAAGTGTATATTTAGTGCTTTGACAGGACTCTTATTTTAAGCCCAAGTCCCCTCCAAATGGCAGGAAAATGCATATTTTAATGTCTTTTTTAAGAAAATTTCCGGGGGAGCATGCCCCCGGACCCCCCTAGCAGGGCTTCGCGGCTAACGCCGCTCGCAACGCTGAAAATGGGGCAACTGATTTTGTGAAGGGGGCAACCAATTTCTCTGGCCCAGTAGCCCTGGAGGCAACCACAAAAATTCCTTAATGTCAAGCCCTGACTGAGGGTAATATGTTGCATTGATACAATATACATCATATACACAGTGGACAATGTGTATGTTGCATTGATACAATGTACATTATATATGCTGGGGGCAATATATTGCATTGATACAATGTACATTATATATACTGAGGGTAATAAGTTGCATTGATACAATGTACATTATATATACTGAGGGTAATATGTTGCATTGATACAATATACATCATATACACAGCGGACAATGTGTATGTTGCATTGATGCAATGTAAATCATGTACATAGGGACAATGTAACATGCTTAAGGTATCTCAATTGTTTATGTAGTGGTCAAAACATCACTGCCACTTGTCAGTACAAGCTATTACGAAGTGAAGAACAGCATATACATAGGGACAATGTAACATGTTAAAGGTGTCTCAATTGTTTATAGAGGCCACACTGTGGTCAAAATGTCAATGTCATTGTCAGTGCAAGCTATTGAAGTGAGAGGGCTACTTCACAAACCATGAGAGCCATCAATCAACTGCTGACATTTTGATGGTGGTTATAGTGCTGCAGAGTCCAATCCTTTCTACTCACAGAGTCTGATTACATCTGACTTTTTGTGTATATTATATAAAACCCTTACTTACTTGCTGTACCCCCCAACACTACTCCTGTCATAGGAATGTATTCCATTTGATGTTACAAGGATGCAATAATTACAATTCTCATGACATTTTTTTCTTTCTGTGTCACTGAGAGAATTGGTATGTCTATACTGGTAACCAAGTCTCCACAACATTGACACTTTAGACTGAATGGTGGTCAAATGTCATCTGCCTCAATTTTTTTTACTTATTTCATCAGTAATAAATAACAATTTGATCCAGAACTGTAGATAAGGCCTACAAAGATAAAGCGCCACAAGTCAGTAGCTTTCCTGGGTATAGGATGGGCAATGAAAGTTGTGAACTCAGTCTTAAACTTTGTCTTAATTCAAGGGGTTAATGACAGGTGTCAATTATGCCAGGCTCAACAAGTATACCTTTTTTTCTATTATGTTTATATACATGTATGCTGGTAAAAAGATTTCACAATTTGATCAAGTCAAGGAAACTACAGAAATCAACTGTGTCAAGTCAAGTGCCAATTAAAAGTAACCATAGGGCCTGTACTCAGTGACCTACTGTGGAAATAATTCAAATTGAAGTCCAGCATTGTACATTTTGGTGAGAGCCAATGTGATTTGGCCATCAATTGCAGGAGGTTTGTGGACTGGTGCTTAACATGCATTATGTATTCATATGCAATGTATTGCGGGTCCTGGTTGGTAATGTCATGTTTACGTTGCTTGTTTGCCATCGCACATAATATTTGAAGGGCAATAAAAAAGTTCTACCCAAAAATTCAATTGAAACAAAAAAGGATTCTTCAAACCCATATTTTACACACACACAAAAAAAATCATACAAATTAAGCACAAATATGCCAGAAAATTTACTATTACCCCCTGAATAAGGATAGGTTAACAAAGAAATGTATGGGCTTTTTAAATCTTAAACGCATAATTGAGAAGTCAAAAAATATAATTTTTGGTGGATGGACACACAGACAGACAATCAGTCATCCTTTTAGCTGAGTGTTAAGTGAGCTTTAAACTCAGTGTTCTACTTCTACATTGCTCATAACCTAGGAATCAGATTTGGTTACACAAAGGTTTCCAAATGTGGTGGAAAAATACTGTCACTAGAAATTGAGCAGGTCCCATATTGACAACCGTGTGTGATAACATCCTGTATGGGGTGCTAGCATCACGTATACCTTATCATCACTCGTTAACCTTTACCATCTCAGGTACCATCACTTATCTTATTACCTCAGGAATCATTACTCATTAACCCTTACCACCTTAGGTTTTCACTTTTTAAAACTTAAATATATATATATATATAAAGAACGTGTGCAGTATGGACAATAGTAATTCCATATGTATATAGGTTAGACAGGGACAGGTTAGCTTATGGAGAGTAAAGAGTTCGAACTGCGGAACAGGGTAATGACTACTAGGAAGTGGTTCTGGGCAAAAAGACCCGAATACAACATATATATATATATATATATATATAAAAGACTAAATAATATACATTGTAGCACCATTTTACTGGTTGTAAAGCTTTGATGTTCATGATTTGCATACTCCATTCTGGGGTGGTGCATTCATATGTGGACATCTGTAACACACTGTGGTCAGATAACACATTATGGCACCATGCCAAATTGGAAAGACGTGTGTTTACACTATTTTGTGATGGAAACATAACAGTCAGTTTCACATGTCAACAGGGTACCTTATTGTGTGACCGTATCAGACACTTGATGGTCCTGGCAGTATCACCGTCACCTTTTAACCTTCATACCCTGTCGATTATTTTTGCCTACTGCACCATGCTCCTATCTTGAAAGATCACCACACAACCTGTCCTACAAGACCACCCAATGATCACCATCCAACCTGTCTTACAGGACCATCCAAAGATCACCACTAACCCTGTCTTACAGGACCATCCAAAGATCACCACTAACCCTGTCTTACACGACCACCCAAAGATTACCACTCAACCTGTCACACAGGACAACCCAATGATCACCACCCAACCTGTCTTACAGGACCACCCAATGTGATACTTTGTCTGATACTTTTCCCTTATACTAAATACTGGTGTACCTTGGAATACAACAGTGCGATAGTTTGTAAAGCACTATAGGTTTACCTAGGAAAAACACCTATTGCATGCCCACAGCCAGCTTATTCATAAAGGGGTTCCCTTGTTGGAAAGAAATTCTGTCAAGGAGCACTGTAGGTGTGGAAACAGGCTGAAGGGGTGGGAAAGAGGCATGCCCTCCACACCCAATACCTGACAATTTTTTCTAAAAATAGGTGTTCAAATACATCATTCCCTGCATTTTGGAAATGTTTGACTTCTAGTGTTATCTTTGCATGCTAACATGTAACAAACAATTAAATAAAGGGATTTACTGAAAGGGGATGGGGGTTTATTTGAAAGGGAGGAGCATAGACAACCTATGACTCTGGACTGGGATATTCTGTCTAGTGGATTTTCATTTATGCTGGTCTATCAACAGGGACAGTTTGCCTGGTATTTTATACAGTTCTACCTTGAAAGACTTCCTATTCAGAAAGTCTTTTTTTAGTATTTTATAAAGCCCTACCTTGAATGACTACATTTTCAGATAGTTTGTCTGGTATTTTATACAGTCCTACCTTGAAAGAGTATATCATCGGGATATTTTGTCTGCTGTTTTACAGAAGTCCACATTCAAAGACTCTTATTCTTTACAATCATAGACCATAATAGACCATCCAGTTTGAAGGGGCACTGGTTGGTGTTCGATGTGTGTGTGTGTGTGTGTGTGTGTGAGAGAGAGAGAGAGAGAGAGAGAGAGAGAGAGAGAGAGAGAGAGAGAGAGAGAGAGAGAGAGAGAGAGAGAGAGAGAGAGAGAGAGAGAGAGAGAGAGAGAGAGAGAGAGAGAGAGAGAGAGAATAATGACACTGGGTCAGCCTGGACTGCCAGGATTACAGCTACAATGGAAAATTATTGTCACTTTACATGGCAAAAGGGCAAGCCTGATATGACAATACATGTATCACATATCTGGTCCTGTCATCTCTCTCTCTTCTATTTGTAACATGACCACTGTGGGCCCTCTAAGGTCATCAATCATTAACCAAGGATGCTCTTCTGCACCAAAGTGACATCTGTATCACCTGGGTGGTGCCCAGCCTGGGGACACCCAGGGTACATGCAGGAAATTAAGGATACAGAACTGGTTCAAGAAGACATGTACAAGATATTCCCTCAATTAATATTTAAACAAAATGTGCTATAATTATGCATTTTTGGCAGGCTAACAAAACTGTGATTTGCTTTTGGACACAGTCATATGCGTCCTCGACACTGTGTTTATACAACATTTACAGAAATGCATCATTCCATTTTTCAAAGAAATATGGATTCAACTTGTTTATTTAAAGGAGTATTGTTTTTATTTTTGTGAAAAAATCAAGTTCATGTACTTGTCTAAAAATGCTAGTTTTGTTTTTAGTACATTTTGTTTTGTTACCGTGACATAAACATTTGAGGCAGCCCCCCATGCTTTATACGGCAAAGGGACTCTGATTTGACTCAATCTTTTGACAAAACTAAGCTATGCATTACAAATCTAAAACATGCCTTTGTGATTTACATTGTTTCAAGGAGTTTGCAACAAACCTGATGTTTTTATAAGTATAAATAAAAAAGTTGAATCCATATTTCTTTGAAAAATAGGCGGATGCATTTCTCAGATTGCTGTATAAACACGGAACAAAGGACACATGTGGATCCTTAAACCACAGCTTAGTAAGACGGCCCTTACCACCACATGTTCCGATAGGCACAGGGTATTGTATAAAGGCGTTAACCCATTCATGGTCAGAGTACAACTGAGTCAATAACTTTCCTTGGTGCGGGTTGGGTGCATTGATCTCAATGTGTGCTAAAGAAAGCTATTGATCTCAGGTATGGTAACATGAGAAATTCAAGTAAGAACGTTCAGGCAGACACCATTTTTTATCTGGGCACTTTGGGGTAATTTTAGTGGGAAAGGGTTAATACCATTGAGTTTAATCCATATCATCATATGAGGACTTATTATAACTGTATTGAGTCATAATTTCTGCTACATTTCTTTGATTATATACACGAGGACTGTGTCTCTGTTTGGAAAGATAAAGGGTTACACTGATGATGGAAAAATCCAGTCCACTGACCATGTCAACTGCTATTACATGACCAGATCATATTTTTCTCTGCATCATAACCACACAATTTATCTGCCTTGTACCAAGTTATAAATGACTAATACAGTGCAATATGCAAATATGAGCAAATGGCAGAACTGATACACATATGTAGAGCTACATAATGCAACTTGGGCATATCAAGAGTGCCTCCTTTGACCTCTCCCATGCCTATCAGAGACCACATGCCTTTAAACACCATGTATATCACTTCCATAGTTTGATATCTTTAACATGTTTACTTCCATTGGCTACCACCTGCTTTATGTGACCACCTTTAGACCTGGCCCAGGAGTACCTGGTGTCTTAAAGAGTACCTGTCTCAAGAGTACCTGGTGTCTTAAAGAAGGTCCTGTCCCAAGACTACCTGGTGTCTTAAAGAAGGTCCTGTCCCAAGAGTATCTGGTGTCTTAAAGGGGGACCTGCCCTAGGAGTACCTGGTGTCTTAAAGGGGGACCTGACCTAGGAGTACCTAGTCTATTCGGGAGGACGTGCCTCAGGAGTACCTGGGATCTTAAAGGAGGACCGGCATCAAAAGTACCTGGTGTCTTAAAGCAGGACCTGCTCTAGGAGTACCTGGTTTCTTAAAGGGGGACCTGCCCCAGGAGTACCTGGTTTCTTAAAGGGGGACCTGCCCCAGGAGTACCTGGTTTCTTCAAGGGGGACCTGCCCCAAGAATACCTGGTGTTTATGTCAGGACTGAAGGGGTTAATCAGTGATGCGACTTTCTTCATGGGAACCAGAGCTTGGTCATGGAACTGACTGCCCACAAGCGCCCTGTATATGTAAACCATATGTGAACGCATTAAACTTTACATCCTGCATATATATGTATAATAAAATCAGTTCAGTCGAGAGTCTAGTTTAGACAACATATATGTCCAGATCTTGTCTTTACGTGGCTGCATATATTGTAGCAAGGTTATACAGTTCTGTCATTTGGTATATGTGAACATTTCTCTTGTCACACAAATAGTGACAGTCCTGAAGGAGGACCCACCACAAGAGTACCTGGTGTTTCAAAGGGGGGACCTGTCCTACAAGTACCTGGTGTCTTAGAGGGGGACCTGCCCTACAAGTACCCAGTGTCTTAAGGAGGAACTGTCCCAAGAGTACCTGGTGTCTTAAAGGGGAAATACCCTAAGAGTACCTGGTGTCTTAAAGGGGGACCTGCCCTACAAGTACCTGGTGTCTTAAAGGGGAACCTGTCCCACAAGTACCTGGTGTCTAAAAGGGGAAATACCTTAAGAGTACCTGGTGTCTTAGAGGGGGGCCCCTGCCCAATGCGTACCTGTTATCTTAAGGAGGACATACCCCAAGAGTACCTGGTGTCTTAAAGAGGGACCTGCCCCAAGAATACCTAGTGTCTTAAAGGGGGCCCTGCCCTAAAAGTACCTGGGTCCTAAAGGGGACCTACACACAATGAGTAGCTGGTGTCATAGATGTGGACCTGCCCTATCAGTAGCTGCCTGGTGTCTTAAAGGGGAACTTGCCCAAGGAGTACCTGGTGTCTTAGATGGAGACCTGCCCTAAAAGAGGGGGACCTGCCCTATGAGTACCTGGTGTCTTAGAGGGGGACCTGCCCTATGAGTACCTGGTGTCTTAGATGGAGACCTGCCCTAAGAGAGGGGGACCTGCCCTATGAGTACCTGGTGTCTTAGAGGGGGACCTGCCCTATGAGTACCTGGTGTCTTAGATGGAGACCTGCCCTAAGAGAGGGGGACCTGCCCTATGAGTACCTGGTGTCTTAGATGGAGACCTGCCCTACGAGAGGGGGACTTGCCCTATGAGTACCTGGTGTCTTAGAGGGGACCTGCCCTATGAGAACTTGGTGTCTTAAATGGGACCTGCCCTATGAGTACATGATGCCTTATAGGGGGCTCACTGTACATTAAACTCATATGGCCAGAGCAACAGTGGTGGACTTTTTTCTCAGTTTGCTCTTCAAAGCAGGTATTACTGTAAAAGAAATATACAGACTTGATGGTCTCCTGGGACTACAAAGACTGGCAGATCTATATTCAAAGAACACCTATATTTTGAAAATCCTTAGCCTTTCAAAAACTATGTTCAGTTCATTTTATACTCTGCTGTGCCTAATTAAATTGTTATTGTGAAAATTAGGTATATTAAATGTCCTGTATCTGTCCCTTGTTTATTGTCTGTCTGTCTGGAGTGTATCCTGACACTTTGCCAGCCATGTCAGCTGTGGTCATGCACCTGATATATACAGTTTTGTATTTTAGAAAATAAAACTGTTTAAATCAATGGCAGGTCAGTCAGTCCAAAGTGGAGATCCAGATAACACTACAAATTTACAGGTCCCACTGCACACACCATTCTTACTTGCAGTTTCACCTTCAGTGATTCAAAAATAATAAAATACTTTCCTGTATGAACTGGAATTATATTCCTCATAAATTGAGAGAAAAATTTTCATTTAAGTACCACCACACCTGGAAACTCTTGGTTTTAGTGTACATTGCCTCACAAGTGTTGTTACAAATTTGATATATTATATATAACCGGTAAGCTATTTGCAAGTGCCCTTGTAACCTTTGACCCCAGTTATAGGGCCATAAAAAAGAACAAAACAAGAGGACTGTGACAGTCCTGTGCTCTACTGACATGCACATATAACCTTGCAATTTTCAAGATATGCCTCCCCCACCCAAAAAAAAAAAAAACAACAAATAAATAAAAATTCCAAAAATCAATGGAGTGAAACCATTTGAAGAAATCTTGTAGAGACCCACCCAAGGTACATTGCCATCAAGTTTGAAGTAAATCTGGTTGACAGTTTTGTAGAAGAAGTTGAAAATGTGAATTAGCATTAGAATGCCAATTGACTTGCATAGTAATCAATAGGAAACATACATTTACTGATAAGAACCTGAATTGAAAAAATCGTTAAAATCAGGAATCCACAGCAGTGTCACCTTATGAACAACTTTGTTTGACCCTTCCACATCAAACATATCCACCAAATTCCAGCTAAATCTGGGATAATATTCTTCTGGAGAAGTCTAAAATAGCAAAAACACACAAAAAACATAAAACAAGAGGACTGTGACAGCCTGTGCTCAGCTGACTAAGTTGCCCTATGACCTTGGAAATGGGGTCAAGGTCACTGAACTAATCTGAATCTAAATTTCAAAGAGGGCCATCCTCATGTGCAAGATCAAAGTCACAGTACAAATAGTTCTCAGGTTATCATACGAACAGTAAAATTCATGCAAGTGGCCCTGTGATCTTGACAATGAGGTCAAGGTCACTAATGTATGGTCTGAATCTTTCCTAAATAGAGGACCACCAACAAGTTCAACATCAAAGTCCTACCTTCAACAGTTCTCAAGTTACAATGTGAAAAGTACAATTCACTTAAGTGTCTGGGTCCCAGTGACCTTGGGAATGAGGTTAAGATCATCCATGTACTGTCAAGGTCTGGCCTTTGCTCAGAACAACCATCATGTTCAACATCAAGGGCTTAGTTCAAATAGTTCTCAACTTGTCAGGTAAACAGAAAAATTTGAGCAGGTAGCCCTATGACCATGGGCATGACATCAAGGTCACTCATCTACTGTCTAGATCTGGCCCTCATTAAGGATAACTAGCATGTCCAATATCAATGTCCTAGCCTTAATAGTTCTAAAGTTACCATATAAACAATGAATTTCATGCAGCTCGCCCTGTGACCTTGCAAAATAAGGTCAAGGTCACTCACCTACTGTACATGTATCACCCTTATACCCAGAAGTGTCCCTATGCAATTTCAAAGCAACTGGCTGAGTATATACAAGGATAAAGATTTTTGAAGATTTGGCAAAAAAATGAACAAAAAAATCCTAGATACCCACCCAAGGAACACTTCCACCAAGTTTGAAATGAATCTAGCTGATGGTTTTGGATAAGAAGTCAAAAATTGTCAATTAGTATTGTAAACCCTAATCAATAGGCATGTAAAATCAACAAGAAAAATTCCTTTAAAAATCCCAAATCACTGGACCATGACCATTTGAATAAACTTGGTAGAGACCCACCCAAGACACATCCCCACTAAGTTTGAAGTGAATCTGACTAGCGGGTTTTTACATGAGGTCGAAAATGTAAACTACCATTGCAATTCCCATTGACTTACACAGCAAACAATAGGAATGTGTGCATTGACCAACAAGTACCAAACTGAAAAATTCGATAAAAATCAGGGATCCACAGCAACCCCCCTAGTGAACAACCTTGTATGACCCTTCCACAAGGAACATATCCACCAAGTTTAAGCACAATCTGAGACATGGTTTTGGAGAAGAAGTTGAAAATAGCAAAAACGCACAAAAAGTCATAAGAAAATAGAAAAAATCGCAGCACCACCTGTTATACAACCTAAGTCTGGGTCTGGGGGCCCCCAGAAGTGTCCCTTGCAATTTCAAAGTAATTGGCCATGCGGTTTTGGTGAAGGAAATTTTTTTAAGATTTTGCAAAAAAAATTTAACAAAAAAAAAATCATGAAAAATCCAAATATCCCTGGTCCGTGACCATTTGAACAAACTTGGTAGAGACCCACCCAAGGCACATTCCCACCAAGTTTGAAGTGGATCTGGCCAGTGGCTTTGGAGAAGAAGTCGAAAATATGAATTGTGGACGGACAACGGACAATGGATGCCTTACCCTCCTAAAAGCTCAGCTGAATTATCAGCTGAGCTAAAAACGGAAAAAAAAATTGCATTAAGAACTAGAAGTCTTTTGGAGTGTTCCTGTGTGCTATCAAAGCAATTGGGTGAGTGGTTTCAAAGAAGATTTTCTAAGATTTGCAAAAAATAGAGCAAAAAATTCATAAAAATCCAAAAATCAATGGAGCACGACTATTTCAACAAACCTGGTCAAGAAGCACCCAAGGTACTGTAAATCGCTTTATTTTCGCGTGAATAGATTTTCATGTTTTTTGTATTTTTGACATTTCACTGTTTTGGACATAATTCCTATTCAAACAATGTTAAAATGCTATTTCACTGTGCTTTTATTTTCACAGCTTTGTGCCATCAGCAAAATGAGCAAAAATAAGAGCACAGCAAAATTAAAGCAATTAACAGTACACTGCCACCAATTTTAAGGTCATCTGGTTGACGGTTTTGGAGAAGTCAAAAATGTGAAATTAGCATTAGAATGCCCATTGACCTACATATATTTATCAACAGGAAAGGTGCATTTATCCACCCCAACTAAAAAAATCACAGCAGTGCCACTTAGTGAACAGCTTTGTTTGACCCTTCCAAAAGGAACATATCCACCAAGTTTAAGCTTAATTTCAGTGACAGTTCTGGAGAAGATGTTCAACATGGCAAACACACACATACAAAATCATGAAAAAAAAAAGAAAACAGAGACAAATTGCAGCGCCACCTGGTAAACAAATAAAGAACTACGAGTGTTCTTGTGTGATATCAAAGCAATCAGGTGAGTGTTTTCAGAGAAGAGGAATTTTTAAGATATGCCCCCCGCCCCCCAAAAAACACACACATAAAAAATTCCAAAAATTACTGGAACATGACCATTTGAACAAACTTGGTAGAGACCCACCCAAGAAACATTGCCACCAAGTTTGAAGTGAACCTGGCTAACAATTTTTGAGAAGTCGTATGCTTAATGACAGACAAAGGACCATAAGATAAGCTCAGCTTTTGCAAGTCAACTGAGCTAATAACAATTGTGGTGTTGGCAAGTATGAAATATGATTACATGTACCAATGGCAAGTCTAAGACTTAAAATTACATAATATGGAGGACCTTATAATATGGATGCCTCAGAAAAAAATATTTATCTTGTTTAAAACTTTTACACCATAAAGCATTCGTTCCTTGAATTTCAGTTGTCAGAGTAACCCTGACAGTGGCCAATAGCAGCCGGTAGTCAAGTCTTGTCTGCTTCAATGCTTTTGACTAACTTTTACAGTAATGGAAAATAATTTGAATGAGAATTGTAGATGAGACCTATCAAGGGAAACCGATGATTCAGTTTCAATACAAAAAGAAAGAGAGAGAGAGAGAGAGAGAGAGAGAGAGAGAGAGAGCGAGAGAGAGAGAGAGAGAGAGAGAGAGAGAGAGAGAGAGAGAGAGAGAGAGAGAGAGAGAGAGAGAGAGGGAGGGAGGGAGGGAGGGAGGGAGATTGAAAAAAGAAAGAAAGAAAGAGAGAGAGAGAGAGAGAGAAAGAAAGAAAGAAAGAAAGAAAGAAAGAAACAAAGAAAGAAAGAAAGAAAGAAAGAAAGAAAGAAAGAAAGAAAGGAAGAAAGAAAGGGTTAAAGTCAAGTACAGATAAATACAACTAAGACCTTTGGCAGCATACCAGGCCCATGACACAGCCAGTCCCGTGACACCAGCACTGTCACAATTCTTTTATTTTGTTTTAGTTTTTTTCAAGTGCAGCTCTTTCGTGTAGGTGGTTGCCAGGCCTACATTGGGCTCTTCACTGAAATAATGAGGTCACATCCAGGACCATGTACCCAGTGCCTTTTTGTTTCTAAAATTTCAACTAACCTTTACATAATTTGGATGGTATTAGTTTGCTTTGACAGGGTACACCCCCCTCCCCCTCCACCATTTTAACCAACAAGTGTTACCCAGTAACACTTGTAGGTGATAGAGATACATTGCTAATGCCCCTATCTAGGGCATTGGAACAGCTAAACAGCTGTTGTCAGCGATTAAAGGCTGACACTGTGTACCAGTAGACCAACCTAGGTGGGTGGCAGGAATTAATTTCCATATTTGGTAAAAAAAATACCATTTCAAAAACTGGATTTCTGAACAGTGATGATGACAGGTCCATCATTGGTAGCAATGAACTTAGCTACTATTATGTATATATACCACATATGAAGACAGTCTTTTAACAGCTGCACCTAATAAGAAGCACGGGAGCTTCAAAAATAGTCAAACTGCTTTCTACTATAGTCGTACCAGCTATTTAAGACCACACCTAGAGCAAGACAAAAGTGCTCACATTTGGCAGGTAGTCTTTGATTGCTGCTAAATTTAAACAAGAGGCCCATGGGCCTAATGCTCTGCTGGCATCGTGGCTATATTGCACCTGTTCATTTCAAAGCTGTGACTGAGTCCTCGAATGGCTAATGAACACATACATGAAAGCTTAATGTAAAAATTGTCCAACAATGACTGAGTCCTTAACTTTATGTCCTCAGTAACCTTGGGACGGAAGATCAAGGACACCCACATTATGTGACACAAGAGGCCCATAGGCCTGCCTGCTGATATTGACATTGCAGTCCTAGCTACACCCTGCTATAACAAAATCACCTCTTTCAACTTTACAGGCATGGTGACCTTACAAAAATAGGTCAAGGTCACTGATATTATATGCGGTTCTAGCTTTGGACATTGTCTATACATCATATAAATTTGGTACGTCTAATCTAATTACTTTTCAAGATATGGAATTTTATATCTTAAAACACACTTTGGCTCATAATTTCCATCAAATTATAGATGGTGCGACTATTATCATTACAAAGTTAGACTTTGACCTCCCCCACAATCCCAACAAATTTGGTGAAGATCTGCTACAAATTACAGATGCTAGAGTATTAACAAGATTTTCATATTTTGACCCCTATATTGCATAATATTGTAGGTGACACCACCAATATTGAAAAGAACCGAGATTTTTATACCCCCTATAAGTCCTGAAAGTTACATGGGGCTAACTTGAAAACTGTGTACAGTACTGTGGTCACAAGATTTTCACATTTTGACCTGTATATTACATAATACTATAGGTGGTGCCACCAACATTGATGTCGACAAAGATTTTTATACACTTTATAACTCCTAAATGTTATATGGGCCTATCTCAAGAATTGTGGAGTGCAGAGCATTCAAAATATGACCCTCTTATTCAAAATGGCCATTTGACCTTGACCTTCAACTTGGATTAAAAAATTGTTAGTGTTCAAATATGCGCCCCACATTCAGCTTTCCATATATAATCTTTATGTTCAAATCGGGTAATAACTTTTCGAGTTATTGAGGGAAAACATTAGACTTGGACAAGCACCAAACTCCATAATTACTGGGTCACAGTGACTCAAAAAGCAGGTCACCAAGTTCAGTTTTATGTACAATGTAATCAAGTGCAATTTTGATCTGGAGGCTTAATTCTCTTTGCCATTGATGTCCAAGCTACACCCGGCAATTTCAAAATCACCTCTTTCAACTTTACAGGCATGGTACCTCATAAAAATAGGTCAAGGTCACTGATATTACATACCATTCTACCTTTGGCCATGATCTGTATATCATATAAATTTGGCAAGTCTAATCCAATTACTTTTCCAAATATGGAATTTTACATCTTAAAACACATTTTGGCTCATAATTTCCATCAAATTATAGGTGGCATCACTAGTATCATTAGCAACTTAGACTCTGACCTCCCCTACAATCCCACCAAATTTACTGAAGATCCACAAAAATTAAAGATGCTAGAGTGTTCACAAGATTTTCATATTTTGACCCCTATATAACATGATAATGTAGGTGGTGCCCCCAATACTGACAGCAGCCGAGATTTTCATACACCATATAAGTCCTGAAAGTTATATTGGACTAACTTAATGACTGTGGACAGTATCGCGCTAACGACCAAAAGTTTACGAACAGAAGGACAGACAGACATGAGAGATATTTTCATTATTAATATTATCATTGTTATTATTATTATTATTATTATTACTATTATCATTATCATTATCATTTAGTTTCAGTTTTCTTGCACACACACACACACACACACACACACACACACACACACCAGGGTGTGATAATTCCTTCACTACACATGATCATTTATATATATTTAGCTAAGTTTAATTGGTCTCTTTGAGGCAGCTGTGAAGTTGTTATCAGGAATTAAACAACAGGCCCTCTCTCAGTCCCATTCAAATGAGCTGATAAATATAGGAGTTAGTGATTTGATTTTATCCCCATCTTGTATAAAGTTACTTTGTTTGGCATTATGTGTACTTGAATATATGTAGGTTTTACTTGATAAGCCCTGATATGTAGGCTACTGAGTGATAATGGGAGTCACAAGGCTCCACTCCTGTGACTGCAGGCTGAAAGTGCAGTGGTGTGGGCCCACCAGGGCCAGGGGGACTCTGTACGTGGAAGCAGAGTGTACCAGTATAGGTATCCTGTAAGATATTAGTGCCAACTCATAGGCTGCGACCAGTCACCCTTCACAGTAGTAATGATATCCCCCTTTCTGAAAAGAATTCATCCACTACCAGTCTTAGAGTTGGGGTTGGGGCATTTCCTTTAATTAATAAAATGGCACCATATCTGATGATGCAAAAGCCATCTTTTCTGTTCTGCTGGAGTACTTTGGGGATGGAGAGACCTTGCCCCAAGTAGTACAAAATTAGGTCCTTTTCCTGCTGTCAGAAAGAAGGTGAAGATCTGTTGGATTGCTCTCTTGAATTAGTCCCTGTGTCCTGGTGGGCCCACACCACTGGACTTAAAGTGTGCAGTCAAAATTGGCGTAAAATGGTCTACCCTTCCTATATACACCAAAAATTGTATGAATTGAAAAAAAAAATCATATACAGTAAAACCTGTGTTAAGCGGGCACCCTTGGGACTGGGCAAAAGTGCCCACTTAAGACAGGTGCCTACTTAGAGGAGGGTCAGCCTGCTGGGCCAAAAAGCAAAGCACAAGTACATGTTTATGGGCGTAATACCCTGTAGGGGGCTGTACAGGGCATTCATTTAGAACAGATTAAAAACAACATCCTTGATATACTTCCTTTTATTTACCAGTAATTTCCTAGCTAAATGACAACTACTGATTGAAAAAAATTATGCATTGGAAACATCAACATCAGTGTTAAATGTCACTTGAAAAAGTCTGTGCGACTACATGTATGTCCTTGTAATAAACAGTCTTCACACTGTATTTGTAGGCACTTGCAGAAGTATATATCAGCCTTGCTATGTCAGTTCACCACTTCATGTAATCAGCTATTTTACTCTGTCTTTGTGTGGTTTTCCCTTGTTTCAACCAGGATTTTGTTCATTGATTCCTCAAATTTAAGAGATTCCTAATACATTTTAGAGTCACCCAGAGCCCCCCTAAGCCAGGTAAATAAATTTCAAAGGGAATGGCAGAGCAACATAATGCTAAAAAAAAAAACACAGTAGCACATGCTCTGTGCCTTTGCATCCTCCTGTTGGTAAGAAAAACTGCAGTTTGGCATATTATTGTGAGATATTTGAAGAATCAGAAGGGTAAACCAAAAGAAAAAGATTAATAATATTATGGTGCCCACTTGAGCAAATAAAGGTATACAAAATGCCCTTTTAGGGTGCCCACTGCCCACATAAGACAGGTGCCCACTTTGCAGAGGGTCCATTAACATGGGGTCTAATGGGAAAAAAAATGGAACTGGGCAAAAGTGCCCACTAAACACAGGTGCCGACTTAGCAGAGGTGCCCACTCAGACAGGTTTTACTGTATATTGTTCAAATATGGTAAGAGTGCTTTTCCTATTATGAGAATTTAACGGGGAAACTGATGATAATGGAGGACCCTATGGCGAGAAACGCCAGTGTACATATACACAAATATAAATTTGTACATGAAAAGCGATGTTTTCCAAAAGATTTTTATATGAGATGAAAGTATGAGCAGGCAAAAAGACAAAAATGCAAGTTTTGTGGTACCGTCATTTCAGGGAAGGGAGATCTTGTTGAATGTAATTTTTTTCTGGGTCAGTGAAGTGAAAATAGAACTGGGGGGGTAGCTCCTGCCAAAATAAAAAGTACGTGCATGGTACGGTGGTCTCTCTGCCAAGTAACTCAAAGTAACTCAGTGATAACTTTGATTTCTTGTTAACTAAAGGATTTTATTTTCCATCTCTATAATTTAATTTCAAAAGGAACCAAGTCATCTGTCCCAATGCGGTGCTCAATCTTATACTTTTTCAATATAATGACAATGTGGAGTTGACACAGTTCTGGTCATACCCATTAAAGAGAGGGCCTACAGAGACATCACCAGAGTTGACATGTGTGCTAAACCAAACAAGTAAACTTCCTGTCTTTCAATTTTCCTCCACACAATGAGAAGTACCTAGCAGTGTACATGGTGTACATATGGTCATGATCCTGACTGGGTTAATGTAGCAACATGGTTACATATCTTACTCTAACCAAACACGGGTAAACAAGAAACCCTGAAATGAGTCAACACAAAATAATGTACATGTACTTACAGACTTTGGAACAAGGATGAAACATGCAGCCAGATTTCGACTTTGGAACTAAAGAAGCAAGGATAGCCATATGAAAAACACAACAGGTAGCCATACTTACAGACTTTGGAACGAAAGAGGCAACGGGGAGCCCAGGGAAATTCTCCTCTTGTCTCAGCAGGGATTCCTTCTCTGACTCCATAATGCACGAGTCATTGCCGCTGTCCTCCCCTGTCTCATCATCCTGGGAATCTTTCACTGACGGACCACAGATTTTACCTAATGAAAGGGAAATCTATCCTTCAAAAGTCACACAAAAACATCAACATGTGAAAGAAGACTTACATGTACCTTGCCATAATAATTAATAATTGTTAGAGCACAAAAGGCTGGGGGTGAGCTGTGCTAAACACATGCACACAAATATTACCAAAGTGCATACTGTCAGTCACTTGGCACAAGTTTGTGCACCAATATGCTGCACGTGTCACCATCTGAGTGGACTTGCTTCCTACTACAAAATACATGCACACTCCTCAAAGACACCTTTACAATTTAAAAAAAAATGACAAAATTGACCTGCCTTAAACAGCACTAATGGAAGAAGAACATAAAGACAGCACATGTGCCATGTTAACATTAAAAATGTACAGGATGTATGCATCTTCATATTTATAGTGATGGGTCAACTAACTATCACTTTCTGAATAAAAAAATGTCAAGAAGCCAACTCCTCTAAATACTGCTTGTATATGTATAAACAAATACTGGCATCTGTGAAAAATGTACACTTCACACATTGTCCATGCACATAAAACAAGCCAAGTATGTACGCACAGATCCTTAAGTACTGAAAGGTCCTTGATTCAGGTTATTTACGCACTGATATACAGCATGTGGCTAAAAATGTGCACTGCATGGTCACTCACTACAGGTATAGTACCGATTTCACATTTGGGTCCTTTTGTGCCTGCATATTCATTTGTGCATGCTAGGAATGCAAGCGTGGTGAAAGTTTGTGGGACTGGCTAGTTCAGAGATGCCAGCACAAGGCTAACATTGCTGGCACAATGCTACCACTGCTAGCACAAGGCTATCACTGCTAGCACAAAGCTATCACTGCTAGCACAAGGCTATCACTGCTAGAACAAGGCTATCACTGCTAGAACAAGGCTATCACTGCTAGCACATGGCTATCACTGCTAGAACAAGGCTATCACTGCTAGCACAAGGCTATCACTGCTAGAACAAGGCTATCACTGCTAAAACAAGGCTATCACTGCTAGCACAAGGCCAACATTGCTACCACAAAGCTACAATTGCTAGCACAAGGCCAACATTGCTAGCACAAGACTAAAATTGCTAGCACAAGACTAGCATTGCTAGCACAAGGCTAAAACTGCTTCCACAAAGCTAACATTGCTAGAATGCTGCACAAGCATTTCCAACCTGCCAGTGGCAGTTGCTGCCACACCATTACATCTGCTGTCACAACAGGCACTGGGCACAGTGGAATTTGCACCACACTTTCAGCAAGTGGCATGTGGCTATAAGCCGGTAGCATCAGGGACAAGTCTAATTGAATGGACCATTCTGGTGGTAAAATGGAAAATGCCACTGGTCTGTATTTCACTTTTTTTATTGTTGTGTGTGACAATTTTGGTTTAGCCACATCAGGCCTATAAGAAAAATAGTTTGTTTCTGGTCACATAAAAAGTAAAAATGGGGTAGGCAGGTAGGTAGTTTTTTTGTGTGTGTGTGGCCAGGCGAAGTCCGTCTAGGTCCCCCTGCCCCCTTTCCACGTTTGTCTGTGGCAGTTAGTCGGCCACAACAGGCCAAAGTCTGCACGTGGGTTGAATCTTGAAGAACAAGCTGTCAAAAACTGCAGGGTTTTACTTGGCGCAATATACCATGCCCTTTTTAAAACACTCCTGCATCTTTTTGTATGTCATTTGGATTCCAGACAGTTTCATATGCATGGCGGACCATTTTGCCTTTTCAAACCATGTTTCTCACTGAGGGTTGTTTTGATACACAACAAAATTACATATTTATTGTTTTTTGTCAGTGACAGCTTACGACCACAAAGCATGTGATGAGCCGGAACATCATACAGAGCAGCGGTCAACATTTCACCTGGTGCATCATGCCAGTGGCCACAAGCCTCGTGATGGTGGCAAGGAGTGTGGTGCTCATCACCAAAATCCAAGTGCTCAAAGCCATTATCATTGTGCAAATAGGGATCAGCATTTTCAATCTGACCACTGGAATCTTTTCTAGCCCACTGTTAAAATAAAAAATGCTGGCCCGACAAGCATCTCATAATTCAGCAGGATTCAAATGCGAGCCAAAACTCCAGCTGTTTGCTGGCTCCCAAAATTATCAAGCTAACATGCTCATATGCCGAGGTATATAAATGCGAAATCGGTACTGTATATAATTTTTTAATTTGATGAGGCCAGTACATAGACTTGCACAGTCCCTTTCCAAGCAAGTTTTCTCACTACCTGTATATAAAATATTATATTTCCAAGTTACTCTTCTCAGAATTTTTTTTTTTTTAAACAAAGTGGTTACACTGATGGATACATCAGTTCTGCGACAAAACCTTCTGGAAATAAATAATACATATTCTAAACATGGTGATGACTTCAAGTTCAGCCAATATCTAGAGAATATGACTATCACTTTATTAAAAACAAACAAAAACTAAAAGGAAAAAAACAGGAAAAAGGTCAAGTAGTTATACATGAAATTGCAAGGAAAACAAGTTTTGTCCTGTCTGAAATAGAGTCTGCCCACAAATACAGGTACTTTCTTGTTGAGCTAAACAGGCTGCAGCAGCACTACACCTAATATGAATGCACCGTATTGGTGTAGTGACCATAGTGTCAAGATCACATGAGCTAGACCACTATTTTGTGATCTGGAGCAGTGCAGACAGGACCAGATGGATTCATATGGTCCCGTTGTTTGATCTCAAGCGGGCACAGTAACTCGTACATAGATGTCAATTGCCTCAGTTGTCATACATGTATTTGACAACTTGGATCTGTTCCTGTGTTGGAGACTGCCTGATCTCCAGTGCTAAAACTGCTTGCATGCTGCGTTGCTGTTAATGTGACCTGGCTGTTAATGTGACCTGGCTGTTAATGTGACCTGGCTGTTAATGTGACCTGGCTGTTCATGTGACCTGGCTGTTCATGTGGCCTGGCTGTTCATGTGGCCTGGCTGTTCATGTGGCCTGGCTGTTCATGTGACCTGGCTGTTAATGAGACCTGGCTGTTCATGTGGCCTGGCTGTTCATGTGGCCTGGCTGTTAATGTGACCTGGCTGTTAATGTGACCTGGCTGTTAATGTGACCTGGCTGTTCATGTGACCTGGCTGTTAATGTGACCTGGCTGTTCATGTGGCCTGGCTGTTCATGTGGCCTGGCTGTTCATGTGACCTGGCTGTTAATGAGACCTGGCTGTTCATGTGGCCTGGCTGTTCATGTGGCCTGGCTGTTAATGTGACCTGGCTGTTAATGTGACCTGGCTGTTAATGTGGCCCGGCTGTTAATGTGACCTGGCTGTTAATGTGACCTGGCTCCTTCAGGCACAAAGCTACAATCGTCACATCAGTTATTATTCATGGCACTTCTTTTTGTTGTGATTTTCAATAAGAAAACTTACGAAGGGACTGTGCAAGTCTAGCCAGTCAGGTTGTTTTTGTGTGGCTTCATGACCATACTTGTTAATGACTGTGTGGACAATTTTCAATTTGCATGCAGCCCATATTTTCTGGTGGTCAACATGATGAGTGTCATCTGTGCTGTAATTCTCCAGCTTTACTGTCTTTACACTCTACAGCTGGGATATAACACTTGACTGTACAGCGTATGGACCACACATTAGTAATTACCTGAAATTCGGCTCATCAATGCTATCTCACCTTTTCCAATTCGTGCTGGACCCATATTTCCTGAAAGTTTTAAAAATCAATGCTCACCTTCTCCAAATATCCAACACTCTAAAGTATCCACAATCGGGTAAACTTGAAGGGGGTATGTCAACAGCACCCCAATCATGAGGGTGATATTGACAGCATAGGTGAATGGACTCTCACTGGGCAGATTCTGGATGATGATTTGTTCAACCTTGCTGCCATACACCAGATATCCCATAATTCCCAGTGTGGCCATCATGGATGACAAAATTAATATAGCTCCATGGAGGAATGCTGGGTAATTGTGATGGTTCCCTTCCATGCTGCCCTCTATGGGTAGAATCTGGAAGAATTCAGTCTTATATTAAGCTTGGGATCAACCATGTATATGTGACAGAGCCGAGTTGCACGGCACACCAGACAGCACAACAAACACAAGTTAATTCTACATTATACTTCACAGGAAACACTTCAGAACATGTTACTTACTGTTCCTATTCCCTCATAGTTCGCTGCAATGGCCCCAAAGAAGACTGGTAGTGTACTGAGTTGGTACCACTGAAAGTCTGAGCTCACGTGAAAATCTGCAAACATTTAAACAAAGTACTTGAACCAAGCTGAGCAATGGCTGAAGATGATGTACATGGTTTCCCACAAAAGATATTCAATTTAATTTGCACAAAGCCGCAACTGGTGGAACTTGTACATACAATTACATACCCAATGTGACCATGGTGTACTGCAACTCAGTATAAGCACTGCATATCAAATAAATAGGTCACAGTGAACTAAAATTGTATCACTTCATGACTCTGCCTTGTGTGAATCCATTGTGCCAAGCATGCCCAAATCTGTTGAAACATTTTTGAGATATTGCAGATGAGAATCAATACACATGTATACATGACTGAATAATCTAAAAATATAAATTTACATGATTTAAGATGTCCTACAGTAATATACAAAAGCTGTTTTAAGCATATCATGCTTTTGGATTGTTAAAGGATTCAACATAATTTTTCAAACAGAAAATTATAATGAAATGCCCAGTACATGTATCTATTTCAAAAATTGTACAGATAACTGGAACTTACTTAAAATGAGGAAGGCAACAATAGCAATGAAGCCTCCCATGCAGGATACATTGGCCACCATGCTGACAAAACCCATATGCCGGACATTACGGAACAAAGTAAAGGCAATGAAGAAAGGCAGAGGACACAACACAAGTAATTCCAAAGGTGGTGCTGTGGACTGACGGAGGACGTGGTACGGTGCCTCAGTAGTGCCATTTATAGGCATCATGGTCGCGGTTATGCCTGTCCAGGCTTCTGAAGTCACTGACGTTACAATCTCCGTGGTTGATGCCAGTGTTGTAAGCGACACATTTGATGAATTGCTCAGTGGGACAAGTGTAGGCACAATGACTGTGGATGTGTTCAGGATGACTGCACTTGATGTAGACATAGAGCCATTTTTAACCAAGTTACTTTCTAAAACTTGCTGTGTTTTTGGCATGCTAAAATTCAATTTGTTACTTTCTCGCAGAAATGGTTCTCCTGCAGAATGTTTATGTCTCGAGTGTGAATTAAACTGCCTTATTATATCCACCCCACCATTTTCTAGTGAGGGACTTTTGTGATGATTTGTCACATTCACCTTCTCAAGGGGGAACAGTGTGTGGGCTGTGTTACCAAGAAATATTGCATACTGTATACAGAAGCCTATCTGTGTGAGTAGTAGGCAGGCATGCACCAGCCCTGCTCCAACTTTGCCAAAAGCAAACCGCCCCAGGTCTGCATAGTCCATGTTTAGTTGTAGCCTCCTGCGCAGAGCATCGGTGCTCTCTATGCGCTCATCATCTGACACGTATTTCATGTTGTCGTAATGTTTCTTGCATATTACTCCAATAATATGGTACTTGCACTTGACAATGAGGTGACAGCAATGGTCTGTGACTGTGGCCATGAACAGCAGACCACCAATGCCAATCTGCACAAGAAGAAACAAAAAAAGACATCAGGACAGTAATTATGTCTTCATAGTTCAAACATCAGCATCACTGTCAGTAAGACAGCCACTTCTGTCTATGGACTACAGCACCCTGTCACAAAGGCAAAGAAACACATGATCAGCTCAGCAACCAATCACAATCCATGTAGTCTTGAGTTACTATAAATTATTCTATTTTGGTCACTTGGTTGCCAAGGGCCTTTAGCCAATCAGACAAGAGGACTACAGATCACTGTGAGATGTCAAATACCTGAAATTTACCAAAGAACCCGGTTGAACAGTACATATGCCTGCCTATGGCTGTCCTACTTCTGCAGCTGTGGAAAGACTGGCACAATTAGTGAAATTGTATGAACATTACCACAGAATATAATAGAATAGACTTTTCTACTCATCCAGGAGTCATTGCAGGCGTCCATGGACCTCAGATTGCCCTTGACCTCAGCTTAATGGTTTCGATCAAGGGAAATCCTTGATCTGTGGATGTGCCTGTGATAACTTCTGGGTGAGTAGTGAAGTCAAAAGTACCCTGTACATCAAAATTACACACTCTTGATGCACTTCAGTAAATTGCTTGCAAAGTGAAATACATTTTTAGTATTTCTTAATTTCATACACACAGCACAAGGTTGCTTATTAGTTGACACAGCACTTCAGAGGTACATTACAGAAAGAAAAAAAAACACAAAAAAAATATTTTTAAGCCTAACTTACAAAATATTATATGCATCCTGTGCCAGGTACAAAGACTCCACTTGAACTTGACAAGGTTAACAGCATGTATACTTTACACAATATACACCATTATTAATAGTAGAATTTTAAAACACAAATAACAACAATTAGCATAGATTTGATTTTTAGCTTCTGTTTGGTGAGAATGGCAAGTCCTTCCTTCAAAATAACTGAATACATGTGACAGGGAAATGTAATACTTGAACCATAAAAATGTAGTCTTAAAATATGGATTATTTCTTTGTAACAAACCAGACAACTGGTCACAAGGTTGACACTGGATCCCCCCCATTTTCTTTTTTTTTCATGTGAAGGCTCAACCTTGTAGAGTTTGTTTTTCATTTCTTATTGTCCGTGTTTTTCTTCCAGTTCTGGAAATAGCTCCTCTACCAAGTTAAGCCCTCACATAAGAAGTCAAACAAGAAGTTCCCATTACATGTATAGGAGTGAGTGACGTCAATCCATTTTCAGCCAAACTTTTTTTTTTCTGGAAAGACCTGCTACCACCATCCCATAACAATTTCCACATCCACAGGCACAGACAGAGATGTGACTGAGCTTATACAGGGGTCTGTGAAAAATGATCACTTCAAAATCAACTTATAATTTTGTGTGTTGTAGACCATGAAGTTATATAAAGAGGTTTGAGTTATTTGTTCCAGATGAAGTAATGACTCTCTTCAAAATCAACATGGTTTTCATATATTGTGGACCATGAAGTTATATGCCCTGAGAAAGATATGAGTTAATCTGTTCCAGACAAAATATTGACTCTAGGTCCACACGTCAGCTGATCTCTGATCAGGTGCACTCAACAATGAGAGAACTGATAAAGAGGCCTGAGGGTGACGAGGTCATGCCTGGGGTTAACCGGTTACAACACCAGGTCAACCAGTACTGGCTTAAAACCAGCACTGACTTACATAGGACTGCGTCAACAGCTGTCTTGGTGCTAAGCATCAAACCTGCATCAAAAAAGCTGTTGACTTAGGGGTGGCTGTTCTGATTGGTCCCCTTTACAACATTTTAATCCCATCATGCTCACAGAAAAACAACATTTATGTGTGTCAAATATTAATTGGAACTGGGTATGAAATACAAAGTGAACTTGTGAAAGCTAAATATAATAATCATTGTCCGATCCCTAGAATATATGCTATATCTGAATATATCAATTGTATGTCATGGAACCTTCAGTCTGTCAAAAAACTTTGCCTATTATGAGATTTCTATTTCAATCCCACACAAATGAAAACAATATGTGATGACAGTTAACATCACCTTGCTTCACCCTTGCCCTCCTTTCTTCCACACAGAGCCCAGTTTACAGCTGTTTAATTGTTGGGAGTGGGCTGGCGTGGGTAAAGCTGTACTCACAGCATTTTGACTAGGTACACAAACATCTCACATCTTATTTGTTCATTAAAAATCTCTCTCTCTCTCTCTCTCTCTCTCTCTCTCTCTCTCTCTCTCTCTCTCTCTCTCTCTCTCTCTCTCTCTCTCTCTCTCTCTCTCTCTCTCTCTCTCTCTCTCTCTCTCTCTCTCTCTCTCTCTCTCTCTCTCTCTCTCTCTCTCTCTCTCTCTCTCTCTCTCTCTCTCTCTCTTGTTGATGATATCAAGTATTCCTGGATGTGTGTACATTTTCTACATATTGATTAGCAGTACATACATACATACATACATACATACATACATACATACATACATATGTGTAAATGGCTGATGAATTGTCATAGCCTACGCAAAAAGGAAATATTAATTTATCTGCATCATATTTACATGTAAATGGGCAGTATGTTGTTTCACCCTGTGTGATAAAGACTTAATCCAAGGTACATTCCCACCAAGTTTGAAGCGAGTCTGCTCTGCGGATTTTGGAGATTAAGTCAAAAAGGTCACTTATCACTGCAAGCCCCATTGACTTGAACAGTATACAGGGATGTGTACATTAACCAGTAAGTACCCCAACTGTAAAAAAACCCGAAGCAACAGCAATACCTCCTGGTGTACATCTTTCTTTGACCCTTCGACAAGGAACACTTCATCCAAGTTTCAGCATGATCTGAATGATGGATTTGGAGTAGCTGCGGAAATAGCAAAAACACACAAAAAACTCAATAAAAAAATCAGAAAAAATCGCAGCACCACCTCTTGAACAAATTAAGGTCTAGGGGCCCCCAGAAGTGTCTCCATGCAATTTTGAAGCAATTGGCTACAAGATTCAGAGAAGAAGATTTTTTAAGATTTGACCAAAAAATGAATAAACAAACAAGACATAAAAAAAATCATAAAAATCCCAAAATTACTGGAGCTTGACCATTTGAAGAACTTGGTAGAGATGTACCCAAGGCACATTTCCAGCAAGTTTGAAGTCAATCGTCTTTGTGGTTTTGGAGAAGAAGTCAAAAATGTGAATTTTTGATGCCAGGCGAAGGATGATAAGATAAGCTCAGCTACTGACAAGCCAATTCATTACAAATCAGCAAATGACAGTACTCCCCACCTAGTCAACAATTTCAATGGAGGCTGATCCAAGCTACATTCCTACCACATTTGAAGGAAATTTAGGGTTGTGACTTGGGAGAAATAAAACAAGAGAATCATGATGGTCCAGTGCTTTGGTGACCTTCATCAGTCTCTCACCTTCACCAAGAGCAACTGTTAACACTGAACTAATTAAGTTATTTCACTTTCATCTGACAATGTTTTGATATTCCCAACTGTTTCTTCAACAAACACTTCACTGAAAGTGTCTCTATCATCTATATCAAGATTTGCTACTTCTTCACTGCTTTCTACTGTACACTGAATTGAACTGTGATTAAAACAGCACATTGGCTGTTTGTCTAAGACAAACACGGGTTAAATTTGCTAAAAACATTCATAAATTGCCCTTCAGACAAAAATTATCAGACAAAGAAAGAAAAAAAGAAAAAATATGCAGTGCACATTGACCGAAAAGTTTTTGTGTAAATAAATGCATGTTGTGTTGTTGATGAGTGTCCACAGTAAAGATCAGACAGGACACAGTATTTTTTTTCTCTTTATTCACAACTTAGTACATCGTACAGTATTTTTCTATTTTGCATTCAACATTTTCCATTGTATACATTTTTTTTCTTCACAATCAACCATTTACATTATTAATCCACCATGTTGTAATTTCCATCATTTTGTTTTCAGTATTGTCCCTAGCATATATCTTCTTCATAATCAGTCTTACACATTTTACCTCAATTATATTCAATACCATTTCCAAAGTTTACTTTTTAATGTTTTAAATGATTAGCAAATATTTCCACATGTTGTTCTAATTTCTTTTCAGACATTGACTGATATACATTGAAACGAAATATAAATTCATATTTAAAAAGAGCCCAATAATTTATTTTCTTAGTTTTATCAATGCACCAGCCTTTATAAATTGTAAAAGCCATAACTGTCAAGATAAAATTTACCCAATTGTATTTTCCATATGTAATTTTATATCCTAAAATAATGTCTCTTAAATCTAAATTCAAATTTGTTAATCCCATTTTATCAAAAATCAATTACAGTTTTCTTCTTAATTCTGTAAGTTTATTACATGTTACGAAAAAATGATCATAGTCATCTTTCATTTGACAATGAGAACATAATGGATCATCAGTCAATTTCCACTTATACAAAAGATCATTACAAGGTGTTAAACGGTGAATTAACTTAAAATGAAATTGTCTCAATTTATTTTCCATACCAATAGTTATAGGAATTTTCCAAATATTTTGCCAATTAATAGTTTTGTTAAAATACTTGTTCCAAAACCCCTGAATATATGGTTTTTCAAATTTAACATTCACTAGTGTATTATATAAAGACTTCACATTAAACTCTGTGTCGAAACATAAATAATTATTATTCAAAATCCAAAAACCTTTATCTAGTTTAACCTTAGTTAAACGAGAAACTTCTTGTTTTAAAATATCTGTCCATTCCTTAGGCAAGGCTTCAAAAACTATTGAACATTCTGACATCCAGTTTCTCTTACATTTCAATTTGTTATATATACATACATTATCCATAACATTGTGTTCATCTAATAAATCTGATACATACACAATATTTGAATCTATCCAATTTTTTAATAGTAATACTTTCTTTTTATGCATGACAAATTGATTTCCCCAAATTATCTGTTTTTTAATTTGTACATGTGTTTTAGGTAAAAAAACTCTGCCCGGCACCACAGGTTATCCATGAGTCTAGTATTTTCCAGAAGAACATTGGCATATTTATCTTCAACTTCCTCAATTGTTTGATAGATTTCAGGTTAAACCTAAAAACAATCAGTTCTTTACCAAACTGGTTGAAATAGAATGTGGGTAATATTTTCCATTTAGCATTATCACAGAACAGCAGTCTCTGTACCCATTTTACATGAAAAGTTTTGAAAAGACTTTCTACATCAATCATCTTTAGTCCACCTTTTTCATAATTGCCAATCAAAGTATTTCTTTTGATTCGATCTCTTTTACTGTTCCAAACAAAATTGTATATTAATTTATCAGTTTGTTTTAATACAAAATCGGGGATATTTGCTACACAAGCGTTAAAAATAATTTTTGATAAGGCTAAACTTTTTATTACTATTATCTTACCATAGAAAGTGAGATGTCTTTTTTTCCAATGCAACAATGTGTTTTCCAAAGCATTTAATTTTGAATTCCAGATTAAATACTCACATTCTTTCTTGTCTTTACCAAAGTAAACCCCAAGGGCTTTAACAGGTTCATCTGTCCACTTCAAAAATGTTGATTTTGGTTTGTGTTTACCAAGCCAGATACCCTCCGTTTTGTCCCGATTGAGAATTGGGCCTGCTACTTCACTAAACTGGTCAACCGTTTTTAATGCTTCTCGAATGGACTGTTCACCCTCAATAAAGAGAGTGGTATCATCTGCATACTGCGATATTGTTGCTCTAACCCCATTTGGAAGCTTGATTCCTTTTATTTTGTTATTACCCCTAATGTTTACAGCAAGTATTTCAACAACTATGATGAACAGAAGCGCAGATAAAGGACATCCTTGTCTTATGCCTCTGGACATTTTAATGGGTTTTGACACCCAGCCGTTATTTGAAACACTACAAGTAATGTTTGTGTAAAATGTACTGAACCATTTAAGGAAAGAATCCCCAAATCCCAAGTATTTTAATGATGAAAACATAAAGGACCATTCCACCATGTCAAAAGCTTTTTTGAAATCCAGAAATAATATAGCAGAATCAATTTCTAAATTTTCTGAATAATCAATGATATCTTCAATAAGTCTTATGTTAAACCCTATATATCTGTTTTTTATATATCCTGATTGATCCGTACTTATCAAGTTTTCCAAAACTGGTTGTAATCTTCGTGCTAATGCATAACCTGCTATCTTCACATCTACATTCAATAATGTTATCGGTCTCCAGTTGCTTAGCTGTTCCTGGTCCCCTTTTTTATAAAGTAAAGTTAAAACCCCATGTCTTTGTGAACTAGAAAATTCATTTTTATTATAACCTTCATTCAAAGAGGCAATAACTGGTCCCTTAATATAGTCCCAGAATTTTTGATAAAACTCATTGCATAAGCCATCAAGTCCAGGTGATTTGTTTTTTTTTAATCTTTGTACTACATTTGTGCATTCAAGTTCAGTTAATAATCCTTCACATGCTGCTTTTCCATCTGGAGTAAGTTTCTTTTCCAAGACAGTGTTTTCTAAATAGTTGTTAATTTTCTTAGGACCAGGGTTAGTTGAAGTATAAAGTTTTGTGTAAAAATTTACTTCTTCTTCTTCTATTATTTGGTTTGGCTGTGTAATGATTTGACCATCATGACCTTTTAACCTCTTAATATGTTTCTTACTTTGTCTTGTTTTTTCCAAACTTAAAAAAAAAATTTGTTGACTTTTCACCCTTCTCAATCCAATGCGATCTCGATCTTATGAAGGCACCTTTAGCTTTACTGCTATAATACTCTTCACATTTCTCTTGGAGAGCTTCTTTTTGTTCTCTTAAAGTCTCATCATCATCAACACTTAAATCTAAAGCTTTTTGTATTTCTAACAATTCATTTTCTATATCTTCTATTTCTTTCTTCTCTTTTCTTGCTTTTTGTTTTGAGTGAGAAACAGAAAAATCTTTAATCTTCTTTTTACACATATCCCATATAGTTCTGTCATCTAAGTTTTCACTTTTACAAGAATCAACAGTATTATGCCCCTACCCTACCGGAGGAGGGGCATGTAGTAATCACTTTTTCTGTGCGTCCGTGTGTGTCCATCCGCTGTTTGTGTCCGGGCTATAATTCACTTGTGCTTCAACTTAGATCAATGAAACTTTACACACAGGTGCACCTGGACATAAGGGTGAGTCATGTACCAAAAGTAGGTCACTAGCTCAAGTATCTGGGTCACAGTGACATATTCTTGTAAAATCGTGTCTGGGCTGTAATTCCTTTACTATGTAAGTTACATCAATGAAACTTTACACACAGATGCATCTATATATAAGGGTGTTTCATGTATCAAAAATAGGTCACTAGATCAAATATCTGGGTCATAGTGACATATCCTTATAAATCATGTCCAGGCTATAATAACTTCACTATCTAACTTACTTTCATGAAATTTCACACACACATATTTTGACCTTAAGGTGTGTCATGATTATGCAATCATGTAAAACTATATTACACTTCTTGCCCGCACTGTAATTCTGTTGTCCTTCAAGTTAGATTTATGAAACTTTACACACAGGTGCATCTAGACATACAGGTGTCATCACCCAAAAGTAGGTCGCTAGTCAAGTATCTGGGTCACAGTGATGTAATGTTGTAAAATCATGTTCGTTGCTGGGCAGTAATTCATCATAGAATGTGTTATGCTTGTCAGCTGGCTGGGAGTTGTGGGACATCAAACTTCTTGCATGGTGAATTTGATTGGACTCCCAGGGAAGAGTGATCAAATCCACCAATGACAAGTCTGGACATGGCCATGAAAACACAACTGCATAATGGATATCCACATATGCGCAACCACTGAAGTACTAAATCAGAACCCCCCCCCCCCCAAAAAAATACAAACAAACGATCTGTTCTTTCCAAAATCTGAAATACATGTGCACAAGTTCCAGCGTCACGTAAGATCTTCCTTACAGGCCACATGCACAACACCAGGACCTGCCCACTTTGAGAGGAAGCATTATCAAGCATTCACAAAATAGTTTTGTTCCGAGATAGGGACAATTTTTGCCACCGGTGGCGCTGACTACTATGTTCCCGCGAAGTCACGGACGTTTCTCCAAGTCTCAGGGGACACTTTCAAGTCTCGCCATGTTTCCCCATTGGGTTAACACGGGAAAGTTGGTGTCATTTTTTTAATGCAGGTTATTTCAATAACCTACAAGTGTAACTCCAAGAAAGCATGCCAGAGTACAACTATAAGATACCGGGATGTACCATAGATAGCAGAAAACACGGTCACTACGAAAAATATTGACACAAAACCAGAGACAAAACCTATACAAATTGGGGCCTGCATTGTGGCACAACTAACCGACTCGGTGAGTTCTGAGGGATTAGCCTAGGGCGCACTTCTGCCAGTGCTTTGAAGATCCTCGCGCTTGGCTGACCACTAACCAGATTAGCGCTTGACGGGTGCAATCAGAAATTAACAGTAAAGCACCTGACCTAAATTCGCAATACACTGTCTGCAAACTTTGTTACCTGATCACTGGCACACTGTAGGCCTTCAAGCATTTTCAGATCAGCTGTTATTATTTGTTTAAGATTGGCGACATTAAACAATAAACAAATATTGAATAATTATTATTAAAGCCAGTATGGATGATCCCTTCTTCCGTGACTATTACCCAGACCTGGTTCAGTGCCTCGCCTTGCGAGGTTGGTCTTGTACAAAGTGCCTTCACATACAAAAGTTTGCATGGAACAAAGTTCGACAGCACATGTAACTTAACCCCATGGATGTGCCCCTGTTCCGCAAGTTGGTAGCCCCTGGATTCGCGGCACTTCTGAACATTCTTGGGTGTCCAGTCACATTTGCTTATTAGGTAGGCAATCTTTAGAAACTTCTTAAGGTCAACCACTTTCACCTTTGAGAATTTGTCGTACAGTTCATTTTTCGTCTGTTCAATCACATTAATCGCCGCTCCTCCGTCGTCCGTATTTCCTGCCATGTTCACTGAAACTGAACGTTCACTGTTGCATGTCGATTCTCTTATGGGTTTCGCTGTCACGCTGTGTTGGTCACAGCCTACAATTACCCCGGAAAGCTTGACGCTGAATTGCGTTACCAGGCATGTCGGGCATGCGAGGAGGGAAAAAATCTACCATGCGAAGCCTGCTGTTAAAAAAAATCCCTAACTCCGAACGCCAGTATTGGCTCTCTACCCCACCACTTGTTAAACTTTGGGACTCTGTGAGTCATCAGAGCTAAAAACTATAAATTTATACACACAAAAAAAATCATATGTTTTTTAATTGTAGCATACGATGAACAAATTCACATCTCGGACTTGGGATATCCAGATGTGTACCTAAGAAAGTTTGAAACAGGTGGTTAAATGAATTCAGAGGATTTATTTATGAAAAAAAATTATTTCAAAAAATCATTCAAAAAAAAAAAAGGACAAAATCAATGAAGCATGGCCGTTTGGAAAAAAAAGTTAGAGACCCATTAAAGGTATGTCTACCAAGCTTGAACAGGATCTAGCTGACAGTTTTGGAGAACTCAAAAATGTAAATCATAGACCATCATGCGTGGGCCTGACAGCAGACAATGGACCATCACAAAAGCGTGGCTGACTGGTATGTCAATTGTACCAAAAACAAACAGTCTATTGTGGACTCGACACACAGCGCAGGGTGTCAGTCAGTGTTTGTTGTCAACTTCATCTGGCTCAGGTTGTGCTAAGTCATTAGGCCTTGAGAAAAGAGTGTGTGTTAATTGATGGTCAAAGGCTATATTCTTCTCGATCATTCTCATTGAGCCACACAAGTCTACCATGAAGAATACACACATACCCAGAAACAATTGACAATCAAGGACAAAGAGCTCTGCCAACTAAATATCAGACATGTATGTATACATGTATGTTCTGTCTGAATGTATTCTGAGATCTTCCTTTTGTCAAGTTTTCCTTTTGGTACAAAGCTGTCTTAATTTGAATCCTATACTTTTGATCACACTGAGATAACAGCATAAGATTGGTCAAACTGCGTACTCATCTGGTTTTGGTGCAAATGTGCTGGGGGACTCCCTGAGTACATACAGGGCTGTCTAAGGTGGACACTCTCCAGAAGTAAATATGTCCACACTAGGCACTGTTTCCACCAAGAAATAAATTTCAGGATATGCAAAGGTTTATTAAAAAATACAGATGTTGCCCCAAGACCAATTATATTTTGATGTCCTCTGAAGCAACAATTTAAGGGTACACACCCATAGCTGAAGAAGATTTTGGGGGTCAAAAATTTTTACCCATATTTCCAGCTGATGTAATCCCCAGGTTCACGGTCACGCATTTAAAGTTTGCCCCATCCTTGACCCTCCAGAGCCAGCATATATTGTATATGCTGCTTCATCAAGCCTGAGGAATGCAGATATATGCAAATATTTAGAATGCAGTCTTTTTTTTTTTTTGCATGTTGACAGAGCAAGCTGTCAGCGACATCATGATGTGCAACCTGTTGTTACTTGTCAAACTAACATGGATTGATGTGCTGTTTGCTGCATTTGCCAAACTATTACGTCTGTGTTTAGACATAAGTTTTCTTTCCAATATGCAATGCCTATGGACAAAAACATGTTTGCAAAACATGTATAAGACTTTATGTTTAATGCTTCATTGCATGTACATCAAGATAGGCTTAGTTTATAAGGAAGAGTTTGATGGTGTTTTGACCCTTTAACCTCATAAGCAGGGAATGGTGGTGCCATTAGCCAAATGCTAATGTTTCATTCATTTAGCTAAAGAAATTTGCAAATGGCTCATTTATTTTAGCATGAATTATGTAAGAATTAGGTTGAATTCTGCAGTGATTACTGTTTCATTTCCCGATTTACCTACCAACGACGACTAGATCTGCCCAGACTGCATGAGGCGAACAGCATCAGCAGCAAAACATTTTATGAGGACTAAGGGCATCAAAATAAAAAAAAAAAAAAAAAAAAAAAATCGATGAAATACATTCTCCATCATACTGATCTTAACTCATTCCACCCTGATGACGCTTTTTCCCGCTAATATCTAAATGTCGTCTGCTAATTGTATTTTACTAATTTAGGGATTATTTTTCAATATTTTGGATGAAACTTGCATGGAAGATCATTCCAAATTATATGCCCATGGTCAACAGCTTTCCTTGGCGCGCTCTGGGCGCAATGCGCCCAGAGCGCGCCAAGGAAAGCTGTTGACTCAGTCTTCTATCAGGGTGGAATGAGTTAATTAAACTGCATGGCCAAATTATGCAACTTTGCCCAACCAGCACCTGCTTCACCTTGTCACAGGATCAGAATCATTGAGTCACAAAAGAGTAGTGCAGCCTGCCAATGTGCCCACCTGTTGTAAGCACCCACCTGCCGTAAGGGACCAGTCCCACCATTTCCACTGGATATTTTAGCTGCCTCAGGTGCCCACCTGCTTGATACGACCAGCGCCCCCCCCCCCCCCTCTAAGATAAACTGATCTGTATTTAGCACCCTTCAACTTGGTCTGTGGCTATGTATAGTAACTGAATATCAGTATTATTTGAAGTTGTTTGAACAATATGAACACACAGAAATTCCCACCCCCAGGCAAAAATATAATGTTTGGGACATAGTCAGATCAGACCTGGCATGTTTTCTTGTTATTTTGAAACATGCCACGCGTTCTGTCGTTACTTTACTCCCTCAGCCTGCCTTTGCCGACATTCTACAGGCTTATTATCTTCACAAAAAAAAAAAAAAAAAGCTATTTAAAACATGCAAACAAAACCAGCTATTTTAAGTAGTAAGAGTTTTTTTAATGTATTATAAACATTAGGGTTGGGTATCATTACTAATTTCTATATCACGATACTTTTGGGTAAAGAGTCATGTATCCCGATGTATCATCAGAGTGTATGAAGTGATCACACTCTTTGAATTTACATACAACAGTCAGTATCACAGCCCCTGTGCTGGTGTTTTGATAAATCATTCTGCCATGTCTACATAAACCAGCAATGAATTGATGATGTAGGCTGTGAAATGTGTTTTATTGGCTGTTCATCCCTATACAGGGATGATTTTCTAACTTATCTTTCATATAAAATCCATAAGTTAAATGGTAATATTGAAGGTTTTTTTAATGTATCATAAAAATTTGATACACAAGGAACGTATCACGGTATGGGGTTAGTGTCGCAGTATTTTGGTATTCATGTATATCATCCCAACCCTAATCAAGAAGGCATAATAGATTATAAATTTGCATGTATTCCTATTTTTTAACATATTATTTAAAAATATTTTACAGAAATGCTTTTATTATATAGTGCTCCCTCTTTAAAACACCCCTCATTACAAAGCAGTTTCTGATATAACATGGGTGTGTACCATGGTTCTTACTGAAACAGTTTTCCCATTACTTCCATGTTAAAAGTCCCTCTGTTTTAAGGTGGTTTTGCTATAACGTGGTCTGTTCTGGGGATCCCAACACCAGCGTTACAAGGAGGGAGCATTGTAGTCTTAAAGATAAAGTCTTATTTATGATACTTGCTTTGTTGCATTTGTGTCTTTTTGTCCAGAACCACTTCGTAGTAGTCATTACCCGATTCAGCAGTCCAAACTCTTTACTCTCCATATAAGCTAACCTGTCACTGTCTTACTTATATATGGAAGTACAATAATCCATAAATAGTAAAATATATACTGTACACTATATGAGGTGATAATAAAGAAAGGCTAGTATTGATCTCTATCTCTATTTTATTTCTACCTGGGTATATTTGATGTATACCTGTCCTAAGGGACCACCTGTCAGAAGGGACCACTTTCCCCAACTCCTACCAGTGGTCCTTTAAGTCAGCTCTGAACATATAAAAGTAAGACAGACATGTTTCTCATACCCTTGCTCCATACTCCTTTAAAACACAGAAAAAAAATCTCTGCATAGGCTAACAGAGATGAAATGCGGCACTCTCACTGGCCTGAATGTGATACAGTGGTACCTGCTATTTAAGACAACCCTTAATGCCAGACAAAAGTGGTCACATATGACAGGTGGTCTTTATCAAAGCAGGTAAGCTAGCAAAGAAATTAAGGGGTCAGTGTCTTGAAATGGTGGTCTTAAAAACTGGTGTGGTCATCATGAGAGGTCGTCTTTAGAACAGGTTCCACCGTAGATATTCAATAATTGCTTTCTAATGGGTGGTAAAGGGTGACGTTGATTCAACATGGCACAGTCAGCCAAGCGTCTATCAGAGCATGTAGCTGTGGTAGGGACACAATCACAGTGATTAATATCCACTTTTTCACTTTTGACATACATACCCTGGTTTCCTCATTCCTAAGTAAACAATTTACAGCAAAAGTACCTCTTT
This sequence comes from Hermodice carunculata, assembly GCA_964020975.1. Classification (NCBI taxonomy): domain Eukaryota; kingdom Metazoa; phylum Annelida; class Polychaeta; order Eunicida; family Amphinomidae; genus Hermodice; species Hermodice carunculata. Next base: position 107,997,047 of record OZ026613.1, read on the forward strand.
TCTTCAATGGCTATTAGATTAGCAGTGGGTAGGCTGCAAGACAAGGTGCAGTTTTACTCCATCAGCTTCACAGACCAGGGCAGGAAATGTAACTTTAGCAAATGCACAGAAGCCACTGTAACTGTTATGTATGATTGTTTCTGGCACTGCTTTATATGATTATAAGCCATTAATTAATGTTATACAAAATGGTCTATTGTGATCGGCTGATTAAAAGTGGGTGATATGATATTTATAACACAAGTGAGGGAAATAACAAAATCTGACAGCCAGCGGGCTCCCAGGCCACCACATGGAAGCCTGGAAGCGCCTTAAGACCCCCTCAGCCATGGCTAAAAATAGAATGACCCCTAGTGACCTTGACTAATTGTCAAGGTCACTGAATGTCAAACTCAGCCAAACTTAGAATAAGATGCTTCTACAGTACAAGTTTCATAACAGTGGCTCAACTTGTTCAAAAGTTAGTCGTTATGTCCCCAAGAGGAAAAATATGATAACCCCTGGTGACCTTGCAAATAAATGTAGGTCAAAGTTGCTCAATGCCAAACCCACATAAACTTCCAATGAGATACTTTTGCAATACAAGTCGAACATAGTGTTTCTCATACGGCAGCAGTGTTTGTGTGTGTGTGATGCTCTAAAGTTGGTAGAATCAATGGAACTTCAAACACTTGAATTCAGAGCAGTAAATTGGCACTACGTGTAGTGATTGCAATGAAGTTCCACTTTACTTGCAGATCAGCAAAGCAGATGGTACACCTGTGTACTATGTGAAAAGTGCTGTATAGGGGGTAATAATTAGATTAAATTAAGTCTAGCCATGACATAAGAGACTTTAATACTCTGCACCTAGTGATTGTGTGGATTCTGTAACCGACGCTAGATGTCATGACCGAAGTGCATAACGCTGAGGTCGTGATATCCGATGAAGGGATGGAGCATATTAAAGACTATAGTAATGACTGCTTGTGTGAACTTCAATACCTGGTACAAACAATTGTGCGACTCACATAGTAACTGTTTATGATGCATGCCATGTGCATGTAAATGCATGTGTCAAAATGAGTACAATGATAGTTTAGGAATGTGTCAAAGCTCAGTATTAAAGTGACCATGCCTCTATTTGGGTCCGTCATGCTAAATAAATGATAACTATTTACATGGTACATATGAATGGTACGATTTGGTAGAAAAGTGTATTTTGCAGGTAGTATATAAGAATGGTACCATTTGGTAGCCTAGTGTATTTTGCAGCTGTTACCTTGCGGGGGAAGCTTTTCACACAAGCATCAGGTCATGTTAGTGGAAAGATAAACTGAGTTAATTTTTTAGCATGTTACATATACATGTAACATGTACACTAGTATCATGCTGTTTACGACCACCCCTGCTGCCAGCCCAAAATGGTCGCATACTGCAGGTGGTCGTTCGCATCTGAGGCATGTTCAAGTGTCCAGACCACACATTGCAACTATAGGTCAGGATACCTTATCCGCTTATGCAAAAAAGATACAAAAGGCCCATGGGCCTCGTGCTCTGCTAACATATATCTTCCATTACAAAATCACCTCTTTCAACTATACAGGCATGGTGACCTCACAAAAATAAGTCAAGGTCACTGATATTACACAACATACTAGTATTGGACATGGTCTATATATCCTATAAATTTGGCAAGTCTTATCCTTCCTGTTTTCCAGATTTGGAATTTTATCTTAGAACACATTTTGGCTCATAATTTTTCATCAAATTATAGGTGGTGTCACTGCTATCATTAGCAACTTAGACTTTGACCTCTCCCACAATCCCACCAAATTCTGTAATGATCCGCCAAAAATTAAAAGATGCTACAGTGGTACCTGCTACTTAAGACCACCCCTACAGCTAACAAAAAGTGGTCTCATACTGCAGGTGGTCTAATATTGAAGGTATATTTAACATGTAAATACAGCAGAGGGTCTTGAAAGAGTGGTCTTAAAAAGACATGCGGTCTTAAATTGGAGGTAGATTCAGATTCAGATTGCCTTTATTCAACCAATAAAATTCATATTACAAAATATAAATACATGATACAAGAGGTCAGGGAGACCCACGTTATGACAAAAAGATGTCGCTCACACATGAGCCACCCTAAGGTAAGAATGTATAGTTTAATATACATGTAACAAGATTTGATAATAATGATTTATGTCTAAAAATATAGGTATATGGCATGCTGAACATCTGAAAAAGTAAAAAAAAGAAGAAATAGAGAAAAAAGCTTCTGTGTCGATTCCATTGAAATTAGTACTTACATACATATGTGGCTGTAATAAAGGATGTGGTACATACTATGAGATAAATTTGCAATTATTAATTATTTCTCTGACACACATAACAGTTTAATCTTGAGCATACAAATTGGTAGCTCCTTAAAAATTCATTTTTAACATAGATACCAAAACCCTGTAAGCTGTGAGTGTGAAATTTATCCGTGATATTTTTTGCAGTACTATTTACTACTGCAGGGATATCATATTTCAAGCTTTGTTTAGCTAGAGTAGTATTGACTCTATTTAAAAATAATTTACCACTTCCTCTTGTACTATGACTGTGGGCGTCTTGCCTTGATTTAAAGGGAAGTGATAAAAGTTTGCTTGGAAGGTTTTTATTTGTGAATTTATGATAAAATTTTAGCTTCATTTGAGTAAAGATGTCATTTACTTTCAGTAATTTTAACTCTTTAAACAGTGGATTGGTGTGGGCATTATATTTACTACATGTTATCCATCTAGAGCTTTCTTTTGCAATTTTTCTATTCTATTTAGTTTGAACCCCTAGTTTAAAACTCCAAAGTTAATGTGTGGCAGTATTAACGAATTGTAAATCATGAGCTATGTATGAGTGGGCAAAAAAATATTTAAGTCTGTTCAAAATTCCAACTGCCTGGGAAATTTTGTTTAAGATTTTGGTTAGATGATCAGTCCAATTAATATGATGGTCTAGAGTTAGACCTAAGAAATTAAAACTGTTAACTGCTTCAATACGAATGCCATCCATGAAAACATCAGGTAAGTCTATTTTCTTTCCAATATGGTGGAATACCATAAATTTTGACTCATTAATATTTAGAGACAGTTCATTTACTTTCAGCCAGTCATTTATATTTCTCAATTCATCATTGATAAGAATGTTGCGATTCAACATGTTAAGATTTGTGAATAGAGTAGTGTCGTCAGCATATAGAATAAATTTGAAAATTTGGCTTGCATATGAAAAATCATTCATGTAGATAATAAATAACAGAGGACCTAGAATGGATCCTTGTGGAACCCCAGTTTTAATGTCCAAAAGTCCAGATTTGGTTCCAGCAAGGTCAACATATTGTTTTCTGTTTGATAGATAGCTTCTCAGTAGGTTTAGAGAGTTATTACTGACACCATAATATTCAAGTTTTTCCATCAAAATGTCATGATTCAGGGTATCAAAGGCTTTTGATAGGTCTAAGAATATACAAAGGGGGTTGTTTCCATTATCCATTTCTTCAATTATTGTACTAATTAATTCTGTTGTGGCAAATTCAGTCGAGTGACCTTTCCTAAATCCATACTGACTGTCATGAAATAAATCAAATTTAATGAAATAGTCATACAGTTGAAGGAAGATCACCTTTTCAAAGACCTTTGAGATTGAAGGTAGTAAGGAAATTGGTCGATAATTTGTGAACACAGTTTTATCATCTTTCTTAAACAGCTGTATCATTTTGGCAATCTTTAGTTTATCTGGGAAGATTCCAGTATTAATACTTTGATTGATAACAGAAGTAATAGGACTTATTAAGGCAGTTTTAAATCTCTTCAGTAGCTTGATAGAAAACCCATCATGGCCACAGCTAGATTTTGGTTTTAATTGGTCTATGATTTTTTCAACAATTTCAGGGGTTGTTTCTTCAAATTATGTCCATATGTGTCGTTAAGGAACTGTGTATATTGTTTGTTCAGGGGTTTATTGATTTGTTTTGCGAGATCAGGTCCAATATCAGTAAAAAATTTGTTAAATTTATTTGCTATAACTATTTTGTCATGAATAGCCATACCATCAATGTGAAAGACATCAGGGAAGGTCTTTTTTTTCTTTGTTCTATTTAAAATTTTGTTAAGGGAAGACCACGTTTCTTTCATGTTATTCTTAAATTTGCTGAAGATAAAATCATAATAGTGTTTCTTGGCTGCTCTTATATTTCTTTTTAGTATACCATTGTAGGTTGTTAAGTTTGTTTTTAGTGCTGCATATTCGGGGGAATTGGGGTTCATCTTTCTTAAACGTTTGTACAGATTGTCTCTGTATTTTATAGATGTTAGGATTCCATGGGTGATCCATTTAGTTTTTTTATGCTTGCATTTACTAAACCGGACAGTTTTGCATGGCATATGAATATCTAGAGCTTTCCTGACGGTTTCATTCATAATATTATAATTTATGTTTGGGTCCCTGTTTTTATTCGGATCAAGCTGAGCCATGATATCAGAATTTATTAGGTATGTTAAAGCACTTTTTACATCTGTTAGGTCATTTTTTCTGATCTGTATGTATTTAGGATTTTCTGTCTTGCTTCTAATATTGTTCAGACATGTAAAATAAGGTTGATGGTCAGAAAATATTTGAGTTAGAATTCCTGAGGTAGAGTCAATAGTACAGGTACTGATCTTGCAAAAAATATTATCAATTAGTATACCATTTCTGTTGGAGAACCTAGTAGGTAGAGTAATTTTTGGAAAAAAACCATGTGATGTCATGGTATCAAAGAAATCACTATACAATTGTTTTTCCTGCATTTTTAGTAAGTTGATATTAAAGTCCCCTGCTATTAAAACTTCATTATTTGAATTTTCGAGAGATATTAAAGCTTGTGTTAATCCATTAATAAAGTTTATAATATTTTCATTTAAATTTCTCGGTGGTCTGTATAAATTTCCCAGTATTATCTTCTTTGGTAGTTCAGTGCCCGATATTTCAATAAAGAGCCCCTCCCAAAACATGGAGTTTGTGTACACTTCTGATCTTATAACATAATCGTAACATTCCTTTAAATAAATTACTAGACCTCCTTTGTTACTACAGATCTTCTCTTGCATGATACACTTATACCCACTAATTTGTAGTAAAGACATATCAAAATTTTCTGGTATATGACATTCCTGAAAACAGAGTGCACTTAGGTCAATATGTTTTTCCTGGAGCTCTTCAACAAAAACAAGAATTTCTGGAAATTTGGCACTGATGGAGTCAATATTGGAACTCAGTACTATAAAACAGTTATTGTTAGTTTCCAAGCAGTCAGCCAATTCATCGACATATGGAGAATGACGAATGGTATCTAGACCTCCAATTTCATCGTCACGGTCAATTTGCATTTGTAGTATATGTGTTAGAAAATTATTATTTAGTCCACCAGCTATGTGCTCTAGAAAAAGCCTATCAAGTTCAATAGTCATTAAAAGTTTTTATCACATAGATTAGTACCACACATGAAGCAAGACAAAAGTTAATGTCCATCAGCACGAACAGCTCGACAGAAGCGAGCATGAACTTGATGAAGTCCTGGTGAATAGGCTTAACAAAAAAAGAAAAGAAACAGATGAACATATTCACCTTTTATCTGTCTTGTTGAGGATAAACGTGTGTGGAAGTATCAAATTTCTTTTACACTGTTAAGAAAATATACTGCGGACAGGTAAAATAAACAAAGAATAAAAGATTAATGAGGAGTTCGTCAGTCTGATACTAAAATGCCGCCATCTTGGATATTCAATGCGGTACTACTGTCAGACAATGGGAACTATAATTCGGCGGAATACTGTTTATAAAAGCGGTAAAAAGGGACTATCACTGTCCCTAGTGATGGTAACTATACAGATTTCGTAGAGAGTACATCGGGAAAGATAATACAAGTATGATAGCAATTATTGTTTGATGAACTTTGTGGTGTCAAACCCAGGAATATTATTGCGTAAATAGTTGATCAACACTATTGGAATGGCAGTCCCAGCAAGTTTTTTGATGTACACAGTCCCATTATCTAGGTAGTCTATAGAGCAGGTATCACTGTAGAGTGTTCCCTAGACTTTCACACTTTGACCCCTATATTGCATAATGTTGTAGGTGGTGCCACCAATATAAAAAAGACCTAGATTTTCATATACCCTATATGTCCTGAAAGTTATATTGGGCTAACTTGAAAACTGTGGACGGTATCACAGTCACAAGATTTTCACATTTTGACCTGCATATTACATATAAGTGGCACCACCAGCATTGATGTCGACAAAGATTTTCATTCATTTTTTAACTTCTAAACATTATATGGGCCTAACTCAAAAGTTGTGGGGTGCACAGCATTCGCCAGATGGCCCCTATATTCAAACTGCCCATTTGATCTTGACCTTCGACCCAGATTAAAAAATTGCTACAGTTCAAAAATGCTCCCCACATCTAGCTTTTCATACATGGTCCGTAATTTGGACAGCTGCCAAGCGCCATAGTTACTGGATCATGGTGACCCAAAAAGCAGGTCACCAAGTACATTTTATGTACAATGTAATCAAGTGCAGTTTTGATCTAGAGGTTCAATTCTCTTTGACATTGATGTCCAATCTATACCCTGCCATTACAAAATCACCTCTTTCAACTTTAGTGGCATGATGACCTAATAAAAGTAGGTCAAGGTCACTGAAATTGGCCAACATTCTCGCATTGGACATGATCTATATACCATATAAATTTGACAAGTCTAATCCAATTACTTTTCCTGATTTGGAATTTTATATCTTAAAACACATTTTGACTCATAATTTCTGTCACATTACAGGTGGCACCACTAGTATCATTAGCAACTTATACTTTGACTTCTATAATCCCCCCAAATTCCGTGAAGATCCACCAAAAATTAAAGATGCTAAAGTGTTCACAAGATTTTCACATTTCAACCCCTATGGTTCAAAATATTGTAGGTGGTGCCACCAGTATTGAAAGGAACCTATATTTTCATACACATTGTAAGTACGAGAAGTTATATTGGGCTAACTTGAAAACTGTGGATGGGGTTGCACTAATGAGCAAAAGTTTACAGAGAGACATGAGCGGTCGCATGAGCTCTGCGACCTTTGGTCAGCACAGCTAAAAAAAAAGAATTGGCCAACAGAGAGGAAATGAATTGTAGTTCATCAATATCATAACTGAACGATCTTTATCTACCCTCCCAGTATAAGTTAATTGATGACACACATGACAGAACAAGTCAGACATGTGGCAGGTGGCACAGCTTGCTGTGTTGACCTCATTACCCATCAAATTTGACAGCTGTTAAGGTTTTTGTGATACTTTACACTCTTAGAGGTACATATACCACTGAAAATATTTACAGTGATCATGTGCTTATGCTTCCCTTCTTGAATTATCACCAAGTCAACAGGCTTCCTTGGCAAAGGTTGGGTGTGGCACCCAAGCCTACCCAAGGAAAGCTGTTGACCTGTTGACCTGGGGAATGTTATCGTGATAGATCTCATCCACAATTCTCATTCAAATTTAAATGTTTTTCATCAAAGTTTAACACAGTTGGAAAACATTGCAACAGACAAATTTTTACCACCAGCCAGTTTTGGCCAGTTTAAAGGGGGGGGGGGGGGGGGGGGTAAAAATGAACAAATGTTTGAGCATAGTTTGTCCACATGGATGTTTTTGTATCTTGCATACATGAGCCCAACTTGACCTTGTGACTTGAGGTCATTAAGATCCCAACATCGTACACCCCGATTAAAATAGACAGAAATGGATCTGGTGTATAGTTTTGGAGAATAAAATAACATACATGTACACGAGTATTCCAATATCAACCATGTTAGCATAAATCCTTATTGATATTATATAACTTACATTTTTTAATCAGGAAATAATAGTAGTGCCACTTAATATACATATTTGGTGCAGTTTACATCAAGCTATGTTCCTGAAGGTTATAAGCGAGGGCAACTTGTGATTTGGGAAAACAATTTCAAAATTACAAAAACACACAAACAATAATAATTTGAAACAAAATGACTGTGTGAACAGTCATTCCTCCACTGATATTATATATTGAACCCAAAATAAATCCCAACCTAAGATAAGCTGAGTTCAAGTGCAGCTTGAACACAGCTAGGCCGAGCAGAACTGAATCAACATTAACTTGAAGTGGATTTGAAGAATAAGATTTTTTTAATTTTGCCTAAAAATGACCCAAAAGCAGAGAAAATCCAAAAATTACAGTTCTTTGACCTGTTCAACAAAGTTTTGGTTGAGACCCACCCACCGGTTAGTCCCCATCAAGTCTGATGAGAGTCTGGCCAATGGTTTCAACTTGAAGTAAAAAATATGAATGGTCAATGGACTCATCACTGATCATAGATGGACACACCACAGACACAGATCTATCCATCCTATTAGCATGATTGGCTTAGCTGCCGACAAGTCAACTCAGGTAAAACTTAAACTTGGAGTGATATACAACACACCTAAAACCTTTGATGAAAAAATCCCTCTCCTGTCGTTTGAGGACATAATTATGCAAAAGAGATGGGGGGAGATGGTCCCAGTATGCAGCTTATAGAGGTAACAAGACGTTAAGTTTGCCTGAGTACAAGACACAGAAAGCACGAAAATCTAGAAATACTGCTGGTATGAAATTCAGAAAGTAAGTAGGCTTCGAGTAAGCACGGTAAAAAAAAGTAGAAATAATTCATGTACCCCTTGTTCACTGTGCTGAACCCCACAGAAGGACCTTGTGTTATTGAACACAATTATTAGCCTCAATATTAAGCCAATCACTTAACACTATCATACTTGAATCAAACACTCTCAGAGCTCTACAATTTGTATGTCTTCTGGCCATGGACAAGTGATATTCCAATCAGGGCAAGTTAAAATTTCAAAGCATTATCTAGATAGCAAGCAGAATTTCTGGTTTTTCGAAGTGAGATTTGTATGGATCCATGGACAAGTTTGATTGGAGGACTAGTATAAGACTAAAGTACTAGCTATAGCAACAACACACAATACACATGAACTTCATTGTCCTTTTACGGTGACATGTATGCATACAGAAACTATGATTTAAAAAAATGGTTGAACTGAAGTTCATAGTTTGAGTGTAGCCAGCCAAAGTGACTTGTTCCTTGTTAGAATTTGTCACCAGTGTGGTCAAACCTGTCTATGTACGCTCCACAGCTATACAGGTTACAGTCATTAGTAATGGTACAATCTGATAATATAACTTGAACACTTGCTAGTCATGATAATTATTCTCCTTTTAAACATACTGAAAGTGTACATGGTAGTTCTTACACACATATATCATAGCTCTGTGCTTTGGATGCTACATTGTAGCCAAATGTGTGTGATTACTCAGCATGATCACCAGATATTACTTCACAACAACAGGAATTCCCCACAGTAAAATGAAGATAAAGTCATCTTACAGCTTCACTGTCTCACATGTGGCATGCATTTAGGTATGAGAAAATAAAACAAAACAAAAATCCAATTTACACCCATCCAGGCACCTTAGCCACAACAAATTTTGACATCTCCACAGTTAATCTTCGTCACATAATATCTCATTCATGCAGTCAAGTCTACATTTCTTAGATACTTTATTTTTCAAAAAATTTACTTCCATTCAGCATATACACTTCTTAACTGATATATCCGTAATTTGCACCTACACAATAAAAATTCAATCTCACATTTCCTATTTTCCTGGACTTTGAAAGTGTCAACAGAGAGATATATACAGAATATTGTTTCAAAGTTTAAGGTTTGTCACTGTATTATCTCTAATTTTGTGATAACACAATGAAAGCAGTCATGGTCTGTGACTGAGGTCACTATCTGATCACAACATATATGAGGTGTATGTCTGTGCCAAATGATTAATATGCATATACAGTGCTCCCTCTTTATAACGCTGGATCCCCAGAATAGACTGTGTTATCACAAAACCACCTTATAACAGAGGGACTTTAAACAGAGAAGTAATGGGAACACTATTTCAGTGGGAACCATGGTACACACCCATGTTTTATCAGAAACTGCTTTGCAATGAGGGGTGTTTTAAAGAGGGAGCACTGTAGTGCGTTGGTAAAAACAACACTATTGTAATAGCACTCCAAGTGCAACCGGTTTCGCTCCCTGTGTGGGGCTAGTCAGGCAACTGAAAATTTAACAGCTGCTGACGCTGTATTAAAAGTAACGTAAACAGGGGTTGCTACATTCTATTCTGCAGTGAGAGAAGCCACGTAGCTCCAATTGACTTTTATGACATCATAAAGTGGACATTGTGACCACTCCTCTGTACTTGGCCATCTCAGGGGGTTCTAGTGATGGTCTATGTCCCGTTTATTAATGAATAAAGCTGGGGTAATAAATGGGTGGGTCTGTACCTTCTTCTGTGCATAAGAATGGTACCATTTAGTAGTTTAGTATATTTTGTAGCTGTAGCCAGGCAGGTGGGAGAGGGAGATTTTAGTATGTTGCTTATTTGTCCATAACACTGAGGCCATGTGGTTCTGTTGTGCACGTTGATGGATCCAGTAATTTTCCCTCTTTCAAGTCTCTTTTTTAGAATCTTGGCCAGGGAAGTTGTTGTGTGGATGTGTTCCAGTGTTTGAATTTTTAGATCTGGAATATAATGGCCTGGGAGTGCAAAATGCCAAGCTGTAATTATTAATATTTCCAATTGCATTGGGAAACAGAGAGGAAATGAATGGTAGTTCATCAATGATATCATGACGGAATGATCTCTGTCTACCTTCCCAGTATAATTTCCTTGATGACACATATGACAGAACAAGTCAGACATGTGGCAGGTGGCACAGCTTGCTGGGTTGACCTCATTACCCATCAAATTTGACAGCTGTTAAGGTTTCTGCGTATACTTTACACTCTTAGAGGTACATATACCACTGAAACTATTTACAGTGATCATGTGGCTTACGCTTCCCCTCTTGAATTATCACTGATTCAACAGCTTTTCTTGGCAAGGGTCGGGTATGAAGCACTGTCTGATCACAACATGTCTGTACAGATGTGTCAAATAAAAAACACAAAGCATTTTGCATCAATGGACTGAGGAATGACTAATGTTTACCACCAAACATAAGACAAAATGTTAAAAGAGTATACTTACACCCAGACCTCCCTGCAGGAAGCCAAAAGCTATGCTGAGATAGTTGGTACCGAGGAACGCCTTGACGACATTGGCAAAGTCTGCCGCATGGTCCTTCCACCCCACATGAGTTCTACAAACAGAAAAATTAGTTACACCAGTTATGAATATACAACGGGCTAACAGACATTCTGATGCAACAGGCCATTCCCAAAGTAACTGCACATCCTCACAAGCCTTGACCCCCCCCCCCCCATACAGTTGCATGTAACAGAAATGTACCTTTCAGACTTCTATGTCTGAAGGTTGAAATTCTCACTTGCTTATATTGTTGATTGTGATGTTTGGTACAGACCTTTTAAGCACTGCTTAGAAAACCCATCTGCAAACTGCAGAGAATAAAATGGTGACACTTCCTAGAAAACACTGAGTCAACAGCTCACCTGCGAAATGTACAAAAAGCAAAAAAAAAACAAACATGGTTGTCTATTTGTCTGCGATACATGTTTGGTACAGTGAAACCTCATTATAACGACACTCAGATATTCGACATATTCAATAGATTGACTAAAATTTTCATAGGAAAAAGTACATTTTATTTGTTGTTTGACTCATTTATCTGACATATTCAGTTATTTGACACTTTCTTTAGGGAGCAGATGGTGTCATTATAACGAGTTTTCACTGTATAACAAATCGCTCTGCTTCCAAACATTTATCAGATAATCCCAAAAGAGCAAAGATGTAAATAACTACATACAAACAAAAGTCAAATGGCTTGTCATCCCTATGCGTTGCCTGTTGCCTGCAGAAAAATCACAGGGTGCACACAAATTCAATGGTATCAAGCTATGGGACAGCGCAAACTGACTTTTAAGAAATAAATTAATCAATTTCTAAACCATGAAATGGGCATTATGTTGATACTTTGAGCATTATAGTATAGAGTAGATGTCTCATTATTTTCTTCACCTTACCAAATTCTGTATCTATTCAATACATGTCTTGATTTAAGGACAAGAAATTCTTAGACATGTTCATTATTTTAGTGAACACCACAGTTAATCTTTGTGTTCACAAATGTAATAACTGAGTGTTGTTTTCTCCTTTGTTTCAATGTAATATCCCCTAAACACTACAGTTTTTATTTGCAATTTTGAGAAATAATATTTGAAAATAATTTTTTCATTTTTCGCAAATTGGACTGTTCACTACTTTTTAACATTTATTTTAAATTTTTACCACCTAAAATTTGCCAAGATCTTCTGTTCACTACACCATATGATCTATCACTTTTTATTAGTTTTGTCTCTGAATTTTTGCCAAATTTCAATATTCACTATATTTTCTGTATTGTGTTAGTTTCTTATATTTGTCCTTAAGGAATTAGCAAAACCTCTGTTCACTACATTTTCTGTATTTCATGCCCCTCTGTATTCTATTTTGATATATTTTTGTCTGTACCAAATTCTTCTGCTTACTACACTTTAAGTAATGTCTATGAAATTTTGCACAAATCCTCTTTTCATTACATTTTCTGTAATCTGTTCTCTTCTTTCATTTCACTTGCATTTTTTTTTGGGGGGGGGATTCTGCTGCTCACTTCACTAACCATTTCCCACCCATCCCTTAGTACTTTTGCTTTTTAAATATCCTTTAATCCACTTCACTTTAAACTTTTTTTTTCATAATTTGACCATGCTTGATGCATTAAACTGCACTGTTTTGATATTTTCTCAACCCTCCCCCCCCCCCCCCCCCAAGTTTGGAAAAATGTAAAGAGTCTAATAGGTCCATCCCCCTCCCCCCAAGATAAAAAACAAACAAACCAGATCACATGGCGTAGTGAACATAGGGTTTTGGCCAATTTTAAGGACAAAAATATATAGTAAAAAACGTTGTGAACAGCCCAATTTGGGAAAAATCAAAGGTTAAAATTGTTTCTCAAAATTACAGATAAAAGCTGGTGTTTAGGGGATTTTACATTGAAAGAAAGGAGAAAACAACACTCAATCAGTTATTTCTTTTGTAAAGAAAGATTAACTGTAGTTGTAATAATGAAAATGTCTAACTTTCTTGTCCTTAAATAATGACTCAAATGAACTACTTCCCTCTTTTTTTTTTTTTTATTGGAGAGGGGGCGTCATACACACACTATGTTATGTCAAAAGATGGACTTTGGCAGGCTTTTTTTTAATGCATATGTCACAAAGAAAATGGAAGCTTCCGTTATCACTTCGTTTGACATTTGTGACCATTGTGTGGCTGCAGATCAGTTGATCACACCTTTTGAATGTCATTGTCAATGCAAGTGACAGATGCTGAACCTAATAAAAGTTTTGAATATATATATATATATATAAAAACTGGAAAGCAAAAAGGTTGATGATGTCAAAGAAGCGTTGGAGCACAGCAAGTTATAAACAAACTTACGTCATAGTTACAAACAGCAAAACCTGCTGGTGCTACACAATACTGTCAGCTGGCTCGATCAACTTGTTTTTTAAGTTCCAAGTTCTGCTTGCCTCAAGTCTCGGCCTAGTTCCATTCAACAGTATAAATTCAACTTACCTGAATTCACTCGACATTATGTGAACTTTCTTTACTCTCTAGATGTTTTGCTGCATGTCCTGAAGATGTCCTTGTTCACATATCACTCTACGAGAGTCTCCGGCTGCAGCTCGATTGATTAATGGGGTGCCCTTTGCTGGCGGAAGCAAAATGTCATGTGACGAAACCTTGCTCTGGTGTAAGGGAGCATTTCGTGATTTGTTTTCGCAAACTAAACCGAATTTGCTTCACAGCAGATCTACCAGTGAAAGAACTTTATTGACATAAACCAATACATCATCATTGTGTGGTATAGCCATAATTAAAGCAAATAAATAGGTACATATATTTATATGTATAAATATAAATATATGTACCTATGGCTATGTTAACTACTGTTGTCTATCTTGTCGACTTGTGTACACAGTGTGTCGGCGCTTTCCCCTATTTCCGACAGGCCATTACTAGCAAACTGGGGCTGGGCAACAGTACCCTTTCTTATCGAAGATGAGAATTAAGCAAATAAAAATTCAATATGATAATTGTAACGATAGGATAAATTCTTGAAATCTAACACAGAAAATAATCACATTCTTTCACTATTTCACAACAGAGACGCTCTGTAGGCCTCTTTTCAGATGTTGTAAAACTTAAACTGCTCTTAAAATGCAGTTGAAACTATTGACCAAAGTTGCACACCTTTCCTTTCGTGTATCAAAACATATGCTGTTTGAAATTTGGGCTTTGTTGGAAATTCTCACAAATTCAAGAGAAAGCTCTACAAAACTTTGCAACTGAAAACAAAATGTCAAAAAACAATATAAGTGAGTTGATCACACGTATATATATATTAAATGTATGATATGTGCGGAATATTGTAACACTTCACATTTTTGTAATTTACATGTGACCTCTAGAGGTCAAAGATCAAGGTCATTTGGACCTTTGTCGGCTTTGAAATATTCATCTAGCCATAACTCAGTCACTTTTAATCCAATTAGATCATGTTGGGCTCAACTTATAGAAATTGTAATATTGCACATTTTTTGTAATTCACATGTCACTAAGGTCAAAGGTGAAGGTCATTTGCACCTTTCAAATATTCATCCAGCCATAACTCGGTCAAATTTCATCCAATTTTAATCATGTAAAGCTCAAATTGTATATATTGTAACACTGCACATTTTTGTAATGTATATGTGACCTCCAGAGGTCAAAGGTAAAGGTTATTTTGTCGTTTGAAATTTTCATCTAGCCATAACTCGGCCAATTATCATCCAATTTTCATCATGTTGGACACAAATTGTAGCTACATATGGGCACTTGTCTAGGTGGGCAGACGGGATGTTGCTGATATTTTGGAAATAAAGAATACTTTATACAGGCAAATTCCAATTTCTTCTGATATCCAGATAGTTTTCATTTACATTTGACCTCTAAAGGTCAAGGTCATTTTGCCTTTTGAATGTTTCATCTAGCCATAATTTGGTCACTTTCCATTCAATTTTATTCATGTTGGACTCAAATTTTAAGTGTCTTTCTTTCTTTGTTTCTTTCTTTCTTTCTTTCTTTCTGTCTTTCTTTCTTGCTTTCCTATGTTTCTTTCCACCAGATTTTTGTGTCGTCTTAAAATCAGACACCGTGCAAGCTAGAAACTTCAAAATTTGCATGGCATTTTGATGATGTTGGACCCTAATTGTAGATATTGCACCTGCAGTGAAGTTTTGCAAATCGTTCTGAATAGTCAAGATTTACAAAATTATGCAAATTAGGGCAATTAAAAAAATCAATTGCTTCTGGCTTCCAAAGTATTCATCCGATTTTGATGATGTTGGACCCCAATTGTAGATATTGTAACACTGCACATTTTTGTAATTCACATGTGACCTCTAAAGGTCAAAGGTCCAGGTCATTTTTCCATTTGAAATATTCATGTAGCTATAACTCGGTCAATTATAATCCAATGTTGATCATGTTGGACACAAATAAAAGTCAAAGGTGAAGGTCATTTGCACCTTTCAAATATTCATCCAGCCATACTGATTCGGTCAATTTTCATCCAATTTTAATCATGTTGAGCTCAAATTGCATATATTGTAACACTGCACATTTTCGTAATGTATATGTGACCTCCAGAGGTCATATGTCAAGGTCATTTTGTCGTTTGAAATTTTCATCTAGCCATAACTCGGCCAATTATCATCCAATTTTCATCATGTTGGACACAAATTGTAGGTACATTCGGGCACTTATCTATGTGGGCAGGCGGGAAGTTGCTGATATTTTGGGTATAAAGAATATTTTTTTACAGGCAAATTCTAATTTTTTCTGATATCCAGATAGCAAAGTACTAGTTGGATATGGTATTGGCATTAGGAAAAATAAAAAAGTTCAATTGCCTCTGGATTCCAAAGTATTCATCTGATTTTGATGATGTTGGACTCAAATTGTAGAAATTGTCACGCTGCACATTTTTGTAATTTACATGTGACCTCTAAAGGTCAAGGTCATTCCGACGTTTGCAATATTCATCTAGCGATAACTCAGTGAATTTTCATCCAATTTTGATCATGTTGGGCTCACACTGTAATACTTCACATTTTTTTCATTTACATTTGACCTCTAAAGGTCAAGGTCATTTTGCCTTGGAATGTTTCATCTAGCCATAATTTGATCACTTTCCATCCAATTTTATTCATGTTGGACTCAAATTGTAAGTGTTCCAACACTGCATATTTTTGTAATTGTGCAAATTTTCACACACACGGATTTGCTTTCAAGCAAATCTCTTTTCTAGTTACGCTTTGTTCCGCATACACACGCGACTTTGGGCTGGCATTCTACACCATTCCCGGGTTAGGGTTAGTGCCGGAGACATAGACTGTTGCATAGGACATCATAATTTCCTTCCAGCAAGGCTTGCTCCCTTTTTTGCCTTTTTTTCGCCCACAGTTGGTCCCCGTGACAAAGATAAGCGCCTGTGCTCAAGACGCCCCTAAATCGGAGTCTGAGCATTTTTTCTGCTACATGCCCCTGTGCTGTTATCACATGGTTGTAGCTGTATCATCCCCTGTATCACTATCAGCCCCGAGCACCCGTATGGTCACTCGACCTTCGGTCTCGTGACGATACGGATGCGAGAGGCTGATACAGCCACAGCCATGTGATAACCTTTATATTTGCATTCGATGTAAGTAGGCCTAGGCTATGGAATGCAGATCCTCAGCCCCAGGGTAGCCAGCCTCACCCAGATATCGTCCAGTACTTTTAAATTTGGGTAAATGAGAGCCAAGCTCATAACCCTATCACCCTTGGTTCGTATGCATTCAATTCCTGTACGGCCAATCAGAGAACAGTATTCTCACAGACCACCCCCCCCCCTTCCCAATTATATATTCATAAATATCAACCTTGTGGCAATCTTCAGGTTGATGATTATGAATTTATAATTAGGGGGTGTGTGAGAATCCTGTTCTCTGATTGCTGTGCAGGTTACGTGACTTTTCAAGTTAGCCCAATAGAACTTTCAGGACTTATAGGATAGGGGGTATGAAAATCGTGGCCCCTTTCTATAATGGTGGCGCCACCTACATTATTATGAACTATAGGGGTCAAAATATGAAAATCTTGTGAACACTCTAGCATCTTTAATTTTCGGTGGATCCTCCCCAGATTTGATGGGATTCTGGAGAAGGTCAAAATCTAAGTTGCTGATGAATCTAGCGGCGCCACCTACAATTTGACCAAAATTATGAGCCAAAATGTGTTTTAAGATGTAAAATCCCATATCTGGGAAAAGTAATTGGATTAGACTTGCCAAATTTATAGGATATATAGACCATGGTCAAAGGTAGACTTGCACAAGTCCCTGGTGCATGTCCCTATTTTCCAATCCCGCTGTCCCACCCAGAAGTGCGATACATTTTCCCCTTCTCAAAGTTAACTGTATAATATTATGCCAACTACACGGTGCTATTAAGTAGGTCCTACTGTTAATTTTTTTTTTTAACTGGTTGACACTGCCGCGGTGCCGGTTTCAACAGAAGCTGCTATTGAGTCCTAGTCAGTTCTTATCCCATTATCATTGTGATAAGGCTGAGTGGAAAGTGGCCTTCGATGAATGCATGGCTAGTCACTGGCCACTCAAGCGAGACAAAGCCGACCGTCTCCCTCCGGCTGCCAACACTGGACGCCCTCCGCCTGACGCGGTGCACTGAAATTAATCCTATATTACACAGTAGCTCAATTAACAGCTTCTGAAGAGGGGTGTGTTATGACCGCTCACTTGTCTGTGTGATAAGAAACACAGTGCAGACCGCGCGGCACTAATTATCTGGACTGGAGTCAATGTTATCTGGTTATGGACACGTTCCACGCCAATAAGCTAGGTTTAATGGCCTACCTGTATTGTAAGAGAATAAGGCTACGACGTGTGTTTACTTGAAATTTTATTTTGCAATGAATTTGATTTTAAATAAAATACGGAAGACAGTCCAGTGAGACTTGAGCAAGTCTAGGTCAAAGGTAGAACATTATGTAATATCAGTGAGTTTGGCCTTTTTTGTGAGGTCACCATACCTGTAAAGTTGAAAAGGGTGGTTTGTAATGGCAGGGTGTAGCTTTGACATCAATGCCAAAGAGAATTGGACCTCCAGATCAAAATTGCACTTGATTACATTGTACAAAAAACTGTACTTGGGGACCTGCTTTTTGAGCCACTGTGACCCAGTAATTATGGAGTTTGGCGCTTGTCCTATTTTATTGTTTTTCGTCAATTACTTGAAAAATTATTACCCGATTTGAACAAACAGACTATATATTGTAAGCTGGATGTGCGGGGCATATTTTAAACCGAAGTATTTTTTAATCCGAGTTGAAGGTCAAGGTCAAATGGCCAGTTTGAATATGCAGGTCATCTCGTGAATGCTCTGCACCCCACATTTTTTTCAGATGAGCCCATATAATGTTTAGGGGTCATAAAATGTATAGAAATATTTTTCTATAAAATGTATAGAAATCTTTGTCTACACCAATGTTGGTGCCACCTATAGTATTATGTAATATACAGGCCAAAATGTTAAAATCTTGTGACTGCAATACTGTCCACAGTTTTTAAGTTATCCCAATATAACTTTCAGAACCTGTAGGGGGTATAAAAATCTAGGTTCATTTAGATACTGGTTGCCTGTCAAACAGACTATTGTTTTGTGTGTCTGACTGGGCTCCGCCGTTAAATTAGTCTGTCTTAGCAAGCAACGATATTGGTGGCACCACCTACAATACAGGGTCAAAATATGAAAATCTTGTGAACACTCTAGCATGTTTAATTTTTTACAGATGTCACCAAATTCGATGGGATTGTGGGACAGGTAAAAGTCTAAGTTGCTAATGATACTAGTGATGCCACCTATAATTTGACAAAAATTATGAGCCAAAATGTGTTTTAAGATATAAAATTCCATATCTGGAAAAGTAATTGGATTAGACTTTCCAAATTTATAGGATATGTAGACAATGTCCAAAGGTAGAATGTTACATAATATCAGTAAGCTTGACCTATTTTTGTGAGGTCATTATGCCTGTAAAGTTGAAAAAGTGATTTTGCAATGGCAGGGTGTAGCTTGGACATCAATGGCAATATCAGCAAAACACCAGGCCTATGGGCGTTTTGTATTACATTGTCTGGGTGACCTTTATCTTCTGTCCCTAGGTCATGGACGATACAGAGTTAAGGAATCACTCATAGCTGTCTTGGCACATGCAACAATATCCATCACAAGAATTGCTCAAATAAGCTATGATTACATGTGGAGCGAAGTGTCATCTAGTGACATCTGGTGGACAGTTTGTACACTAAATTTACAAAAGCTTTATATGTTCAGAAGTCACTTGAGGACTCGCAACTTTGAAATGAAGATGCAGGTGAAATGTAGCCACGGTGCCAGCAGAGCATTATATAGGGCCCTGGGGTTCTTGTTGTATATCCAATCAGTATAGCCATAATTTGAAATTCTATAACTAACTGCATGATCATTATTCTTTAGGTGTGCCTTTATCAATAAAAGAACGAAGATAACGGTACAATAAATAGGTCATTAGAATGACATGTACTTAAAGAACCTTGATGATGTGGCTGCACACCAAGAGTGGATTAGGATAAAGAATCTTCAACAGTACATGAGCTTACAGAATTAGGTTTGTTAAGTTTCTCTTTGTATTAAACATGAAATAGGAAGAGTTGCAGCATGGAATTCAATCTATTAAATGCTCACATACATGTGAGTAGTATTAGTTAAATCAAAATTACAATTGATTTACATCCTGATTCACCATGAATAAATAACAAAGATTTTACCATTTCAGGGGAAACTTATTACCAATTTTCATTTAAAGTTTATTGTTTATCACCTAGGATACCATGTTCGATTTAAAATAATTTATAATATTTTGAAAATTTTAAGATAATCAGATCACATTCAAACAAGCAGCTGCAAGTATTAGAGTACTCATGTTCCAAGAAAATATGATAAGTCTCATCCACATACAATGATTATCATTGTATTCAGATGAGACTTATCAAATTATGTTGAGATTTTGCGTAATGTTGAAACTTATCCGATTGTCTTCTGCTCATCTCTTCAGAATGTGAACGTGCCTTCACCATAAACAGGATGATCATCTTAAGGAACAGGCTTGATAACAAGACCCTGGAACACCACATGCTTATTTCCATTGAGGGCCCCGACAGACACGCCATTCCCTTGCAGCAGTAGACAAGTGGGGAAATAGGAGGGAAAAGGAGTCCATGCAGCGAAGAATATTGAGCGTGCGGTCAAGCTGAACAAGCTAAAAAGGCTACTTCATTCAGGAGGACGGGCAAAAATGACATACAAAAACAACAAGTAGAGCTGCAAAATGCAAAAATATTTTATAAATGTGCACTGAAATAAAGTTCCATTGTTGAAATCATGCAGCTGTCTTTGTGAACTAAGATAAAATCACTTGTTGAAATCGTACTGCTATTTTTGTTTGTACGGGACACCCTCCCTCCGCACCTATTCCACTCTCATGCACCCTCCTTCCCCCCCCCCCACCCACCCGTCGCTTCCCCTCCTCGGTTGCGAAGCAACCGGCTTTCCTATTTTCCTGGAGAGAAATCTGCTCATAGAAAGATATTGAAAGTTTGAAATTCAGTAAATCATCATAAATTTAAATCCTACAAATTGGACATATTGTTCTGTTCGTGTGTTTACATCACAAACCTATAAGAGGAAGTTGTGGCAGAATTCCATATACGATCCCTATCTACCATACTTTTCAACATTTAATAGTTCTTATTGCTATTAACCAGCATAAATTCAAAGACTGTGCATTTGGCACACATAGACATTCGATGCACTGGCATTGCAAACCTACAGGCAGAAGTTGAAGTCGCATCTCGATCTTCAATGCCTGTAAAAAATATTCAACATACACCTTTTTTATTGTCCCTGATCAGCATAAATTTACAGAGAGTGACGACTTGTGTGATATTCATTTGATGCCCAAATGCATGTCACAAATGTGTAGATGTTGGCATTAAATCTTTTATACTTTTGAAGGTAGGCCTATCAGTAATTACAAATTCCATTTGCAAACAAAATTGCGTAATTTTGCACACCTAACATCCTTCAAATGAATGAACATATTAAAGATGCAGTACACGATGTACATGTGTGGTCAAGTGATGCCTCTGTCTTGCTGTCAAATGAGCCGCCATGACACTGTATTAACTGCTTTCCTAAGGCCATGTGACATTGATCAAGCCACATCTGAGCTGCTGCAGAAACTTTGTGCTGCAATTAAAACCATGCTTGAACGACAGGTCCAGACTCAGCTTCCAGATGACCAATACTAGAACCCATCAGACGACCAATACTAGAACCCATCAGATGACCAATACTAGAACCCATCAGATGACCAATACTAGAACCCATCAGATGACCAATACTAGAACCCATCAGAGGACCAATACTAGAACCCATCAAATGACCAATACTAGAACCCATCAGATGACCAATACTAGAACCCATCAAATGAATTAGTGGAGCAGGCAAAATCAGTCTCGAGTACAAACATCAGTGGCGAACGTGTATTTACACCATGGGATGAAACTTTAGCTCGTTCTAGCGATGCATCATGCTAATAACAGTCATATTGAAAGCAAGGTGCTGTTAATCTAAAGTCAACAAGACAGCAGAATGGCTGGAACATCAGTCCGCTACATTGAAGACAGAACGATGTCGCCTTGCAAAAAAGGGTGTGAAAATAATTGAGCGTGAAGACGCAGAACAGAAAGAAGAAATGAAGGTGTATTTGAAAGAAAGAAATGGAGGCACATCGGAAAGAGATGAAGTAGAAGGGAGATTTTCACATGAACACAATATGAGTACAGAATTTACATTGTGTACAGTACACGGACAACATAATTTTTACATGTACATGACTGAGGCTGAAATTATATGTATTAATGTTTTGTGAACTAACACAAACATAAACAGGATGTTTGATATTGTGTATATAAATATATACCATTTTCTAGAAACCAAGGGTCATGAACTGCAATTTCTACCATGACTTTTAGTCAAATTTTACATGATTTACATGGACCAAAGTTGTAGCATTCTAATTTATGCAAATTAGGCATCGAAAATACTAATGTCAGCACAAACTGAATTTTCTGGAGGGAGATATACACAACCTACCACTATTTTAAAATGAGCACAGTTCAATGCTATCCATACTGCGTCCTTACATTTGGTATCCTTTACTCACATGACCATTCAAAAAATCTTTCACAAAGATAATAACAGTACCCCTGGAGGAACGTTTACATTTTGTTTTACAAGAACTAGGCCTGTATACAGAGAAACCATTTAGTTTTATGTCATCATATTTATCAAGTTTGGATTCGCTTATGCCAATAATATTCAAGCGATCAATAAATTCTAACGAGTCAGGCCATCTATTGAAGGCCTATTCGCTTACTGAGTAGGCCACAACATTAATGCTACTATATCTGTAGGCGACGTAAAATCTATCACATTAGCCCCAGTCTTAAAAGAGATAATGAAAAACTAGAAAATGAGAATGGGAAATTGAAAGCAGAGAATGTAATGCTGAAAAGTGCGAATGTGGAATCAACGAAAAAAAAAAAACTTAACCAAGCACTAAAAAGAAAAGGAAAACCCCTTACTTCATGGATCTCAAAATATCGTGCCATGAAAGCTGAGGCAGCAGAAGCTAAGAAACTAAAGGGAAAAAAAGAGCAGCTTGCAAGTAAACTCAGACGAGTGGTATCAACAAAAAAAGCGCAAAAGGCGATACAAAAGTCAACAGCAGCAAGGAATATAAAGATTACAAAATATTAGCCAACAACTTAGTTGAACAGGTACAATTAAGAGAAGAGTGACAATATCAAGCAGCTGAATGGTGAAATCCCATACTGGCAAAACCAGACCATAGAGGTTCAGAATACCTTGCAGGAACATACTGCTGAAGTTATCACAACTAAAAAGGATGGAAAGTCGTATGCACCCTCGATCCGTGAAGCAAGCTATCATCTGCAAGACCTAGGGATTTCCGCTCCTCCCCCCCCCCAAAAAAAAATGTGTCAAAAACACTTAAGTTAGTGGTGAAAAGTATCACTGGCAAAGAGTTGTGTGGGCCACTTCCTTGTTATGTAACACAGAATTATTTTGCAGCTGAAATGAAATCAATATTACGTCAACAACTGGCTGATGTATTGAAATATAAACAAAACTTGACAATTAAGTATGACGGCACAACTAAGAAGGTTGGCCTTCTAGTAGAAACAGAAATAAGGACAGGAGATGACACCCTACTGGTTCAGCTTCATACACTTGGATTAACTTGTTTTCAAATCTCTTCCTGTAAATTCATCGGTTTAAATTGACTTTAATGCAGATGTACTCAGTCTGTCATGGAATGCATTAGTTTTACGTATTTATATATTCAGTATTACAAGGGTATTATTATTATTATTATTATTATTATTATTATTATTATTATTATTATTATTATTATTATTATTATTATTATTATTATAATCTATGTCTATGGATTAACTTAATCCTTGATCTTTCATTGTGTTTTGTGATTCCATCAGTATTGGCAAAGGGGGAAGCAAAGTGAGGATACATCTCGCCATTTGAATCTGCATCATGCACCAAATTACCTATCAATTTTGATTGTATTCTTCTCGTGTTGGCTATAATCCATATTCCAGGATTAACTTAACCCCCCATATCTATGGATTAATTTAATCTCTCACTTTGTTTTATGAATCAGTCAGTGCTTGAAAAGTGAAAGTCAGGACCCATCTACACCATTTTATCTGCTCCATTTGCCAGTTTATCCTGTTATTTTGATCAAATCCTTTAATCCAGCTGGCTTAACATTAATCTTTGTATATATCCTTTAGAATCCAATGTTATAAAAAACAAGTCTAAGACAAAATAACACTAAAAGTATCAGGACTTGGTGAGAAAATGCAATTAATTCCTATCTTTTTTATTTTTTGCCTAGTTTTTGTCTTAATCCTTAAGGATTAAGATAATCCATATTATCTTTAGACACAAATACCCATTACTTATCAGGAGAAGTCGCAGAGGATCATGTCACTTTTTATTTGACTATTCTACCTGAAAAATAAGAAAATTACAGTCAAATAAATTTCATATTATTAGTAGCCTGGAGACCCATGCAAGGGTGAAAGGTCACAACTTTTGTATAGGGAAAATAGGGACAAAAGACATAAATATGGCAAATTTTAAAATTACGCAACTTTTTTGTATTTAAGATATTTTCAAAATTAAAAAAGATTTAAATTGCCCTCAGTAATGCCTTTCTGGTGAGCCTAATAGGAGACATCCATATTTAACTGCGATCCTGATCACTGATTATATACCACACAAACATCCATAAAGACCACCTTTTCAACAAAAAGAGAGCCAATGTCTCAACAATTTTGTCATCCTTTATGTTTCAAATATCTGTTAATACATTTTCTTTAGATTATTCTGTGTTCGTGTTGTTTATTTTATTGAGAAAGTACTTTTGACCATGCTATTTACATGGATCTGCCCTGATGCAGGTGGCTCCCTCTTTTGCTCAATAGGTGTTAGAGTACAAAAACAAAAACAAAAAACAAAAAAACAAAAACAAACAAACAAACAAACTGAGTTTGTTTGTTTTTGTTTTTTGTTTTTGTTTTGTTTTTTTGTTTTTTTTTTTGGTTTTTGTTTTTAACTATACAGGCTAGATTCATGCAGTTTTGGACTCTTTCCCCGTACGACTATGCATAGCTATAAATAATAATAATAATAATAATAATAAAAATAAACTGCAGTGCCGCGAAAGGAGACATCTGCAGGGCTGATTCTGAATGACACGACGATGTGAAATGACTGATCCCCCCGGACGTGCACTGTTGTCCACTCATCGCTTCATCAATGTTAAATCTATTTTCATTGGCTCTGTTGTGCGTGTGTGGAAAATTTGACCAATTGCATTAAAGATAACAATTTCATTCCGACAACAGAGCGCGAAGGTCGAATAGTGTTGTGAAGCAGTATACCCAGAATAGAGTCTGCACATTACAGGAAGAAGACGCGAGCGGGAGAGGAAACAGGCACTGTTGCATGTAGGATTTTTCTTTGTGTGACTGTTTAATTTTGATAGATAATAGTGGGCTGTGTGCCATTTGTATATCAGGGAACGCAAGATGCCCACCCGCTAGCCTGGGTGTAGCAAAAGTCAGAAGTTGCGCCAGTAAGTTGAGTAACTTGTATTGTATTTGTAAGCACATCTTGAACAAGAAAAGATTTGATTTATTTATTCTTTAGCCAGGGTCAAGGACGGTTTTACAAAAACAGCAAATATATCGCGCTTACAGTTACACTTGCCTACAGGCCAATCTTAAAACATTTTTTTTTTTTTGTACAAGATGGAAATTCATTCATTAAATATTAATTTCAACATTTGGAATGAACACTATGAAATAGATATTAAATATATTGTAATCATGCACTTTTATTTCTGCACTTCACTTGAGACGCTTGTATGTATATCCTACTCTCAGTTCATGTGTAATTTTGGTGAAGAATTGAGATGAAAGTTGTTTAGCTACTGACGTCAGGAGTGTAACACATTACATTCAACCTGCTGTCAATCAAATACTACATCAACAGAACTATGAAGTACCCTTTCTTCCAACAGTACTACCCCTTTCTTCCAACAGTACTACATGAACAGAAACTAACAGTGACAAACATACATGTGCCCTTTGCCTGTGTAGATTACAATGTGGTTTAGATTAGCCCCAAGTGACCTCCCCACGCTCTGTAAGCTTGCAGGTGGCAAGCTTAACAGAGCATGGGGAGGTCCCGTGGGGCTAGGTTGAGATATGCATGTCAGGAGCGTAACCCTATAAAATCATGACTCTGGAAATGCTATTCATCCTCAAAATTTCATGTAGTAAACAAATGAAAAATTGAACAGATCATACAAAAGCTTCAATTCTTAAGAATTTATCTTTAATAAATTTAAATACTTCATATTGTTAAATAAACGACTGCTACAGATGCCTGTGTTACACTCCTGACATGAGCACTGCAAAGTAAAGCACAGCTTTTCATATCAAATTTGAGTATCAAAAACACTTCTCATCCTTCAGAATGTAAATACATTACCTTGTCACACATAAATTACCATTACATCATTGATCAGGTCAACAACTAGAAAGACACTGGTCAGCTGTTTGAATAAATCAGTGTGCTAAATGTCATGAGTGTAACACAAGCACGTGTTCATGTCAGGTTTATTCAAGAAGCCATTATGTTCCCAATGTCTGATGTATCATGACCCTGTTTTCACAGCACCTGCATTATGACCAGCTGTGATGTCTCAACTGATTTTCAGCACATTTATATTGTTCCTTTTGAATTCTAAAGTCTTAAAAATCTCTATATGCAAAAAACCCCATCATTTTTCTGTAAAAAAATAATGTTTTTTTGTGTAGTTATTGATTCTAAGAATGAATTAAGGTTAATTGAAACTTGATAAGATAATATTTAATATTTTGAAGAATGAAAAGTGTTTTTGAAACACAAATTTGGTGTAAAAAGCTGTGATTTATTTTCCTGTGCTAATGTCAGGAGTGTAACACAGGGAGTGCATTTTAGTTGTTGAGTCAAGGAGCTATTGTGTTGCAAATTGGTCATGTATCAAGACACATTTTTCATAGCATCTGCATAATGACCAGCTACAATGTCTAAGCAGATTTTCAGTACACATGGTTTAGTTATGTTGTTTATTTTGAATTCTCTGTCTAAACATGGTGAATTTTTGTGTAGTTCTTGATTCTTAGAAAATAATGTTATTTCACACAAGGCAACATAATGTGTTAACATTCTGAAGAACAAAAAGCGTTTTTGATACGGCGCTTTGATATGAGAAGCTGTGCTTTACTTGAAATCCTGTGCTAATGTCATTAGTGTAACACATGGGTGCATTTATTCAAGGAGCTATCGTGTTGCTAGTTTCTGATGTTTTGACACACCATTTTCACAGCACCTGCATTATGATCAGCTGTGGTGTCTTAAGTGATTTCAGCAGTTAAGTTGTTTATTTTGAATTCTTAAAACGTAAAGGTTCTCTATATGAAAAAGTTATAACATTTTCCTTCTAAAAATAGCAATTTTTTGTGGACCCATGATTTAAGACTGAACTAGCATCCATTCATACATGATTGGTTAATGAATTATTATTCTAAGGAAAGAAACGTGAGTTTGATACACAACTTTGACTTAAAAGGAGCTCATAAAAATTTGATGGTAATTTAGTTTTTCATAACATTTCCCTAAGTAACATATAAAAATTAAAAACTTGGGCTTCCGTGTAAGTCTCCTCTTTGCTATTTTCACATAGTACAATATACTGGGGCCAAAGTGACACCAGAAGCAATATTTTTCAAGCAAATTAATTTTTTGACCCTGGCGTCACACTTCCTAGCCACTTTTTTGAAAATCACCCATATGGCATGTGGCTCTGACCATTACTGATAAGCGCCACCTCTCTCTCTAGGCTAGTTCTCCGTACCCTGATAAAGACTGGATGACGGGGTTTGTCCACCACAAAATCGCAAATAAAATTTTTTCTACCAACTTGATTTCAAATATTTTTGCAGCATATGATAACATATACTTATACACTTCAGATGATAGAATGAAACATTTTTACACCCAAAAATAAGGAATTTTCCTTCATAATGTCATTATTTATTCTTTATTCTTTTACCAGGGTATACCAGTTCAGTGAACATCACTGATCTCCCACTGGGCCCTGGGTGGATACAATGGTAATAAATATAATGCATGACATGAGAGACATAAAATCAAAAATATGTTAACATAAGCGTTGACACATGATATATAAACTAAAGAGATGAAGACACAGGTGTAAAATTAAGAACATAAATACAATATATACACAATGGTACAAGGGGGTCAATACTATACTGTCAATTTGTGCTACCATAAAAACATCTGTATCACTTTGGGTTAACACTATTGGGAATTTTGTATAATATAATTGCGCTTGAACTGGCTGAGGGATACAGAATTTGCAATTTCTACTGGAAGGCAATTCCACTTGGCAGCTCCTTTGTAACTTATTCTGGATTTTCCTGCGTTAAGTTTTACTAGGGGGATGCATAGATGATTTGCAGTTACTGATCGGGTACTATGGCTATGTATACTACTTGTGTACTTGAACTTATCCTGAATATATTGTGGCGACATACTGTGGAGAGCTTTATACATGAAAACTGCCAAGTGGAATTGCCGTCTTTCCTCTAGAGGCATGATGTTGCAAGCTTGGTGCAAGTTGTGAATATGTTCACGTCTGCCTGCTTTTGTTACAATGCGCAGTGCTTTGTTTTGTAATACTTGCAGTTTACTTTTTAGGTACTGTGGGCATGAGTCATATATTATGTCACAGTAGTCGATGTTTGGCAGTACAAGTGATTTGTATAAGAGCAGTAAACTCTCTTTTTGTAGAAATTTACTGGCTCTGCCTAAAAGTGCGAGTTTCATGCCAACTTTGTTGCAAACATGACTGATGTGCTCATGGAAGTCAAGAGTAGGGTCCAGAAAAATGCCAAGATACTTAAACAATTTCACTTTTTCTACATTTTCTTCCCTTCTTTAACTTGCACATAGGCCATGTTTTTCAATCGTTGACTGGTACCAAAAAGCATAAATTTGGTCTTACTCACATTGAGAGTCAGCTTATTTTGCTCAAACCACTGAGAAACTCTTACAAGGTCACTGTTTATGGTATTTTGTATGTCATTTGCGTTTGCAGCTGAATAAAAAAGTGCCGTATCATCAGCGTAAAGGGCAATGGTGCATCTCTCGGCAACATTGGGAAGATCGTTGACATACAAGATGAACAATAGTGGACCCAGAATGGATCCTTGTGGTACCCCACAAGTTACTCCCTCTGGGTCCGACAGTTGTCCGTTGACACATGTGACCTGAGTACGCTGGTACAAGTATGCTTCAAACCATTTCAACTCATTGGCATTCACACCATATGCTTCGAGTTTTTGTAACAGGCACCTATGGTTAACGGTGTCGAAAGCTTTTTTTAGGTCCAGAAAAACCATTCCACAGCACCTACCCTGGTCTATTTCACCGTTTACAAGATCTAATATGTGTGCCAAGGCAGTGGCTGTGGAATGCTTCTTCCTGAATCCGGACTGATGGTCGGATATGAGATTGTTGACTGTTAAGAACTCATACAGCTGGTCCTGCACTGCACGCTCTAACATTTTCATTGTTACAGGAATAACAGAAATGGGTCTGTAATTGTTAGTGTCTGTTTTAGAACCAGCTTTATATATGGGTGTGACCTTTGCTGACTTCCATTCCTGGAGCACAACAGCCGTTTTTAATGACAAATTAAATATATGAGTCAGAAGAGGTGTTATGTTTGACTTTGATGCCTTAAGGAGGCGGGCACTCAAATTATCTAGTCCTGTAGCTTTGCCTATTGACAAGTTGGAAAGCTCATTTGAAACAAATGTTTCTGTGATGCCCTTGAATTGAAAAACAGCATTAGTCACCTTCGTAGCTTTAACTTCTACATTTGAAATCTTACTAGCGAGCTTAGTACCTATATTTGCAAAGAAATTATTGAATTTTTGTGCTATCAGCTTTGGTTCGGTAATATCTTCACCATTTACATTTAGTTTTGTAGGACCTGGAGATTTTACATTAGGTACTATTTTTCTAAGAGTTTTCCATAGCTCTTTTGGGTTATTTCTGTGTTCATCTAAAGATTGTTCTATGAACTCTTTTTTCAAAGTACATGTTAAATTGTTGACCCTATTTCTTATTGACTTGAACTTGCTCCAGTAAAGACTTGATTTTCTACCGTCAGATTTGTTACTTTCAGCTATCTTCTTGTAATAGTCTCTATCATTACACAATGAGCGTAGTTCATTTGTGACCCATGGGGGTTCATTTTCACGCACTTTTATGTTTACCATTGGTGCGTGTGTATCACAAATTGGTTCAAACACATTTTAAAAATTTTTCCAAGCACTCTCTGGGTCAGTTGATGAGTATACTTTTGTCCAATCGGCATTTTGTAAATCATTTGAAAAAGAACTTTCATTAAAATTGCGGTATGTCCTGGCTCGTATAATTTGAACTCTTCCCTTTGGTCTTATTCGTGTTACATTAGTGTAACACATGGGTGATCTCCCAAATGCAGCACACAAAAGTGGCCCCATATATCAGACTATGATGCTTGTATAGGATGCAGGTCTATGTTGGATGTAAAGAATTTAATCAAACCTTCTAGAAATTGATATGAGATATGCAGGCAGTTAGAAAGTGTTGTCATGTTATATGTGTCAGGCTGTCAGCTATTCCATCTGACATGCATGTGCCAGATACCCCTTACCCTCCCTCTGTGATGTGTGCTGGGTTATCCCCTCAGTAAACCAGACATGGATCTGAACTTTATGTTGGATCAAACACGTAACACAGTTACATGGTTGGCATAGGTCATGTCATGGTCTATCTTGGTTCCTACGTAAAAATTTATGAAATAATACTGGCACATTGCATTTACAGCAGGAGCTGGAATTAAATGAAACAGAGGTAGGATTGTTTGTAGTAAAGCAAACCATTTTGTTACTTTTAGGGTACAAAACATTATCAATACCATGCATTATTTTTGGTGAAATGTGAAAGAAGCAAATTATTTTGTGTGAAAAGTAATCATATGTCTAGCTCTGGTTTTCAAGGCTCAACAAGTAAATGATAGAATCTTGTTGCCAAAAAAAAAAAGAAAGAAAAAGAAAGAAAAACTACCTATTCAATCAGAATAGCCTAGACCTGTGCTGTGCAATATTTTACACAGCACACACCATCACATCATGTAACCAGACAACATGATTTGTTTATATCCGGCTCTCTGATTGGCCAATGGTCTTTACCAATTTTTGAACAAAAAAAAAAAAAACATCAAAAATGCAAAATGTTTTCAGCAATTTTATTGAATTTCCTACTGTAATAATTGAGATTGCCCAACATAATATTCATAGGGGGAATGTGTACTTTGAAGATTATCGTAAACAAGAGATTTGCTTGATACAAAATAGGAATGTTAATGAGTAATGGCAAATCTAGCGCCACTATAACTCTTGTGCTGCTAGATGGTGCGGTAGTTAATAAAAAGCAAGAAACTCTACCATGTCCAAATTATGGCTGAGCCAACCGCAAGAACTAGGTTATGCAACAAAATTATCTGAGAACGAGCTGGGGCCCAACACATGCTCACAATCGGATAACTTAAGATAAAAAAGGTACAATAAACTCAATGAAGTTTTAAAATATATAAATAAAATAAAAACATGCATGTACATATACAGATACACCTAGAATATTAATTAGAATAAGACTACACTTTTGTTTGTGGACATGCAAGTGAAAAATTTTCCCCATTTTGAGCACTGCTGTTCTGCTGGGAATGTGCGTTTTGGTTCATTTAGGACCCTAGCATACCTCAGGTTTGTCCGTTTCGGTTCATTTAGGACCCTGTCATACC
Source organism: Hermodice carunculata (assembly GCA_964020975.1). NCBI lineage: Eukaryota > Metazoa > Annelida > Polychaeta > Eunicida > Amphinomidae > Hermodice > Hermodice carunculata. The sequence goes on from OZ026613.1 coordinate 108,028,959, forward strand.
TGGGGAATGTCTGTTTTGATTGGTTTTGGAGCCCATCATACCTAGGTTGTTCATTTCAATTCATTTAGGACCCTACCATTACTGAGGAATATCCGTGTCAGTTCATCTAGGACCCTAGCGTACCTGGGGAATGTCTTGTTGCGGTTGGTTTTGGAGCCCATCATACCTCAGATTGTCCTTTTTGGTTCATTTAGGACCGTAGCATACCTGGGGAATGTCCCTTTTCAGTTTGTTGCACTCAGTTTCTGTTATAAGATAGACCCCTTCAGAGTACTCTGTGTAATTTCTACATGTCAAATGCATTTTGTGTGCACATACTACATAGCATAAGTGAGGACAACCATCTTATATTGTATTTGTGGCCATTGGAAACAAAGTTTAAGTGTATTATGCACAAGTGGAACTCGAGATCCATGAGGAAAAATTTTTGTGGTCAGAGACTCTGTCTTCAGCCAAGTCCGAACAGACTGCCGGCAGAGCAACATGCTGCACTTCTGCCTTGAGTCAGCTCTCTCTCAGCACTGAGACTTGAGAGTTCCCGGAACTCTCTCAGGCTCCCTCATGCCAGCAGATATCTGAGTCGGCAGCAACTGCAGTCCCTGAACTGATTCTCCTGGAGACCCAGCAGGATCCCTCCTGCCAGGAGGCAGTGCTTGAGGCTGAACGCAGAAGTCCCTGCTACCCAATGCCTGGTGTGATGACACACCCCCTGCTGTCACAGGCGGTCGCCCACAGACAATATATTATTACTTGTTTGACGAGGCTTTGGGTCTCACCGCACCCCTTGTGAGTCCTGAGTCTTTGGGCCTCGACTCCGAGGCGGAGGATAAGTTCCTGTTTTCGGATGCATCTGTTACCACATTTGGACTGAGGTCCAAGGTTCGACTGTCACGCCTTTTCCGCTCTGGATGGCTGAGCACGTCGGTGACCGTATGCCTGCGGAACAGCCTTCCACACCTATGGGCACGATGCCTGCTCCACTGATGGGCTTTGACTTTATTCAGAGCCTGGTTGGGGACCAAGCTGTTGTCCCACCAGAGGAGGAGAGGCATGGGGCTGTTGCGCTGTCCTGCTTGTCTCCGGAGGAGCCTCGGCAACGAACCCCCGTACCTTTTCAGCTGTTGGTGGCTAAGTTTTACAACAAGCTCTTGGCCAAGACGGGCGGGACGCTGGTTCACATAGAGCCGCCAACACCAGGGTATCTGAGGCAAGGGTGACTCCTCCCTAAGCCAGACATCCAGGTCTTATGGTATTCTGCGTCTGAGCAGATCTTTCCGTCTGGTTCACTGCTGGTGGACTTAGACTGGGAAGAGTTGATGCTCGGCAGCCAAGGTCTGTCACGATGTCTGCCGAAGCCTTCAGGCGATTGGAGAAAGATGACAGGGAATCCCTCCTTAAGGCGTCCTACTCCGATGTTTCATTGGCCGCTCTAAGGTCTCTCCTGGTTGACCTCGGGCTCTGTGCACATCATGGAGGCCCTGCGAGATTGGTTAGACCAGGCGACACTCCTCACCGCTCCGTTGTTGCGGGTTGTTGATCACCAGGCAGTAATTATCACTAATAATTAATAGTAATTTCATGCACACTTTTTGGCAGCTTTCTTAATAATAGATTTAGTGATCTTGTGGAAGAATTATGTTATCTTTAATTGCAGTGTATTAGATAACTAGAAAAGATGATTTGCTGCATAGCAAATCAGTGTGTGTGTGTCTTCAAAGCATATTGGTATGGCAATGTACAGCTATTCCATAACACAGGAGTGGAAGTTGAAATGGCATCTCTATCTATTATAGCTTTGAAGTTATTCAAGATTTAAAATTTCTAATGGTGCTATTTAGCATAATTCAAATTGCTACAACTTTTTTTTTAAATCATTAAGTGTGCAATGGTCAACAGCCCCCTAGTAGACGTTAGAGTGACATCTCTATCTATTATAGTGTTGAAGATATTCAAGATTGAAAATTCTGAATACTGTTAATTTGCATATTTAAAATTGCTACAACTTTTGTTTTAGATTCATTACAAGCGCAATGGTCAGCTACCCCCTGATAGAAGTTGAAATGACATCTCTATCTATAATAGTTTTGAAGATAGTCAAGCTTTCAAATTTCAAATGCTGCTAATTAGCATAATTTAAGATGCTACAAGTTTTGTTTTACATTCATTAGATGCCCAATGTTGACACACACACTTTAGTAAAGAACCCAAGGAAAAACAAAAGTGTGTGTTGATACACACACTTTAAATATGTAAATAAGACTTCCATGCAATTATAGTTTTTTCTACCATTTTGTAGACTTTAGGGCAGCCTTAAATTCCCTTACTCCAAAAGGTCTGCTCAATGTGACTGTTTAATTTTGATAGATAATAGTGGGCTGTGTGCCATTTGTATATCAGGGAACGCAAGATGCCCACCCGCTAGCCTGGGTGTAGCAAAAGTCAGAAGTTGCGCCAGTAAGTTGAGTAACTTGTATTGTATTTGTAAGCACATCTTGAACAAGAAAAGATTTGATTTATTTATTCTTTAGCCAGGGTCAAGGACGGTTTTACAAAAACAGCAAATATATCGCGCTTACAGTTACACTTGCCTACAGGCCAATCTTAAAACATTTTTTTTTTTTTGTACAAGATGGAAATTCATTCATTAAATATTAATTTCAACATTTGGAATGAACACTATGAAATAGATATTAAATATATTGTAATCATGCACTTTTATTTCTGCACTTCACTTGAGACGCTTGTATGTATATCCTACTCTCAGTTCATGTGTAATTTTGGTGAAGAATTGAGATGAAAGTTGTTTAGCTACTGACGTCAGGAGTGTAACACATTACATTCAACCTGCTGTCAATCAAATACTACATCAACAGAACTATGAAGTACCCTTTCTTCCAACAGTACTACCCCTTTCTTCCAACAGTACTACATGAACAGAAACTAACAGTGACAAACATACATGTGCCCTTTGCCTGTGTAGATTACAATGTGGTTTAGATTAGCCCCAAGTGACCTCCCCACGCTCTGTAAGCTTGCAGGTGGCAAGCTTAACAGAGCATGGGGAGGTCCCGTGGGGCTAGGTTGAGATATGCATGTCAGGAGCGTAACCCTATAAAATCATGACTCTGGAAATGCTATTCATCCTCAAAATTTCATGTAGTAAACAAATGAAAAATTGAACAGATCATACAAAAGCTTCAATTCTTAAGAATTTATCTTTAATAAATTTAAATACTTCATATTGTTAAATAAACGACTGCTACAGATGCCTGTGTTACACTCCTGACATGAGCACTGCAAAGTAAAGCACAGCTTTTCATATCAAATTTGAGTATCAAAAACACTTCTCATCCTTCAGAATGTAAATACATTACCTTGTCACACATAAATTACCATTACATCATTGATCAGGTCAACAACTAGAAAGACACTGGTCAGCTGTTTGAATAAATCAGTGTGCTAAATGTCATGAGTGTAACACAAGCACGTGTTCATGTCAGGTTTATTCAAGAAGCCATTATGTTCCCAATGTCTGATGTATCATGACCCTGTTTTCACAGCACCTGCATTATGACCAGCTGTGATGTCTCAACTGATTTTCAGCACATTTATATTGTTCCTTTTGAATTCTAAAGTCTTAAAAATCTCTATATGCAAAAAACCCCATCATTTTTCTGTAAAAAAATAATGTTTTTTTGTGTAGTTATTGATTCTAAGAATGAATTAAGGTTAATTGAAACTTGATAAGATAATATTTAATATTTTGAAGAATGAAAAGTGTTTTTGAAACACAAATTTGGTGTAAAAAGCTGTGATTTATTTTCCTGTGCTAATGTCAGGAGTGTAACACAGGGAGTGCATTTTAGTTGTTGAGTCAAGGAGCTATTGTGTTGCAAATTGGTCATGTATCAAGACACATTTTTCATAGCATCTGCATAATGACCAGCTACAATGTCTAAGCAGATTTTCAGTACACATGGTTTAGTTATGTTGTTTATTTTGAATTCTCTGTCTAAACATGGTGAATTTTTGTGTAGTTCTTGATTCTTAGAAAATAATGTTATTTCACACAAGGCAACATAATGTGTTAACATTCTGAAGAACAAAAAGCGTTTTTGATACGGCGCTTTGATATGAGAAGCTGTGCTTTACTTGAAATCCTGTGCTAATGTCATTAGTGTAACACATGGGTGCATTTATTCAAGGAGCTATCGTGTTGCTAGTTTCTGATGTTTTGACACACCATTTTCACAGCACCTGCATTATGATCAGCTGTGGTGTCTTAAGTGATTTCAGCAGTTAAGTTGTTTATTTTGAATTCTTAAAACGTAAAGGTTCTCTATATGAAAAAGTTATAACATTTTCCTTCTAAAAATAGCAATTTTTTGTGGACCCATGATTTAAGACTGAACTAGCATCCATTCATACATGATTGGTTAATGAATTATTATTCTAAGGAAAGAAACGTGAGTTTGATACACAACTTTGACTTAAAAGGAGCTCATAAAAATTTGATGGTAATTTAGTTTTTCATAACATTTCCCTAAGTAACATATAAAAATTAAAAACTTGGGCTTCCGTGTAAGTCTCCTCTTTGCTATTTTCACATAGTACAATATACTGGGGCCAAAGTGACACCAGAAGCAATATTTTTCAAGCAAATTAATTTTTTGACCCTGGCGTCACACTTCCTAGCCACTTTTTTGAAAATCACCCATATGGCATGTGGCTCTGACCATTACTGATAAGCGCCACCTCTCTCTCTAGGCTAGTTCTCCGTACCCTGATAAAGACTGGATGACGGGGTTTGTCCACCACAAAATCGCAAATAAAATTTTTTCTACCAACTTGATTTCAAATATTTTTGCAGCATATGATAACATATACTTATACACTTCAGATGATAGAATGAAACATTTTTACACCCAAAAATAAGGAATTTTCCTTCATAATGTCATTATTTATTCTTTATTCTTTTACCAGGGTATACCAGTTCAGTGAACATCACTGATCTCCCACTGGGCCCTGGGTGGATACAATGGTAATAAATATAATGCATGACATGAGAGACATAAAATCAAAAATATGTTAACATAAGCGTTGACACATGATATATAAACTAAAGAGATGAAGACACAGGTGTAAAATTAAGAACATAAATACAATATATACACAATGGTACAAGGGGGTCAATACTATACTGTCAATTTGTGCTACCATAAAAACATCTGTATCACTTTGGGTTAACACTATTGGGAATTTTGTATAATATAATTGCGCTTGAACTGGCTGAGGGATACAGAATTTGCAATTTCTACTGGAAGGCAATTCCACTTGGCAGCTCCTTTGTAACTTATTCTGGATTTTCCTGCGTTAAGTTTTACTAGGGGGATGCATAGATGATTTGCAGTTACTGATCGGGTACTATGGCTATGTATACTACTTGTGTACTTGAACTTATCCTGAATATATTGTGGCGACATACTGTGGAGAGCTTTATACATGAAAACTGCCAAGTGGAATTGCCGTCTTTCCTCTAGAGGCATGATGTTGCAAGCTTGGTGCAAGTTGTGAATATGTTCACGTCTGCCTGCTTTTGTTACAATGCGCAGTGCTTTGTTTTGTAATACTTGCAGTTTACTTTTTAGGTACTGTGGGCATGAGTCATATATTATGTCACAGTAGTCGATGTTTGGCAGTACAAGTGATTTGTATAAGAGCAGTAAACTCTCTTTTTGTAGAAATTTACTGGCTCTGCCTAAAAGTGCGAGTTTCATGCCAACTTTGTTGCAAACATGACTGATGTGCTCATGGAAGTCAAGAGTAGGGTCCAGAAAAATGCCAAGATACTTAAACAATTTCACTTTTTCTACATTTTCTTCCCTTCTTTAACTTGCACATAGGCCATGTTTTTCAATCGTTGACTGGTACCAAAAAGCATAAATTTGGTCTTACTCACATTGAGAGTCAGCTTATTTTGCTCAAACCACTGAGAAACTCTTACAAGGTCACTGTTTATGGTATTTTGTATGTCATTTGCGTTTGCAGCTGAATAAAAAAGTGCCGTATCATCAGCGTAAAGGGCAATGGTGCATCTCTCGGCAACATTGGGAAGATCGTTGACATACAAGATGAACAATAGTGGACCCAGAATGGATCCTTGTGGTACCCCACAAGTTACTCCCTCTGGGTCCGACAGTTGTCCGTTGACACATGTGACCTGAGTACGCTGGTACAAGTATGCTTCAAACCATTTCAACTCATTGGCATTCACACCATATGCTTCGAGTTTTTGTAACAGGCACCTATGGTTAACGGTGTCGAAAGCTTTTTTTAGGTCCAGAAAAACCATTCCACAGCACCTACCCTGGTCTATTTCACCGTTTACAAGATCTAATATGTGTGCCAAGGCAGTGGCTGTGGAATGCTTCTTCCTGAATCCGGACTGATGGTCGGATATGAGATTGTTGACTGTTAAGAACTCATACAGCTGGTCCTGCACTGCACGCTCTAACATTTTCATTGTTACAGGAATAACAGAAATGGGTCTGTAATTGTTAGTGTCTGTTTTAGAACCAGCTTTATATATGGGTGTGACCTTTGCTGACTTCCATTCCTGGAGCACAACAGCCGTTTTTAATGACAAATTAAATATATGAGTCAGAAGAGGTGTTATGTTTGACTTTGATGCCTTAAGGAGGCGGGCACTCAAATTATCTAGTCCTGTAGCTTTGCCTATTGACAAGTTGGAAAGCTCATTTGAAACAAATGTTTCTGTGATGCCCTTGAATTGAAAAACAGCATTAGTCACCTTCGTAGCTTTAACTTCTACATTTGAAATCTTACTAGCGAGCTTAGTACCTATATTTGCAAAGAAATTATTGAATTTTTGTGCTATCAGCTTTGGTTCGGTAATATCTTCACCATTTACATTTAGTTTTGTAGGACCTGGAGATTTTACATTAGGTACTATTTTTCTAAGAGTTTTCCATAGCTCTTTTGGGTTATTTCTGTGTTCATCTAAAGATTGTTCTATGAACTCTTTTTTCAAAGTACATGTTAAATTGTTGACCCTATTTCTTATTGACTTGAACTTGCTCCAGTAAAGACTTGATTTTCTACCGTCAGATTTGTTACTTTCAGCTATCTTCTTGTAATAGTCTCTATCATTACACAATGAGCGTAGTTCATTTGTGACCCATGGGGGTTCATTTTCACGCACTTTTATGTTTACCATTGGTGCGTGTGTATCACAAATTGGTTCAAACACATTTTAAAAATTTTTCCAAGCACTCTCTGGGTCAGTTGATGAGTATACTTTTGTCCAATCGGCATTTTGTAAATCATTTGAAAAAGAACTTTCATTAAAATTGCGGTATGTCCTGGCTCGTATAATTTGAACTCTTCCCTTTGGTCTTATTCGTGTTACATTAGTGTAACACATGGGTGATCTCCCAAATGCAGCACACAAAAGTGGCCCCATATATCAGACTATGATGCTTGTATAGGATGCAGGTCTATGTTGGATGTAAAGAATTTAATCAAACCTTCTAGAAATTGATATGAGATATGCAGGCAGTTAGAAAGTGTTGTCATGTTATATGTGTCAGGCTGTCAGCTATTCCATCTGACATGCATGTGCCAGATACCCCTTACCCTCCCTCTGTGATGTGTGCTGGGTTATCCCCTCAGTAAACCAGACATGGATCTGAACTTTATGTTGGATCAAACACGTAACACAGTTACATGGTTGGCATAGGTCATGTCATGGTCTATCTTGGTTCCTACGTAAAAATTTATGAAATAATACTGGCACATTGCATTTACAGCAGGAGCTGGAATTAAATGAAACAGAGGTAGGATTGTTTGTAGTAAAGCAAACCATTTTGTTACTTTTAGGGTACAAAACATTATCAATACCATGCATTATTTTTGGTGAAATGTGAAAGAAGCAAATTATTTTGTGTGAAAAGTAATCATATGTCTAGCTCTGGTTTTCAAGGCTCAACAAGTAAATGATAGAATCTTGTTGCCAAAAAAAAAAAGAAAGAAAAAGAAAGAAAAACTACCTATTCAATCAGAATAGCCTAGACCTGTGCTGTGCAATATTTTACACAGCACACACCATCACATCATGTAACCAGACAACATGATTTGTTTATATCCGGCTCTCTGATTGGCCAATGGTCTTTACCAATTTTTGAACAAAAAAAAAAAAAACATCAAAAATGCAAAATGTTTTCAGCAATTTTATTGAATTTCCTACTGTAATAATTGAGATTGCCCAACATAATATTCATAGGGGGAATGTGTACTTTGAAGATTATCGTAAACAAGAGATTTGCTTGATACAAAATAGGAATGTTAATGAGTAATGGCAAATCTAGCGCCACTATAACTCTTGTGCTGCTAGATGGTGCGGTAGTTAATAAAAAGCAAGAAACTCTACCATGTCCAAATTATGGCTGAGCCAACCGCAAGAACTAGGTTATGCAACAAAATTATCTGAGAACGAGCTGGGGCCCAACACATGCTCACAATCGGATAACTTAAGATAAAAAAGGTACAATAAACTCAATGAAGTTTTAAAATATATAAATAAAATAAAAACATGCATGTACATATACAGATACACCTAGAATATTAATTAGAATAAGACTACACTTTTGTTTGTGGACATGCAAGTGAAAAATTTTCCCCATTTTGAGCACTGCTGTTCTGCTGGGAATGTGCGTTTTGGTTCATTTAGGACCCTAGCATACCTCAGGTTTGTCCGTTTCGGTTCATTTAGGACCCTGTCATACCTGGGGAATGTCTGTTTTGATTGGTTTTGGAGCCCATCATACCTAGGTTGTTCATTTCAATTCATTTAGGACCCTACCATTACTGAGGAATATCCGTGTCAGTTCATCTAGGACCCTAGCGTACCTGGGGAATGTCTTGTTGCGGTTGGTTTTGGAGCCCATCATACCTCAGATTGTCCTTTTTGGTTCATTTAGGACCGTAGCATACCTGGGGAATGTCCCTTTTCAGTTTGTTGCACTCAGTTTCTGTTATAAGATAGACCCCTTCAGAGTACTCTGTGTAATTTCTACATGTCAAATGCATTTTGTGTGCACATACTACATAGCATAAGTGAGGACAACCATCTTATATTGTATTTGTGGCCATTGGAAACAAAGTTTAAGTGTATTATGCACAAGTGGAACTCGAGATCCATGAGGAAAAATTTTTGTGGTCAGAGACTCTGTCTTCAGCCAAGTCCGAACAGACTGCCGGCAGAGCAACATGCTGCACTTCTGCCTTGAGTCAGCTCTCTCTCAGCACTGAGACTTGAGAGTTCCCGGAACTCTCTCAGGCTCCCTCATGCCAGCAGATATCTGAGTCGGCAGCAACTGCAGTCCCTGAACTGATTCTCCTGGAGACCCAGCAGGATCCCTCCTGCCAGGAGGCAGTGCTTGAGGCTGAACGCAGAAGTCCCTGCTACCCAATGCCTGGTGTGATGACACACCCCCTGCTGTCACAGGCGGTCGCCCACAGACAATATATTATTACTTGTTTGACGAGGCTTTGGGTCTCACCGCACCCCTTGTGAGTCCTGAGTCTTTGGGCCTCGACTCCGAGGCGGAGGATAAGTTCCTGTTTTCGGATGCATCTGTTACCACATTTGGACTGAGGTCCAAGGTTCGACTGTCACGCCTTTTCCGCTCTGGATGGCTGAGCACGTCGGTGACCGTATGCCTGCGGAACAGCCTTCCACACCTATGGGCACGATGCCTGCTCCACTGATGGGCTTTGACTTTATTCAGAGCCTGGTTGGGGACCAAGCTGTTGTCCCACCAGAGGAGGAGAGGCATGGGGCTGTTGCGCTGTCCTGCTTGTCTCCGGAGGAGCCTCGGCAACGAACCCCCGTACCTTTTCAGCTGTTGGTGGCTAAGTTTTACAACAAGCTCTTGGCCAAGACGGGCGGGACGCTGGTTCACATAGAGCCGCCAACACCAGGGTATCTGAGGCAAGGGTGACTCCTCCCTAAGCCAGACATCCAGGTCTTATGGTATTCTGCGTCTGAGCAGATCTTTCCGTCTGGTTCACTGCTGGTGGACTTAGACTGGGAAGAGTTGATGCTCGGCAGCCAAGGTCTGTCACGATGTCTGCCGAAGCCTTCAGGCGATTGGAGAAAGATGACAGGGAATCCCTCCTTAAGGCGTCCTACTCCGATGTTTCATTGGCCGCTCTAAGGTCTCTCCTGGTTGACCTCGGGCTCTGTGCACATCATGGAGGCCCTGCGAGATTGGTTAGACCAGGCGACACTCCTCACCGCTCCGTTGTTGCGGGTTGTTGATCACCAGGCAGTAATTATCACTAATAATTAATAGTAATTTCATGCACACTTTTTGGCAGCTTTCTTAATAATAGATTTAGTGATCTTGTGGAAGAATTATGTTATCTTTAATTGCAGTGTATTAGATAACTAGAAAAGATGATTTGCTGCATAGCAAATCAGTGTGTGTGTGTCTTCAAAGCATATTGGTATGGCAATGTACAGCTATTCCATAACACAGGAGTGGAAGTTGAAATGGCATCTCTATCTATTATAGCTTTGAAGTTATTCAAGATTTAAAATTTCTAATGGTGCTATTTAGCATAATTCAAATTGCTACAACTTTTTTTTTAAATCATTAAGTGTGCAATGGTCAACAGCCCCCTAGTAGACGTTAGAGTGACATCTCTATCTATTATAGTGTTGAAGATATTCAAGATTGAAAATTCTGAATACTGTTAATTTGCATATTTAAAATTGCTACAACTTTTGTTTTAGATTCATTACAAGCGCAATGGTCAGCTACCCCCTGATAGAAGTTGAAATGACATCTCTATCTATAATAGTTTTGAAGATAGTCAAGCTTTCAAATTTCAAATGCTGCTAATTAGCATAATTTAAGATGCTACAAGTTTTGTTTTACATTCATTAGATGCCCAATGTTGACACACACACTTTAGTAAAGAACCCAAGGAAAAACAAAAGTGTGTGTTGATACACACACTTTAAATATGTAAATAAGACTTCCATGCAATTATAGTTTTTTCTACCATTTTGTAGACTTTAGGGCAGCCTTAAATTCCCTTACTCCAAAAGGTCTGCTCAATAAACTATTCAGATAATGTCCAAGCAACCTGGAAAAATGACTTTAGTTCAAGGCCAAATGTCAGAGAAACATGCATCCCAGACAAAATAAACCAATATACATGTACTCAATTGACAGCAAGTTTTGCAGAATCTGTCAGCACTATAAAAGATGGAACTAAGTTTTGCAGAATCTGTCAGCACTAAAGATGGAACTAAAAATTCAGAGTTGCATAAACATAAGCGTTTTAAGTAAAAATGTGGTTTTTGTAAAATTTTGGATACTTCTTGAAAAATTTTGAAGATAAAATGGTCAAATTTAAACCGTTGTATACTTAACTCATGTATCTGCAAAAATGGTGGTTTTTGTAAAATGAAGTTTGTGGGACTCAAACCAAATTTTAAAGTTTTTTGGATCTGAGGCAACAATTTTGGATACAGGCATACCTTGAAAAAATTTAAGGTAAAAAAAATGCCAATTTTTTCTCCTATATCTGGAGCTTATCGTGAATGGGTTGTCGTGCATAGGGATGAACGATAAGGTTTTATTGTAATCTCTCATGTGGTTGGTCACTCACTGATTCCAAGTAGTAGAAACACCAATGAGAAGCCATGGTGCATTTAATAAAATACCGACTCCTCCCACTTCAAAATGGTGTTGCTTTCAAACTTATTTCTTGAAGTTCGAGTTGGTGCGTATTTACCCATTTTAGACATAGGAGAAAGAAAATTTAGGATGGGTTGGCCATTGGAGATGATGTTGGGATCACTCATTGTTTGATTTTCATGTTTTTCTGATCGAAAACATGAAAATCCAACTACTCGTGATCCCAATGTTATCCTCAATGGGCTACTCATACTGGATTCTCTGTACATGTGTCTTCTGGCAGAAACTCTGCATGTGTGCTGGTTATTTTTCTCATTCTTGGATGAGTGTGGGTAAGGCCACGCCAGGGGGTTGGTCAGGCACCATTGTAAACAACATATAGTTGATCGTCAAGACTTTCTTCTCTTGAAATTTCAAAGTACATGTACTTGTGGGACAGATATCTGTATTAGAAATACAGATATCTCTGTTTGTGAATATTTGCAGGTTTGGCTTGCCATATGTATCTATAGACAAAAACAATATGGACATCTAAGAAAATAGTAATAATAACTTTGCTCCACGTGGTATCGATAACGCCGCCGACTTGTCAAATTTGGATCCAAGTCCGTGTGTTTTGCTTTATGCAATGACATGTGGTGATTTTGAATTATTTGAGAGGCAAAATTCACAAATTCCGCTTAATTTCCATGGCATTTGCCGATTTCCGTTCCAAATCATAAATTCCATTTTAGATCATAGATTCCGTAAATTCCGTCCGTTTTCCGCGATCGCGGAATAGTACTGGCCCTAACCCTTGAACTGAAATCAAACTATGTGACAGTGGGTGCCGTGGACACCCTGGGGTCAGGGTACATACATGTTTATGTTTTCTACAGATCTTTCACTGTAGAGCATGTCCTGGAAGTGTCGTGGCTATTACTGTCTTGGGTCAACATATGTTGAGGGAGGGAAAACCCACGTCTACCCCGGTATAGATGTCTACAGTACCAAAGTCTGTTGTCCAGATCCTTGGCCACTGGGCCTCGGGTCACCTTACAGTGTTACACAAAAGTTCTATCTGGAAAGATGAGACAAGCACAACCCCAAACAATACTTCATATCATGTCCAGGGCATGTCCATTTATGGGGACCAACTGTCCACTTTGCATCATTACTACATTATCATCATCATCATCATCATCTTGACATGATTTGACGAAAGTTGTACATTTTTAGTCTAAACATAAATATACTATTAATATGTACATAACCAACTACCTGTAAATCTTCAGAAAATCCCCTTTGTTTGGAATCAAGAACATAAGCATGATACTTGGCAAAATTCGATCTCTTGCTAATAGATGTACATGTAACCATGCATAGTTCTGCCGCCCCCCCCCCCCCCCAAAAGTTGAAGATTTGATGTAAGATGCAGTAAACTTAGTTTCTGGACCCCTATTTGTGCAAACCTCATTCAAGCACTGCTTTTCACAAATCTCAGTTAAATACCACAAAGTTGATACATAATTTCGAGAAAAAATGATAAGAGAAAAAAAAATGGGATTAGATTGATCTTGTAGGCCCAAAATTACACAATGAGGGTGCAGAGGGCGCATTGGCATCCATCATTATCTATATCTTAACCATGTGGCAACACAAATAGAGATTCTGTATTTGTAATACAGATATCTGAATTAGAAACACAGACATCTGTGTTTGGTGGTCAAATACAGATATCTGTATTACAAATATAGAGATCTCTTTTTCTAATTCAGATATCTGTATTTAACATGTTTAAATACAGATATTTGTATTTAAATGCAGATATCTGTTTTACATGCAGATATCTGCATTTAGAAATACAGATATCTCTATTTGTGAATATTTGCAGCTTTGGCTTGCCATAGATACATGTTTTAATACTGCTGTGTCAACACTCACAAGGGCAGGTATTTAGAAGAAATGTTTAGCCAGCTGTATTTTTGCGATGTATTGTGGCTTAGCATTATGGGCACCCTGTGACTTAGCATCATGGGCAGCCTGTGACTGCTGAGTGGAGTTGCTGAAGTGTGACCCTGTGATCAGTTTGAAACTGCAGGGACACAATCTGTTTTCATGTCTTGTCAGTGCGTAATTTTCTTGTTCAGCAATGTAATGCCACTCAATTAACACCTAGCTTGAGTTGTAGAATTCAAGCAGGCTTCATAGTTCATGGTTTCTTGGGTAACAGAAGACACCAAATATAACTTTGGTGTCCATGTTACATACCAAATTAAACTTTTTTTTTCTATTCAACAATTTATAGGTTTACTACAGCTATATTTGTTTTCAATTGACTAAATTCTTACTTTCCAGTTTGATTCTACTAAGCAATCGTGTGTCTAGATACTATATCTCATAACTAATAAACAGCTTCTTTTCACATCTGAGAGAAATAAATAGAAAAAAAAAGATTAAATAAAATCAAATTAGCTTTAAAAGACAAATGAACACAAGTACACTGGTGCTAAATGTTACAAGGGTTCATCCATTGTTGGTGTGTGAAGAAAGTAACTCATGCATGATGTTCTTGTCAAACTTTGATTTCCTTGTCACCTGCACAATAATGCATTCATCCATTGTTGGTGTGTGAAGAAAGTAACTCATGCATGACGTTCTTGTCAAACTTTGATTTCCTTGTCACCTGCACAATAATGCAATGATTTGTGCTGTCTAGCCCACTCTACTGTGGCAGGCAGCTTGTGATGCATGCACTGTCCAATTGCAAAAATGTATATATTAAAATATAAAGTGCAAAGTTAAAATATATTCAGGGTGTAAAAAATTAGCGTCCATGTTGCATATAAAGCCTGACTTCCCTGTCATGTCTAGACACCAGATACACTAATGTCCCACTCTTGAGCCCATTACTGGAGGATGACCAACATCTGTCCATGCAGGATTTAAGAATTAAATGCACAAAATTTTCATGGTGACCCATGTAACTTTTGCAATACAACTAAATGCAGGTTTTTTTTTGTTTTTTGTTTTTTTTGTTTTTGTTTTGTTTTGTTTTTGCTTAAAAATTGGACAAGAGATAAAAAAAAAACAACTCTGAAAATTAACCTCTTAAAGTGCAAAAAAAAAAAAAAAAAGATTCCGAGTAGGCCACATTGCATTGAAGACAAAGGAGTGGGAGAATCCCACCAAATACATTGTAGAGACTTGACTGGTGTGTCTCGGCTTCCAACTCAGATGGTCACTTAAAAACCTTTTTATTTTCAGATATTGAGAAAACAGGAGAGATGGACACAATATCACCAACAGAACAGGGTCAGAGTCTAATGAGAGAAATCATAACACTCCTACATAATCAAGACATTGAACAAAAAGGCATCGAGAAGATTGGGGACACATATGAACAGTTGAATCTCTTAAGGCAAACACAGCAGAAACAGATCAAGCAAGACATTCAGGGTCAGTATACTATAGTAGGGGGAAAATACCAGTGTTTAGACTGAATTCAGTCTTATGAAGGTCAGCCAAACTTATTAATTCCATGTATTAGAGCACATTTCAATCTGTCGTGTGCTTTGGGTGCACCCTTTCTGGACTATAATGTTTGTACAAAATGTACACTTCACATTATGCCAAAAGTCTGAGCTGCACATTTTTAACAGAGTTTGAACTTTGGAAATTAGAAATTCTCCCAGCCCATGTTCCTGAGGAGACCACTGGGAACAGTTTAAACAGCATTAACAACAAACTGAAAGAAATAAAATAGGGTTATGAAAGGCTGTTTTTGAAAAAAGAAAAAGAATCCTGTACAGTTTACCATATATATATATATATATATATTTTTTTTTTAAGTCAGTCCTGCTACAATATCACAAAAAGAGATAACATACTATAACTAATGTCCAGGCAAAAATGTATCTGGAAAAACTACAATGTTCCTTCAGGTTTGCTGGCGCTGAAGACTGAAGAGGAAAACCAAATACAACAAAAACTTGAAGAGGCTGAAAGTAGTCAGGAGAGTCAACTAGCAGAGCTTGCAGGAAATGTGGATCAGGCAAAACAGCACAGAGAAGCAGTCAGCCAGCAACTGACTTCAGTAAAACAGCAAAAGGAGCTGTGCCAAAGTGAACAGCAGGCACTGGAGAAAGAGAAAGAACGTGTCCAGAGAAATACAATGCAGGATCTACCAAAATTAAGGTGATATTGTGTTGATTTTATTTGAAGTTTTATCAAGAAATGTAACTGAATGTATGCAATTATGCACTTGACATCTATAGATAGCGTTTTTGTTCTCATATTTATACTTAGTTAAAAACTTACCACTTTGTATAATACTACATATATGTCAGTTTGTGTACTTTTCACATGCATGTATTTTTACCTCAGCTGACTTGTCAATCAGTTGAGGTTATGTACTGGTTAGGCATCCATAGTCAGTCCATTCTGCGGCATCCACAATTCATATTTTCGTCTTCTCCAAAACTGTCAGCCAAATTTTACTTCAAACTTGGTTGTAATTTACCAAATTTGTTCAAATGGTCATGCGCCAGTGATTTTTTAAATTTTTACCCCCTTGGTCCATATAAGCCCGGGGGGTGGGTATTGCTATCACTGGCATCTGCATGTAAATCCATGTGTCCCTTCTTCTTGCGCATGATTTCAGAGGCAGAAGAACCAGATAAGCTGGGATTATAAAACTGTTGTAGTTAATCACCCTTTTGAAGTTTACATCATGTTCAAGGGAAAATGACCTTGACCCAATTTTAAGGTCACCTAGGTCCATTCACTGTGAATTTCTTGCACGCAATATCAGAGAAACCAAAATGGCTAGGATCATGAAACATTTACAGGTATTCACCCTTTTAAGGATCTTTGTCAAGTTCGAAGGACAGTCACTCGACCTAATTTGAAGGTCACCAGAAGCAATTTTGCTCTTTAATAGATGTCTTGTACATTGGATGTAAAGAACTGGATAAAATAAGATCATAAGATTTTAGAGTTTATCACCCTTGTAAGAATGACCTTGACCTGATTACAAGGTCACCAGGGTCAATCCATTTAAAAAATTGCAAGGAATATCAGAAGAACCAGCTAAGGTATACGTAGGATCACAAAACTTATGCAGTTGATCTCCCTTTCGAAAGATGAATTCAAGTTTGAAGGAGAATGACCTTGAGTCAATTTTAAGGACACCCGAGTCAATTTACTTTGAAATTCTTGTGCAAAATATCAGAACCAGATGTGGTAGGATGAAGAAACTTTCATACTTTATACACCTTTGATAGGGTCTGCTTCAATTTGGAAGGACTGACCTTGACCTAATTTCAAGGTCACCAGAGGCATTTTGTGTGCATGGATCCTGGTGTCTCTCTTTCATTGCTTATGCATGATATCCAGGGTTCATACAGGTCCTTGAAATCCTTGAAAGTACTTTAATTTACTACATGCTTTTTCAATGCCTTAAAAACCTTGAAAATCAAGGTTTTTAAGTAAAGTCACTTCCGCTTAGAGAAACCCCAGACTAATAACAGCAACACACAAAAAAGAAAAATCAATGGATTTGGAAAGTCCTTTAATTTTTGGAGGAAAGCTTTTGGAAAGAAGTTGCCCTATCCCATTAAGAAGCAATTGGCTGGTGGCTCAGAGAAAACATTTTAAGATTTTGCTGAAAAATGAACAAAAGTTTCATAAAAATTCCAAAAATTATTGGAGCATGACCATTTGAGTAAAATTTGTAAAGACGCCCCCCCCCCCCCCCGCCCCCCCCCCCCCCCCCCCCCCCCCCCCCCGCCCCCCCCCAAGGTACATCCCCACCAAGTGTGAAGTGAATCTGGTTGATGGTCTTGGAGAAGTCAAAATGTGACTTACTCAAATTGAAAAATTTGTTAAAATCAGAGATGCAGAATATCATCACCTAGTGAGTAACTATGACCATTCCACAAACTACATTTATTTCCACTGAGTTTTGGACGAATCTAAGTGGCAGTCAAAAGTAGCTTTAACATACAAAACTGCATGAAAAAAATACAAAATATCACAGCACTGCCTGTTGAACAAGTGAAGGAATAGGGGTCCCCAGAAGTCTGCCTATGCAATTTCGTAGCAATTGGCCTGGTGCTTTTGAGGAAGTTTTTGTAAGATTTGCCAAAAAATAAAAAAAAATCACTGGAGTGTGACTATTTGTATGAACTTGGTAGATGCATCCAAGGTACATGTTCATGAAGTTTGAAGTGAGTCTGGTCAATGGTTTTAGAGAAGTGGTAAATGTGAATTGTTGACTGACGGATTGACGATGGACAAAGGACCACAAAATAAGCTCAGCTGACTGACACATCAGCTGAGCTTAAAAATCCATGGAAAATCCAAAAATCACTGCACCATGACCATATGATCAAGAAACCCACCCAAGGTACATCCCCACCAGATTTGAAGTGAATCCAACGGACAGCTCTGGAGAAGTGGATATAATCAATTGTGGATGGGTGGACAGACAACTGACTGACCTATAAGCTCGGGTGACTGATGTCAGCGCAGCTTAAAAAGGAATGAGTGAATGAATGAAATAAATACACTGAGGAAATAGAGAATTACTATCACATAATGTAAATTAATTTGTATGTTTTTTGAACAGGTATGATGTCAACTTGTACAACAACATAACTCGCATCCGCTGGCAATATGACTGTGAACCAAGTGACATCAAAGGATGTATCCTTTAAATACACATTTGATATGATATCAATTCAAATTCATTCTGAAAATACATGCACATGTACTGTAAATTCACACGGAAACTTATGGGTATGGAGCATGGACAGCATTATGTTGTTCTCATTTTATCTGCCTCTTATTCCTGTTTGGCCAAACTTGTTGCCCTCCCCTGGAGCTGGGACACACAGTACATGTCTTTTGTGTGCATACGTGCCTATGTGTGTTACACATTCATATGCGCTTTTACTTTTAGTACTATACTTACTTTTGCAACATGACACACATATAAGGACTGATATAATATTAAAACTAACCAAGTATTCAATACTGCAAGCCAGGACAGCCTCGTTCATGGCCAGATCACTCCAAGTGCGAATTCATGCACTTGGAGTGATCTGGCCATAAATGAGGCTGCCCTGGCTTACAGTATTGGTCACATGGTTGGTTTTATTTTTATCCAGTAATTATAGCTGTATTGTGAAAAGGATAAAAATTAATAATGTATAAATATAACAGTTTTTTTCCTGAAGACAACTGTTATTCACAAGTGCACTACTTTCATGCATGGAAGAACAGGTTTTATGAAAATGAGTGATCACATCACCATATGCATGCAACATTGGTCAACATTCAGTTCAAAAGTAAACAGCCGTGCAGAACGCAATGGTGAAACAGTTCATCGTAGAGGCTACTGGAACGTTAACTTAACTGATAATGGTAGCCTTCCAGTTTCATGAGAAACGTCCATGCTGACATCAACTGGTCCAGACATGGCTGTCGCTGTACTGCATTTAGGGTAACCTGATCATCAGGTAACAGTAGACCTAGAGCATCGGGCTGATGCTGATGCTTGCTAAAGAGAGGAATGGGGTGAAATTGGGGCACACGCAGCAGGCATCTGAAGGGGCGTGGCCAGCAACTTGCTATGGCAAAACCCCATTCGACATGGACAGACTGGCTGGTACTGATAGGCAGGTCCTACCACTGTGGGACCTCCTGGTGGTCTTGGTCATGCGGAAGAGGTGGCCTTTTGAGTGCCTAGAGGACTGACCCACAGTCTATCCAAATAAGGAAAAAAGTAGTACCCAAGCTCTTCTAGGGTGATATGGATCAGGTTTTCATCCAGTCAATGTTTTCCTGTTTTTAGGACTGATAACAGCTGTAATTACTGGATAAATTGCAGCAAGTTACAAAAGTGTGTCAATAGGTCAACTATCTGGTTCACATTGCTTGCAGGTGCAGGGATGCATACTTCAATCTGTGATTTTGTTGTGTTTTGATCTTCCACCTCTTTTCATGTTTTCCCCTGCAAGTAATAGGGAGGATTTACTCTTTTTTTACCCATAAGTGCAAGTTGAACTGTATATAATTATTACAAGGTCTTGTATTTGTATCATTATTTGTTGACATTGTTTAAGCTGAATGCAACAAAAGTGTGATGAATTTCCTGGGCACTTTTTGTTGGGTTGGTCTTAGTAGTTTTTCATACAGAGGCAGTTTCCTTGACCTTCTTTCCAGATGCATGTAACAAGAATGATGTAAAACCTTTCTCTCTGAACAGTAAACAGAATTCACAATTCTTTATTGCCAACTACCTGTGGGACCTGATGGAGCCAGATTGGTGAGCTGTCTACATGGACATTTCACAACCTACCAAACGTGAACCCTCCCCCACCCTTCAACCGGTCAAAGCCTGTCAGTGGTCAAAGGTTGTTTGCTTCACTTGTTTGGTCTAATTCCAAAAGTAATGAAACACGATGTGGTAAAAGTTGTTGATGAGACCTATCAAGATATCATGGCCCTGGTCAATGCCAAGAAAGCTGTTGACTTTGTCTAAAATCAGGGAGGAAGGAGCTAATGCCAGTGAATGTATCTGCAAGTCTCACTGACTTAGGACCTGCCAGTGGCTGCGTCTGCAAGTCTCATTGACCTAGGACCTGCCAGCAGGCGTGTCTGCAAGTCTCATTAACCTACGACCTGCCAGTTGGTGTCTGCAAGTCTTGTTGACCTAGGACCTGCCAGTGGGTGTGTCTGCAAGTCTCATTCAAATTACATTGCATTTAATGCGAAATTGTGGAAAATATTAAAGCAGATGTTTTTTAAGATGCAGTTAGGGGAAATAATCTGGCTGGAAAGTACACAACCTGGATTTTAATGCAATTGTAAATTGATCTTCAGGAGTACCTGTATCAGTACCATGGTATGCAAGTCGGTCCTTTCCCTAAACTGTGTCAGTGTGGTTCCTCTCATCATACTATTGGATTTCTCTCTGTGTTTGATGGAGGGTATGAACATATTTTCCAAACTGACTTTCAAAGTTAACTTGTCCTGTGGACAAATTAAACTTGATCTGCAGAACTCAAGCAACACGATCTGGGATGAGATTGTTTTAGTTTTACCACGATATGCTTCATCAGTGTTAACAACCGAGGTCAATGCATTTGGTACATTGAATGCGAGTTCAATATTAAATAAAGTGGCATTATCAGCAGACAAACGAGAACTTAAAATCACTTGTCCTGTTGAAAAGTGGAACCAGAAAAACTGTCGCTGCTTGTAATGTAGTTTACAGTTTGCATATCCTCAAAATCTTTGAAAGCTTAAAGAGTTTGTTTTGGCTTTTCCATGTCTTTGAAATCATTCAATTTTGGTCACGCCTTGGCGGTTTTTAAAACTGATTATCAACGAGAAACTTTTGCAAATTATGCATGTCACCATTCCATCTTCAAACTGACGCTGCAAGTTGTATGCTTGAATATTAAAGCATCTCTTGAAGGTCATTTTGTTTAAAAAAATTTGGGCTTTGAAAGTTATTGAATTTTAATATCTGTCAAAGTGTATGACCCTGGTCTAAGTACAGCCCACTGTGGGGGCTCAGGTGCTTGTGTCAATGGCTGCCTCGACTTGTATATACACATCTTTCAGGACTCAACAGAAATGCTATTTTACTTTGAAAAGTCTGTACATATTTAGAAAGAATGAATAAATATAATATACTCATTCATAAAGTGGTCTTGTTTGCATACATGTACTTATTTTGTTGTATACTATAGTCATCTTATTGGGATGTACCATGTCACCTCTTTGATACTGTTCCATTCACCTGACCCAGCTTTTGAAGTGGGAAGATACAATGCATGTTACCCTCCTTGTGATGGAGGAACAGCTGTGAGGGTGCCCTCTTGCGGACCATTCCTCCAGGCAATGTCCATTAGATTACTTCTGGATGCCAAGAGGGTAGGGACTGTATCAAAGAGCAGATTTTAGGTCCACAATTCCTTTTTACTGTCAAATTTCTAGGTACCTTCAAGCTTTATCAGAGATAATACAGCATTCCAAATTCTGTCTGTGAAACATATTTAAAAAAATACACCACTCCACTTTTTCAATCATTCATCTTTTAATACAAAATTAAAAAATACAGAGTTGCAAATTGTGGATTCTCTTGAATGTTTCATGATAATGTGTATAGGGAGATACATACATGTACTCTCACGGTCATTGACAGTCTGTAAAGTTTTATAGACCTTACCAATTTCAGGCTACATGAAAGCACACATGGTCCAGTAAAATCTTTTAAAAAATTATGGCACATAAGCCTTGCATGATAAATGTGCATCATTATTTAATTCAGCAAATTACCTGCCAATGTTAATTACTTTGCAAAGGTTATTAAGCATTGTTTGACTTTTGGGGTGCTGTTGTGAGGAAGCTGCAGTAGCTGCCCACCTGGAACCCTTAACAGGTACTGATACATGTATACTAAAAACGTACTTTATTCTATATCCGCACAGTGCTTTTAAGGATATATAATAAGACATAATAAACACTCATTCTTACTCTGGTTTTTCATATACCTTGCAGGGTTTCTAATCAAGTCAATATTCTGTTACCTGCACCATT
The DNA here is from genome assembly GCA_964020975.1 of Hermodice carunculata. Lineage (NCBI taxonomy): Eukaryota > Metazoa > Annelida > Polychaeta > Eunicida > Amphinomidae > Hermodice > Hermodice carunculata. Next base: position 108,051,284 of record OZ026613.1, read on the forward strand.
ATTGATTGCCATATCTGCAATTGTTTATTTTGTTTCCAGCTATACGTTGTACTTCTGAGTAATTATTGTATATGACAGCTTATGATGTCCATGTTTTTCACCTTTTTTGTAGACTATATGCTATCTTACTGACATAAATACTCATATTTTACTTTTTCTTTTTGTGCATTTAAAACATTTTCATTTTCAAGTTGTCTGGATCTGCATGTGCAATTTGCTTCAGACATACCACTGGTGGCCCCAGCAATACATGTATAGGATCTGTACATTCCTAGCATGGGTCATCCTGACCTCTTGTCAACATGATCATTCTTTTACTCATTTGTCACTTTGATGTTTATCTTAATCTACATTGTATGATTCAGTCAAATAAGTTGCTCTTAATCTCTTCCTAAATCTATCAGTCAACACAAAACCTTTGACGTTCCCTGGAGCTTCTGCCCCTGGCTTTGTGCCAGCTCCTTTCCTGTCCCATACACAGAAATCACATTTCATGGATCATTTCACTTTATTTGATTGTTTTAAACTATCTGGATTTCATGCTTCATTTAAGTCATAGTTATTTACATCTTTCACTCAAGTGCACATTTACCTATAGTGAGTATGAGTTGACACCAGTAGTATGATAACTGAGTGACGGATATTGCTGGTAGCAGCGGCAACTTATTTTCGAATTTGTTTTGGCAAAATGCAGGTGAATGTCGTAAATTGTGGCATACACAAAAACATTTTACATTTCAATATATCTTATTTAAACCACTATATATATATTATATATACATGGCATCTCTTTATTTTTAATTTTTATGTTAGTTTACTCTTTTAAGTAAACACGAGTTTATTTACAGTACATAATATTGACTCATAATGGTTCCTTTCTACAACAGAATTACATGTTTTCAATATGAAGATGTGACCAGTTGAATAAAAATATTCTGAACATGTACACACTATTTTCCTACTGTGAGAGAAAGTAAATAAACTTTATTGTACTATACAAGCTATAACTTATCACTGGCAGAATAAAAATACATCTTGTAAAATAAGTCTTGAATTTGAGGTTGTTGCAGTTGCAGGATCACTTTTTTCTGGTTTTTATTTATGTTCTGGTGTAGAACTGTCTTGAACTGTCTCTGGATGTTGTGTTTCAGCAGTGCCATGACCATGGTCCTCAGTGGCGTCTTTCTTTAATTCTTCGGTAGCATTACCCTCCTGAGATGATTCTTCCACACTGTCGTCTGGGTGACTGAGTTTGTACAACTTCAGTGCCAGATCTGTCAGTCTATCCCTGTACTCCAGGTGCTGTAACAGGAATGAATACCAGAAAATACAACACTGAGCTCATTGGTTACAAGTATTTACAGTATTTTACACAGGTTTACACACTGGTACATCCTGGTCATTGCCAGGTGCTGCCAGCCAGTGTTTGCGTTAGGAATTTTTGCTGGGGATTGGAAGATGGGAAATTCAGGGGAGAAGACTAGATTTTAAACCAATTTTACATGCAAATAAACAAGACTTGTGACCCTTTAGAATTTTTCCATAGGATATTTCAGGTTTTGAAATGGGTAATATATCCCCATTTTGGGGTTAATGGAAACACTGCCAGCTGTATTGTATGGCCACATTTCTGGGGATACAGACATCTGCTTCATAACAAATTTACCTGCACAGACAGTTCCTTAAATAGCCAGCCACTTTTTCTTGGTAGAAAAGGTGGCCTTGAACAGTCATCCTCTTGTACTGCCATTTGGGACATTTGAAAGCACTAGGGACCTTAAACAAGAAGACTGAGAGTCCTGTGCTCAGCTGACATATACATATACCCTTGAGATTTGTTAAGATTCCCCCCCCCCCCCCAAAAAAAGAAAGAAGAAATTCATATAAAGTCCAAAAGTCAATGGAGCATGACCGTTTGAAAAATCTGGTAGAGACCCACAAGATGTAAGTTGCCAACAAGTTTGAAGTCAATCTGGATGACAGGTTTGGAGAAGTCAACTAGATATACCTTCAACCCACATGTTGAATGAAGGGTCCCCCATTTGCTCAAAATTAAGTCATGGTGACACAAAAATCTAATCCGTTCATCTGGCCAGGTCAGTAAGCATATTGCCAAATTTTGGGCTAAATACATATGGAAGCATTCTGCAGATGTTGCTGTAACAAGAATGTGCACATCCCGATGGACGGATAACCTGAAAACAGGTCCTCTCTATGGGGAGGACCCTTAAAAATGTGAATTAGCATTAGAATGTCCATTGACTTAAATACCAATCAATAGGAAAGGTGCAATTATCGAGAAGTACTCGAATTGAAAATAAAATCATTAAAAATTAGTAATCCACAGCAGTTCATCCTAGTGAACAATTTTGTTTGACCCTTCCACAAGGAACATATCCACCCCGTTTCAGCTTCATCTGAGTGACGGTTCTGGAGAAGAAGTCAAAAATAGCAAAAACAAAAACACATACACACACAAATTACAATAAAACTGCAGTGCTACTTGGTGAACAGATTAAGAACAAGGAGTCCGTAGGAGTGTCCCTGTGTGATATCAAAGCGAGCAGGTAAGCGGTTTCAAAGAAGATTTTTTAAGGTTTGCCCCCAAAAAGAACACAAAAATTCATAATAATCCAAAAGTCACTGGAGCGTGATCATTTGAACAAATTCAGTGGACCCACCCAAGGTACATTCCCACCTAGTTTGGGGTGAATCTGGCCACTGGTTTTGGAGAAGAAGCTGAAAATGTGAATTGTTGACACAGACGTACGGACAACGGATGCCTAACCATTACATAAGCTCGGCTAACTCACAAGTCAACTCAGCTAAAAACTTGATAGTACATACCTTAGTTCACAAACCGTTTGGGCATTGCAACAGCTTATACAGATATAGGCTTGAATTCTTTTTTCAACAAAACTATACGGAGTACTGCACACATCATACACATCAGCCTAAATTTAATTTACCTTGTGCAGAGTACACCTTGTACTTACTCTCTGGTACCCTATCAATCCCAACAAACTTTTGTTTTCTATTGTAAACTCACCTTATAGTTTTTCTGAGGTACCCCATCAATGCCATACATTGCGCCATACCAGGCAGCAGCCATCACCCCTGTACTGTCACTGTCCCCGCTATGGAACATCCCTCGACTGCATAACTCTTTCCATGAAGGACCAGCACCAAGCAAGGCATCATATCTGCAATCACAAGATGGTACCAGTGTCTATCTGAACACTGATCTTGCCACCACATCTCTTCACTTAGTACATAAAATGGGATTTTATTAAGTTTGACAAGTATTTCAATTTTTTCTTGTTTTTTCACTTTTACCTTTGAAATACAGCATTTTAAATTTTCATGACATATTATTAGGATAACTTTCACCATCTTGTAGACAATTTGATATTTACTACGGTGGTACAGTAACACGCTAAGCAGTCCCAGGTCTATTTTTTGTGACAGAGAAGAGTGATATTTGCATAATCATAGAAAAAATCTTCAGATACATACGCTATCATTGGTGCATCGTGGCCACTGGAACCACCCCAACCACTGAAACTGAGTGATTTGTAGAAGTCATCCCTGTGTTTGACAGTCCAAGTTTCCGGAAACTGTGGTTCTGATTCTCCATCTGCAATTCCTCTTTCTTTCAGGTATGTGGTCCATTTATCTGTGAAATATGACCTGAAACACACAGCATATTGCCATATCTTGTTTTAATTATTTTGTCACATGTTTAAACCCTTATTTAATTATATCATCAAGTGTTGAAATAGATTTGATAAGTGATTAATAATATTCAATACTGTGAATTTATTCATATGATCATACATTCAAATAGATTTGATTGTTTACTTACTTTTAATATGTTGACAAAAAGTCAAGGTCAGTGACCTTATATAGCATATTAGCATTGGACCTGATCTACATATCTGATAAATTTGGCACGTCTCATTCATTATTTTTTGAGATACAGAATTTTGTATCTTTCAAAACATTTTAACTCATAATTTCCATCAAATTATAGGTGGCGCCACTAGTATGATAAGCAAACGAGATTTTGACCATCTAAAATCCCTTAAAGTTTCATGAAGATCAAGAAAAAAATTCACGATGCTGGACTGGTCAGAAGATTTTCACATTCTGACATGTATATTACATAATACTATAGGTGGTGCCACCAGTATTGACATTGACATAGATTTTCATACACTTGATAAGTCCTAACAGTTATATGGACCTAACTCAAAAACTGTGTGGTGCAGCGCATTCACAATATGACCCCTATATTTCAACTGGCCATTTGACTTTGACCTTCAACTTGCATTAAAAACATTTTAGTGTTCAAAATGTGCGCCCTGCATCCAGCTTTCCATACATGGTCTGTTCAGATCGGGTAATAACTTCCGAGTTATTGAAGAAAAACAATTAACCTTGACAAGTAGCAAAGTAAATAATCATAGGGTCACAGTGACCCAAAAAGTAGGTCACCAAGTACAGTTTTATGTACATGTTCAGTGTAATCAAGTGCAATTTCGCTTTGGAGGCTCAATTCACTTTGCCATTGATGTCCAAGCTACACCCTGCTATTAAAAATCACTTCTTTCAACTTTACAGGCATGGTGACCTCACACAAATGGGTCAAGATCAGTGATATTATGTAATATTCTAGCATTGGACATGGACTATATATCCTATAAATTTGGCAAGTCTAATTATCCAATTACTTTTGAGATATGGAATATCTTTAAACATATTTTGGCTCATAATTTCCATCAAATTATAGATGGCACCAGCAGTATCAAAAACAACTTACGCTTTGACCTCCTCCACAATCCCACTGAATTTCATGAAGAACTATCAACCATTAACTAAGGATGCTAGACTAAGAGTGATTTCAAGATTTTCACATCTTGACCCATATATTACATAATACTGCAGGTGATGCCACCAGTATCGAACTTGATGTAGATTTTCATGCACTTGATAAGTCCTGAAAGTTATGTGGGGTTATCTTAAAAACTGTGGACTGTACCTCGCTCGCAAAGGAAAAAGGTTTACGGATGGGCGGACAGACATGAGGGATCCCATAAGCTGCATGACCTTTGGTCAGCAGACCTAAAAATGGGTCAAGAACATTTGTGGTGCCATGCTGGGGACCATGCTGTGTCGCTCAGTTGTACCACATGTGCATCTACCTTGCTGTTATTTTTGGTAATTACTTTGCAGGCCAAAAACTACGGAGTATTACTTATGTATTACTTATGTATTACTTCAATGTGTTTAGCTGGACATTTTGCCCCTTTGTTTGGGGTGGGGGTGCATCAGTTTTTTAAAGAAATCAATAAAAAATTTATTTGTCAGATTCTAAGAACTGTTCTTAGTGATGATTTTGTGGTCTTGCCTTAAGTGGGTGATTGATGTTTTTTTTGGTTACTTACCCCCCCACCCACCCACCACCCACAGAAAGATAACACTGAACTCATGGACACCCCCCCCCCCCCAAATTTTTCATAATAAAGATACTATTTTCAGAGGTAACTAGTTTGTATAAATGTAACTATAAGTGTTGAATGTCATGAATTGGGACCTTATGGTCCTCATGAAGAGATTTGCAGTTCTCTGCTAGCTAATGCTCATGGCACATGCAGAGCACAGCCATCTACTCACTCTAACCATGAACTTACAATTTGCGATATTCAAATTTAGAATGTATAAGCAGGACCTCTAAAATTTGGAAGACAGCAAAATCATAATGCAATGTTGAGACAACAGGTTTTGTTTTCTTTTTTGGGATGTCCCATTTTTTGTGCATGCAATGAAGTAACTCACCAAGCATTTTGGTTTTCTTCCACGTATCGTCCCTGTGACTGTACATACTGTAGAGCCCGTGGCAGCACAGACATCAGACCCTTGCCCCACTCTCTCATTGGCTTGTCTGCAAATATATTGGATAGACATGCCTACACAGTGGTACCTGCTGTATGTGGTCACTACCAGGAGCAGTCCCTGGTAGCTGCTGTATGTGACCACTGCCAGGAGCAGTCCCCTGGTAGCTGCTGTATGTGACCACTACCAGGAGCAGTCCCCTGGTAGCTGCTGTATGTGACCACTGCCAGGAGCAGTCCCCTGGTAGCTGCTGTATGTGACCACTACCAGGAGCAGTCCCCTGGTAGCTGCTGTATGTGGTCACTACCAGGAGCAGTCCCTGCTCCTTGTGGCAACATTTAAAGGCAATTTCTTTGTTATTTTGCCTCTTGTGAAACATCTCTTGCTTGGTGTGGCTAATTTTTCTCAACAGTCAAGGGGATCACATGCAGTAGGTTTTACTACAATAATATTTTCTTGGACCCCCGCGAGCCAGCAAAGAAATCAAATACAACAAACTGAGTTACATATAGGGCACCATATGCCATGTGTTTACATACAAAGAGAATATTTGACAGGTACATAAAATGTAATAATACTACTACTAATAGTATTCACCAAAACCTTCCAATCTCGGGGAGACAGACACACAATTACATGGAAACATAAGCACCAGACAGCAGGTAGCCAATAAAACAATATGTACACAAACAAATACGCTCTGAGAAAAATGAGCCCCTGGAGCATACTCCAGATTGAGCGACTGGAATGCATAAGCCACCCCAACGCAGCCACTAAGGGTACATCCCTCTTTCCTCTTGGTGGGATGGATTAACATGAGACCTCAGATATGAGCTCTTGAGTCGATCCCCCCACCTAATGAGAGAGAGACCCCAAGCTTATAAATGCATCCAGTGAGAACTGGAATAAAATTATTGCCGACAATTCTACATTAAAAGACTTTAACTGAAAACTAAGAACTTGAGTTAAAAGAAACTAAAAGTCCCTCATAAGAAGCTTTGACACGATGTACTTGGCAGATAAAGGGTTACTATAGTTTTCATGTGCTACTCCTGGACATGACAGATATACTCACTACAACTATATTACACAAAGCTCTTGTTTCTTGGATACCATTATAAATGTGGAATCTTAGCTGTGTGCAGTACATGAATGGGGTGGTACAAGAATGGGGTGGTAAACAACACGTTAATGTTCACGCATTATCCACGCCCCGCACAGTACCTGAACAGCGACTGTGGCCCTTTGACAGGTAATTTGTTCAGCTCAGAATCTTAGCATACACAACAAGCTGTGTGACACACACTGACTGTAGGCCTATTGCCAACAGGACTGAAACACACACCAGCTGCATCACAATGATAGCTTATTTTCTTGGATTTTTTTTTCACCCTTTATTAATTGTACATAAAGCAATGAAAGTTTATAATGAAAGACACTAGTACCAGCCTATGGTTTACATACCTTGGATGGCATATGCAGTAAAGAGAGCTCCAGCAAGAGAGCCCAGATAACCTGTGGGGTGATGATGTGTCATGCGGCCCGACTCCACACTCACTGCTATCAGATCATCAATCTGCTCCAGCCTGTAACACAGTATGCGCATGTAGATGATATATATATGTAGTCACTACAAAGTCAGCTTGCCACTCACTTTATTCTTCCTGCTCTTAAATGAAGAAGAAAATACGCTTCCTTAAATCTTTCCCCCTTAAACCATCCAAAACCAGCTGGTGGTCAAATGTCATCTGCTTCAGTCCTTTAACTACATTTAATTTCAAGAAAAATTTGACTGAGATTATGATGATACCTGCTTAGATTAGATGCCCCAGGTCAACAGCTTATCTTGACATGGGTTGGGCACTTTGTGCCCAGCCCATGTCAAGGAAAGCTGAACATTGACTCAGTCCTAATTCAAGGGGGAAAGGGTTAATTGTTTGAAAAATATTTATACCTCTCCAAAATTTAGTACCATTTTCAGTTTGCATACATGTGCTCATGTATATTTAATACTTAAGTGTACCATATCAACCGAATGTTATGGATTTGTGGAATCCATCTCCTACATGTCACACAGTAACCACTGTAGTCTGATATCTCCTACATGTCACACAGTAACCACTGTAGTCTGATATCTCCTACATGTCACACAGTAACCACTGTAGTCTGATATCTCCTACATGTCACACAGTAACCGCTGTAGTCTGATATCTCCTACATGTCACACAGTAACCACTGTAGTCTGATATCTCCTACATGTCACACAGTAATCGCTGTAGTCTGATATCTCCTACATGTCACACAGTAACCACTGTAGTCTGATATCTCATACATGTCACACAGTAACCACTGTAGTCTGATCAGCAACTTTACATTTTTTGTTTGGTGGTGTCACATAACAGGCACTATCAAAGCTCCTGGTGCATTTGATTTTCTGTCTTATTTATATTTTTTCAAGTAAGAACTCCTCCATTTCAAAACACATAGCAGATGGTATGCATGGAGGATACCAGTACCTGAAGCACAAACTTCCAGGCACAGCAGAAAACGTTCCTGTCATGAAGCAAGAGCTTACAGGCTAACATTACGTGCTATACACTCGTGTAACAGGGACCATACAATTCCTGTTTGTGGGGCAGGTACAAATGTTAGTACACTGCTGTGTAACAAAGTAGACTTCTGTTCTCTCCAATGCACTTGTCTTTCAAAGAAATTCGATTCTACAAGGCAAAGCTTTATGTCACTTTGGCTGGTAACCCTTACAGATACCACTGTATACCAGTCTTGACTATTTCACACATAGAGATCTCCACTTTTGTGATGGCTCACATCTATTACACATGATTGGAGTTTTGTCACATGTAAATGTGCCACTGATGAGATTATGTGGCAGTTATACTTGTCCCTTACCTGGGACAACGGAGCCCAATACACATAGGCATGTGTTGCTGATAAAGGTTTTATGGTTGGTATACTTGTCCCTTGCCTGGGACAGTGGGGCCCAATACACAGACATGTGCCGCTGATAGAGATTATATGGTACATATACTTGTCCCTTACCTGGGATAGTGGAGCCCAATACACAGACATGTGCCGCTGATACAGATTACGAACGTATATGGTAGGTATACTTGTCCCTTACCTGGGATAGCGGAGCCCAATACACATGGACCTCATGGCAGCCCCGCAGCCACCACCTCTGTCATAGAAAAGCAGGATCAACAGTTACACATGCTCAATGGACAATATCAAGTGAATGGATATGATTAAGCTACATTATTCCATAAAAGTAAAGTCATCTTGCAAAAAATCTTAGTGTGTTTTTAATCTCAATTACAACATAGCATCTGATTTTACAGGAAAAAAACATATCTCCCCATCATCCACAATCCCAACAAGTTTTCTTTTAAGCTCTTCTGTGCCCAACATAAGATATTCCTTGAAAGTATTGTCAGGGTCACCCTTCTGCTCTCGCAAGGCAGAACTTATTGAGCTGCATTACCTTACACAGCATGATGAACTTGTGTGAAATCCTTCTTCTGTTACCAAACATAGAAACAGATTTCCACTAAAAACCCATGACCTTGGGAATGATGTCAAGGCCAGGTCACCATCTTCACTTGGTAATAAAACTTGACAAATCAGATGGACAATGTGACCATGTTTGACAGAACTTTCTCCAAATCCATCTTCATTTATTGCATGAAAATATGGTTCCTTAAGGAAACCTTGTGACCTTGAGACTCAAGTCCAGGTCACTAGTCTGCAATCCCATGCCAGACCTTCTCAGAGGACAACATTTGGTCAACTTATCATCAATCCTTCTGGATGGAACCATCACACAGACAGTAACACTTCACATTTTTGTAATTAACATGTTACCTCTAAAGGTCAAAAGTCAAGGTCATTTGGGCCTTGAATTTTTATCCAGCCATTACTTAGTCAATTTTCATCCAATTTCAGGCATGTTGGGCTTAAATTGTAGGTATTGCAACATTGCACATTTTTTGTAATTTACATGTGACTTCTAAAGGTAAAGGTCATTTGGACTCTGAAATTTTCATGTAGCCATAAGCTTAATGGAATGTGAAGTGTCAAAGGACAAAAGTTTCAGCATTTAATATTTGCAATTTTTAAAGGCACACAGATTTGCTTTAAAGCAAATTTTTTTTCTAGTTATCTTTGACCAGCTGTGTGAGATCATGGTCACCTGTCTGCCATCCCAACACAGGCTGCACTAATCAAGATAATTAAGTCTCAGGATGTTTGATAAAGTTTTGTCAAATCCATCTAGAATTATCAAACATATATCAATTTGCTTTAAGCAGCTTGTGACTTTCAGCATGACATCAGGGTCCCCTGTCTGCAATCCAAGATGAGGTCTTGCCTAGACATATAATCTGATAAAATTATTTGCTATGTCTATGTACATGTATGTTCATCTATTGACACAACCTAGTGTGCCTCAGTACATGTTACAGTGGTACCTGCCATTAAAGATCACCCTGGCTGCCACTAAACAGTGGTATCCACTGTAGGTGATCCTAAAATGCAGGCAAATTGAAAAATATACGATACGTTTTGACAAATGTTAACAAATTGCCCAACAATACAAAGATTCCTCTTGAAAAGTGCTGCAAAGCGCATATTTTCTGGAAGCTAAGAAGCCTAAGGTGCTGTATATTGTGCTGTCAGTGATGTGCTGTTTTTTTATGTCTGTATAACAGTGGTGCAAACTTATCCCCTCACTTTAATACAGAAGTCACACACATGTATACCCTTTTTTTACTCATGACTTAATTTGAAAAAAAATGGTTTGTTTGTTTGTTTTAAATATTGAGTGAATATGCTTAATATCTCCAAATTGGTTTCAGTTTTTATCTTGTTTTGAGTCATTCTTGAATTACAAGCCTTTGAAAACTGAGATGACTTCACATTCAAACATTAAAGGTATTTGAATGGCTCTCCTGACAAATCTACTTCAAAAAATATATAAGTTTGATTTTTTTCTTCTTTCTTTGTAGTTGACTTACAACAATGAGATGGCAATATGTTTCAAGTCTTTATGAGCAAAACTAAGAAAGCAGCTGTGATTCAAAGGTTGTGCGTGGTCCCTTTGTTGATGTCAAAAAAGGACCTTTAAAAATGCCACTTTTAGTGGGACTGGTGCAGCTTTTGTTTCATATCACACCTTGTTAATCCAGAGCTTCTGCTTGAGTATTCTGACTGATTTTCACTTCATATATTTTTGTGTACTTAGATGTTTTTAGGCTACGAATGATGTAACTGGACCCCATCTTTGCTGCCTGTGTTTGGGTGCAGCTCCCCCCACTACCACCCCCCTCCCCCATATCCTGATTGGTTGAAAGGAAATGTGAAAGGCAGCTCATTGCTAAGTTGGTCCTGACACAGATAGAGGCAGACACTGCCCATTGTAGCATATGGGAGTAAATTAAATCACTCGCTGCATATTGCTGAAAAATAGTACATGTATGCATTATACAAATATTGTTGATAAGACAAACAAAATTTATCCAAATTATGGGAAATTATAAATGTTATTGGTAAAAATAAAATTACTATTCTCACATAATGGTAGTATACTGACTGACAAGGAGGATATTGCTAATTATTTCAACATTTTTTCATCAATGTGGGACCCAATTTAGTTGACAAAATTCCTGATACCCACAAAGAGTCATCATCATTCTTGAAAAGACAATATTTACACTCATTTTATTTTCACCCACTGGTTGCAGATGATGTACATATTATCATTAATTCATTGTGTGATTCATACCCAGGCTACAATACAAATTGTAATCAAAGCTACAGTGGTCATATAGGTGTTTGATGGTATACTTCACCCTTTGACAGTTTATTGCAAATCTATCTTTACGGACTGGTATTTTTCCAGATGTCCTTAAATCAGCAAAGGTGCTTCCATTATGTAAAAAGGGTGACCCTGAGTTGTTTGCTATTTATTGGCCCATTATAGAATAAGAGGAGTGAATACATCCCCAGGTTGGGATCCAATCAATGCTAAAGTGGTCAAATAATTGGTTCCAAACTTACATGACTAATAGCAATATGTGTGTTTCCAGAATGTGGAATTTTCATTTTTAGGAATAACTTATGGTGTCCCTCAAGGATCTAATTCTGGGTCCTCTGGAGTCTGTGTTTTTTCATTTACATTGATATCCTTGCTACATTGTCTGAACATACTTTTGCTTTACTTTTTGCTGACAATACTAGTTTGTTGTTTAACAGACATAATGTAGATGCTTTAGAAAGTGACATTAATTTATGGATGTTCACAGAATGGTTTAGGTTAATCAAATTTTATGTAAATTTAGATAAAACAAATTACGTTATTTGTTAAAAAACATCAACTAACCAACAAATGTGGTTTGTCGATTAAAGCTGACAATGTATATTTGAAACAAATTTCACATTTTAAATTTGTTGGTATTTGGATTGACAATAAATTGAATTGGAAGTACCATATATTACAGTTATCAAATAAATTAAGTAAAAAAGTTGGAATTTTTAAGAAAATTAGATGGAAATCTGGTAAGAATATCTTGACTCAGTTATATTATACCCTTGTATATCCACACCTCATCTATTGCAATATTGTATGGGCTGCCAAATATATTACAAATTTAAACAGGATTATTGTAATTCAGAAGAAACTAGTTTGTATTTTAAATCATTCTACTTTAATGCGCATTTGGATCCCTTTTTTATAAATATGAAATTGTTATGATTTCACCAGGTTAATATGTATATTGCTAGTACATGTATATTTATGTACAAAAAATTAATCATCTCATGCCTGGTGTTTTGTATCATTTATTTAATTAGGTTTCATATGTTCATTCTTATCCTGCCAGCCGTTCTGGTAATATGTATATTCCTTATCTTCGAACAACACAGTTGTATTTGTGTCTTTTCGGCCAGAACCACTTCCATTCCTGGTAGTCATTATCATATTCCGCAGTCCAAACTCTTTACACTCCTTAAGCTAACCTGTCACTGTCTAAACCTATATGTGTCTTACGGTGTGTAAATTCTCCATTAGAATCCATGCTCTTATCATATGGAATACAAGTAGTGGATACAAACAGATTACCATATACAACAACAAAGAAGGAGAGTCCAATCTTCCTAGAAATTCACTCTTCATGCTCTTACTTTAGAAAATTTGAATGCTGCACATGAAAGTTTAATATTTTTAGCATATCACACAAACACAACAAAACAGGCAATTTTTGACCTCATAACACACCATATATCCTTGAAAAAGAAATAAAGCCAAGCATCTAAAAAAAAACAGCGTTTTTTTTTTTTTTTTTTTTAAGCATGCATAGTCTGTAATAGGAAGTTGCACTTACTATTGTGTATGTACAGGTAAAACTATATAAATGATCTAGACAATTCCACTTCAAACTACTAGAGTCCTGTGTTAACCCTTGAAGTGCTGATTTAAGATTGAGTCAACAGCTTTCCTTGGTACACATTGCACGCAAAGTGTCCCAAAGAAAGCTGTTGACTAAGACTCCTTTTTGCTTCAGACAAGGCTTGCTAGTATTTGAATGAAAGGTATCTTCATGAGGAATTTGACTCTTTTACCTATTACATGTTTAATGGTAATGATAAAAGCAACTATAGCAGTTATTAGCACTTTAAGGGTTAAGAAGCAACCAAAGCTACAAACCAGCCATTATTCTCACATTATGCATACAATTTGATAATACAGGATGACAATCACAATGCCTGCACCTTTTGAAAATCAAAATATGAACCATAGCTACATGAGAAGTTTGTAATATCACACGAAGCTGACAAGAGTACATTAAGGCAAGTAAATACAAAAGCTATAGTCAAAAAAGCTGATTTTGTTATGCCAAAATTCCTTTGCTTTTTCAGTGTTGCAACTTCATAGAAAAAAAAGCTGCACTATAATTATCAACAGGTGTAGCTTTTGAGATTTCTTTTCTTCTTCTTTTTTTTTTTTTAATATTTGCTTACATATTTTATTTTTGGAGGGGGTGGGAGCTTGATGACAATTAGCCTAGCTCTGTTTATGGCCAAATAATATTCCGCATAATATAATAAAATATTTTGCATGTATTGCATACCTTGGGTTGAAAACAACATGATGGCCACGTGGTACACAAGGTTTCAAGGTCCAAGTGGAACCCATGCATGTTGCACCTGCAAACACAAGCAACTGTGTCATGTCTGCAATTCCAGCCTTTCAACCTTTTTTGTCAAAAAGGCGTGACCATTGTTTATGATCACTACATAGAGTGGTTAATGGAATTTTTAGGGACTGCCGTCACTTTTTGTGCACTCTAGTATTCTTAAACAGGTTTGTTGCTGTGGGAGAAAAATCAAAATAGTACTTGACATCTGAAAAAACAAGCAGAAAGGTTGATATTCTGCATGCAGTTTCTATACATATGCCTGTAAATGTCCACTCATTTTTCAAACATCATATACCAAAGATTACCAAAGGAGAAATCAGTGCCGATGCCAGTGCTAAAGTCATTCTACTGTACTTAAGTCAATCTAGTCTGAATTATTATTACGATCCCAGATTTGTATTCCTCATAAAAACACCTTTCATTCAAGTGCCAGCATGCCTATAGTTCCAGAGAGAATACCCCAGGTCAACAGCTTTTCTCAGCGTGCATTGCGACCAATGGGCACAGAGAAAAGCTGTTGACTCAGTCCAAAATTTAGCACTGAAAGAGTTAGAGGTCAAAAGAAAAGATTGGCTTTCTTGACAATCCTTACAGTACAGTTCCACACAAGCTACTGATTTGCTGCATTAACTTTCATAGGAGTCTACTGTGTTTACTTGAACATAAAACAACCAGTGTATTTTTTTCACATTGGGTATCTACATTTTGGAGGAAGGAAAGTGATATTGTGATGCTCATATTATAACCTGATGTTTGTGCACTCTGAACAACTTCTTCCTAGCACAAGGTATGTTTCCACCAAGTTTCAGCATAAACTAAGAGGTGAATTTGGAGAAGTTGAAAGTAATGAAAACACACAAAAATTTGTAAAAAGTTAGACAAAACAAAACAAAAACAAAAAACACAGTGCCATATGTTAAACAGTTAAAGTCTGGGGGTCCCCAGAAGTGTCCCTATGCAATTTCGAAACAATTGACTTCTTTTGAGATTTAAAACAAAAATTTAATGAAAAATGGAACAAAAAAAACACACACACAAAAAAGTAAAATATCGAAAATTCATTGCAGCATGCCCATTTGAACAAAGTTAATGGAGACCCACCCAAGGTAAAGATCCCCACCAAGTTTGAAGTGAATCTGGCCAAGGAGTTTTGAGAACTTGACATTGACTTACATAGTAATGGACAGAAATGCATGTATGTATTTACCAAAAAGTACCCAAATTAAACAGTTTGCTAAAAATCAGGGATCAAGATTAACACCACCTTTTGAAAAAGTTTGTTTACCCTCCCACAAGCTACATTTCAATCAAGTTTCAGATGAATCTGAGAAGTCGAAAATAGTGAAAATACACAAAAATTAATAAACATTTTGAAAAAAAATTACAGCATCACCTAAGCTTAGCTGACTTGTCGGTAACAAAAGAACCTGTGTCAAATATTCCCAAATGGGACTTCTCTGAAGATAATCTGGAATAGTTATCTACCAACAAAATTCAATGATTATACAGTGAACAACACGACAGGTAGCTTTGATTGCTTCCTTCTACTTTTGTTAGTGCAGTAAAACCTGTCTGAGTGGGCACCTGTGTTTAGTGGGCACTGTTGCCTGGCCCAGTTCCCTATACTTCCCATGTTAATGGACTTGCACTAAGTGGGCACCTGCTTTAAGTGGGCACTTTCACCCAGTCCAAGGGTGCCCACTTAAAACAGGTTTTACTGTGTATGATTCTAAAGCTGTTACTCTTTCAAATTCAGGACAGATATATGTCTTTTCCCAATCACATCATAATCTAATTTGAGAAGCCATCAAAACATCATTGTGTGATCAAGAACTAATCTGTTTGCATCTAAGGAAAAGAGTATAAAAAGCCTTTTCAGTTTTCTGTCACATAAAATTGATGTGAAGAAAAAATGTCAAACCCAGGCTTGCAAATGGAAAATACTGTATCCATACTGGATGACCCGTTTTACCAGGTTTATTGTTTTAAACTGAAAGCAAACGATAAACACGGGGTCAATTTTGTCATTCTGAAATATCTGTTTTTCTGAATTACAATATCAATATCAAATTTGTACATCGACTTGAGAGTCATGTATGAATGAGTATAACAGAATAGTCAACATCAATTTTGGGATGTCATATCTGTGTTTCAATGCAAAGCCAACTTATTTTCTTGGAGGTTGGGGGGGGGGGGGGAGGGCACCTGAGCCAGAACTAAAATACTTTTAGCATTTTCTTAAAACTTTTGATGGTTTCTCGTCTTAGATTATTAGCGTTCCACTTTGCTTGTCATTTGTTAAAGAACTTCAGTGGTTTTCATATAGTAGAAGTGATAACAGCAAAAGATGCAAGAAGTCAGTAGCACATCACAGGATTTAACCCTTTCCCCCTTGAATTAAGACTGAGTCAACAGCTTTCCTTAGCATGGGTTGGGGACTAAGTGCTGAACCCATACCGAGGAAAGCTGTTGACCTGGGGCTTGTGATCTTGATAGTCTCATCAACAATTCTCAGTCAAATTGTTTTCATCACTTTTGAAATTAGTTGAAAACACTAAAGCAGACGACATTTGACCACTATCCGATTTTGACCAGTTTACAGGGAAAAGGGTTAAGGATATCAGAATATTTAAGCACCCCACAATAAGATCCATGAAAATCACAAGGTCTCGGCATATCATAAGATCTAAGGACATCTCAAAACATCTTTAGCAAACCACAAGAATTTATGTTTTTGGACATTTTTTGATGATCTACTGATATTGCAAGGAGATCTTATGATATCCATTGAAGAAATCTGCTGGCTAAGGCAATCCCTGACATATACTTATCTGCAACATTAGAGATGCAAGCCTTTGCTATTTTAGAGCAGGTTTTGTGTAAATTTAGTACATGTACAAGGAGAAAGATCTAATTTCTAATTTTTGCACTGTACATTTATCAATATTCTACAATCAAGCCTAAACTATTTTCCCATCAAAATACATTACTAGGTGGATGATGTGCAGGTGGACATCTCTAGGCAGATGTATATCTGTTTTGCACACCTGCTATTGAAGGCCAGACAGTATCCTTCTGGGTTTTGCGGCATCAGGCTCTCTGCTGACTCCATACAAGTTGGTCCTGTCACGGCACACATGCTTCAGTCAAACTTTGTCAAATCATATTTTGTGAACCACAAAATTTCCATTCCTAGCAGTGTGTTCACTGAGGCTGCCAGCCATGGGCACACTCAGTGCACAAGACTGTAGTGCAAGGAAAACACTGGCAACCAGTATGAAAAGCTGTCCATTCATAGCTCTGCATTTTTCTTATTTTTTTTTTTCACTTTTAATTTTATCAACAAGCCCGATTGGTGTTAAATGTGAGCTAACACACCTTTCCTCAAATGGCTGTTGGTAACCCTTGGGCTCCTGAGGCTGCAGAGAATATGCATGACCTCTAGAAGTAATGCCTAGTAAAGCAACAAAACAACAACAAACTGGACATGTGGTTAATAAATGTATACACAAATCACATGCAAATAGTGCAACATCCTGAAAATATGTAATTACATGCAACTTCAACAAAATGGGGAGCACTACCCCCAAGTTAGTGGTGCTTCCATGGGCACAACGGTACAGCCCCCTGAAATGCCAACATCTTCATGAGGGACTTACAGGAGAATAAGCTACTCAAATTTCCACTGCAAAATTTGGTGTGGTGGCAATTAACAGATGATTTTTTTTTGCATCTGGACATTTGCAGAAACTCATGTCTCTGATTTCGTCACAGTCACCCTACTCTCAAATTCTCAGTGCATTAATCACCCACCAAGATCCAAATGGGTGCAAGTAGGAATTAATGCATTCACCTCCCTCAACACAAAACTGACAGATACACATGTGTCTGCACCAGCTATTAATTGGCCTATCCAAAACACTAGAAGCAGGGTGGCCCATACGGCTAACTTCTTCGGGTCAACCACATTTGTACCAGAGTTCAGGATTTTGAGATTATTGCTGAAAAGATCATACATTAAATATTACAGACAGAGAGGGTATCTGTCAACCCTCCTTCAAGAAACTTGGAATATGATCAAAGTCCTTGGCAGGTAAGACCTTCTGTCACCAAAAAATAAGGACCAAAACCAGGATGGTGATAAATTCTTCCTGGTTACTCAATACAATCCAGCTATACCATCCTGGAAGGCCACAATCCACAGAAACTGGGGCACAATTTTAGCTTCCAAGAAAGCATCTAGTCTGGGACAGAAACAAGTACAGTAAAACCTCTCTAACCGAACACCTCTCTATACTGAACACCTCTCTATACTGAACACCATTTCTAGGTCCAAATATATACTTCCAATGTTCGCAAACCTCCCTATACCGAACACCTCACTATGCTGAACACTTTTTTTCCAGTCCCAAGGGTGTTCAGTATAGGGAGGTTTTACTGTAGTTCTAGGATATAGAAGTGCAGGCCATCTTAAAGATATCCTGACCCATTATGGACTTGATCCACCTAAACCACAACATCAAACACCAGGAATAACAGGTGCTATTGACAGGAATCCCTGCAACAAAATCAGTTGTAGACATTGCCCTCAATTAGATACTAATGGCAATGCAACAAGGACCCACACAGGTGGAAGTGATTCTGCCCCTAAAAGGAGGTCCTTGCCGACACAATAATGTAAGTTACCTATTGACTAGCCAGGTATGTCAGAAACAACATGTATGCCAAACAGCTTGAATTTTGATGGATAGAATACCTATGAACATTTCTATTACATCAATAAGAAAGATTCAATTCAACCACTAGGCAGACACTTTGCTTGCCTGGACCATTCTACTCCAGCCTTGAAAATCAAAATTTGAGTACATTTCCTGATGAGCTTCATTGTTAGCAAAACTGGCCTGGATTCAAATAAACCAGTTTGCACTCTGGCACTGGCAAGACCCATCCAACTTTGACCTCCAGTCAGTTTTAACTACTTTAAGGAGAAAGGGTTATAATCATACAATCAAATCAGTAATGACCAGTTTAATGCAGTAATAAACCTCTTATCAAATGAAGGGCTTGGTATTGGATGGCCTGATGCAAAAAATATGATTGTGAGTAACTGTATTTATTAAATTTATCTCAGAAACATTCTGATTGATGATGGTTTTCCAACAAAGTCAAGAGTATCCAAAGGACCTGATGGTACAAGAGGCCCTGGTGATACTATCGGTCAAAATACATCACTTTCTGAACTATTTTTACATTTTGCCCTTGTCCCTCAAATATATCACTTTCTGATGAATCAGAATAATCACACTGGGGAGCACAGTGTACTACGTTTTGCATCAGGCCCTTGTGATACTAACCCTTTCAACTACACATAAATTAATAATTAATTGTTACTTTAAATGAACTCTACGCACATCAAAATAATTATGAACGTGACGACTGTGATAGGCCTGTGCTCAGCTGACCTTACATGCAAAGACTGAAATGGTCATGTGAACTCCAGATTGATATCATTCACCATCACTGTTGATTAAATGTACATATCGCTTTACTGATTTTTCCTAACTTTGATAATTTGTTAAAATTCAGAAATAATGACAGTGCCACCTGTCACATAAAATAAGGTCTAGAGGTCCCCAGGAGTGCCCCTATGCAACTGCAAAGCAATTAGTAGAGTATTTGTGGAGAAGAACTGAAAAAAAAAATTACTGAAAACTAAAGAAGAAAACGTGTAGAAAATCTTAAAATCAATGGAGAGTGATCGTTTAAATGTGGTTGAAAGTTTTGGAGAAGTTGAAAAATGTGTATTTCCAATCACCACTGACTTACATGGTAATCAACAGGAATGCATGCATTAACTGAAAGGTACAGAATTTTTTTTTGAAATTATGAAAAATTCGCAATCCAGAGTATAATTACCTGGTGAACAAGATTGTTCAACCCTCCCACAAGCTACATTTCTACAGAGTTTCAGAACAATTTAAGGGATGGCTTTGGGGAAGTCAAATATAGCCAAATCAAACAAAAATTTGTAAAAAAAAAAATGCAGTGCAGATTTGTTGACAAACGACGATGGATGGATGCCCATCAGATAAGCTGAGCACAGGACTCTCAGCTAAAAATCAATAAATTCTTCATAACCAAAGTAATTTTGAGGGTGTGTTCATACAGATTATCATCATAACAAGGCAAACGCTTTACATAAGAACAAAATCCTTTAAAGAAAAGACTAAAAGTTTAAAGAAATTTGGTTAATTTTTCTGACACACATAATTCAAATTTTAGACTAAGTCATTCAAATGTTTCAACAACTTCACCAGTAAGATGATGACATTTACTCCTTGGATGGCCAGAAGGCTTACCTGGGGCTCTGCCTTGCATGTCATTCATACACTCCTTGTAGTGAGCAGCTATATCCAAATACAGTACCTCCTTGTTTGGCTTTCCACTTGAGCGTACCAGTGCTAGTGAACAGAATATCATAAATGCACATCATCTGACCTGACAGGGATGCCAACATTTAAAGTATCATTTCAGGGACAAGTAGTCCAGACCATCAGGGACACAAAATAATCAACAAAGAATAGAGCAGCAAATGCTCAATTTCAATGAGGGGCACACCATAAATTGGGTCAAATTTCAACTAATTTCACGGACTGTCTCTGATGATGACAGACAGTTGGCATCTCTGGACATAGTAGAGTCGTCAAAATATGCACATCAAATTACACTTTTACTTAAAATGTTTTAAATATCTCCAACTGAAATCATACTTTACATTACTTAGCCAGTTTGGCAGTTGCTACACAGTCATCATAGTCTATATTTTGCAGGTAATATGCTTATACAGTTATCGTAGTCTAGATTCACAGGCAATATGCTTACAAAATGTCCAGAGGAGAAATGAACTTTTGTCATTCCCATGAAATTGCTACCTATACACCATCACAGCCTCCCACCTAGCGCATGTTAAAAGTGCAGGAGATCTCCCTCTTGCAGGTACTGAAATGTAGGAGGGTGAGCACTGAAGGTGTGAAGCTTATCTAGGGGGCATGCTCCCCCAGGAGAAAATTGAAATTTGCACCTTTATTTCCTGCATTTTGAAGCATTTCAGGCTCCATCAGAGACATTTTCAGACAATGAAAATAATCACGCAACTGCTCTAACAGCTAACAAAAGTAAGCCACACATATGAACACATTGTCTGCCAGAGTACATCGAGTAGGCGCGTATATAGTGCAACAACACGGCAAAACAGTATAACTTTACAGCCACTGAGGGAATAATGCTACTTTTTAAAATTTTTACAAAAAGTGGGATACATTTTATCAAAAGCGAGAGAGTGGAAGACTTTGTAAACAAGTAAGAGAAAGCGGGAGATCACCCAGCGAGGCGGGAGACTTGGAGGCTCTCCATCATTGCTAATTGCCTTCTAAGACTCTAAAGCTATAGTTTTATCTGGCTGGTGACCTGTCAGTCTGCCGGATTTCAAACATTTCATTTTATTGTACCTCAGGGGGAAATCCACACTCCTGATTGGTTGGTTGGGGGTGGGACATTTTTTCCTGTCTCCCACTGAGAAGGTACTGTCACCCTGAACGCCCTGCTAGATGGTTGGTGTTTCCCCTTCAGTACTACAGAGTTATGGGAGGCAAAGTCATAAGCTGCAAGCCTATACGCCACTGGAATTCTACGAGTGACCAATAACAATTCCTTGCTGGATCATGTGATAACTGAAATGAAGGGCTGTCTCTCAGCGTATAGCCAACAAGCTCTTCATGGTTTATGTCTAGTATCTATCACTATAGTTTCACTGTCTGGTGAGGCAGCCACTGCCAGGATCTGTATCCCAGCTGAATTCTACATGGACGACCTGCCTCCACCAGACAGAACAACAGGTGAAATTCACACTGGGATGGTGCAAAAAACAGAAGCAACATGGTCTAGCTGGCCTCCCCACATCCCCAGCATCGGCTTTGCTGCAGGCCACATGTATTTCCCGGAATATCAAAGTACTTTTGTCCGGTTCTTTGTACTCTTCCAGTCACATCTTGTTATGCTGGCAGATCCTTTTGTAGATTGAAGCTTATCTAGTAGCCTTGGAGATCAACCGTGGACAATGATTGTTTTAGTGGTCTTGCTTTGATGCATCTCCATAGGAATAGACCAGTGGATTCCAATGAAAGTATCAATGAGCTTGCAATCTGAGACAATCCCCATGGATGCAGTTGGCACACATGATGTTCCAGTAATAGGGAAGTCTAGTTACTCACTATTTGACTGGAAGCATTTCCCATGTTGTGAACTGGTACTATGCAAGACATTGATGTATAGCCCTGGCGGTAGTACCAGTTTATTCAGATGGAGATAACAAGGGGCCGTATTCACAGAGAGTTTAATCTGATCCTGAATTTAAACCTAAAATGAATGTCAACGCACCTTTGGGTCTTGAACTACTGAATCGTTGGCCTAATGTTTCATCTAAACTTGCAGGATTAATGAATCTATGTTCTCTGCTGTAAGATGAACTTTGGAATTAAAGTTTCCATTTTAATAAAACAATCTTGATTTAATCCAGATTTTAATCCTGGATCAAAAGATTAAATACTGGATCAAACTAAGATTGTTCAATTAAATGGGCCTGTAAATCCTTAAGCTCATATTGTAGCCAAGAGCATATGTTGGCTAATCCTAAGTCTTGATCAAACATTGAGCCAAGGGTTAGGTGGTTTAGGGTGCAAACCACATTGCTTTTAATTTTGAGATTAAAGTTGGAATCAGATCAAATTCTTTCTGAATATGGCCCCAAAGTATTACTCAGTCAACCAGTGAGTACCAGTAATGATTTTATGCCACTTTTGCTTAACCCTGGACCCCTTGCAGAGTTTTGAAGTCTTCAGCTGCTTGCATATGCCTTTATTTTTATATTACCCTCCCCCCCCCCCCCCCCCCCCGACTCCTGTATCTAGGCTCACAGGCACGAAACTATCAATTGTATTTGTGTCTTTTTGTCAAGAACCACCTGCTAGTAGTCATTACCGTATTCCGCAGTCTGGACTCTTTACACTCCATAAGCTAACCTGTCACTGTCTAACCTATATAAATATGTAGGTACTATTGTCCATATTGCACACGTTCTTCTGTAGAATTTTGACCTAGGCTGTATTAGCCCAAATAAATTAAAGGGTCTTCAGCGGGTAACTACTCAGAACATGTTTCGGAGCCTGCACCATTACATGTCTCTCTGAGTGGCTCCTTGTCTAAGATAAATATTCAACAAAGACAACCCACATGATAATGAATAAATATGAACGTGGCATATGATTGATTAGCTAAATAAGTGAAGTTTTGCTTATAAATGCAGAGCTTCATTAAGAATAAATAATACCTGTCAAATCAAGCATAATTACTAAATTTGTATACCACAAGTTTAGATAAGAACAATATGACTTACCCCTGAACCAGTATGTACCCTTCTGGCTGGATAGCTTACCTTAGTTAAACCACCTGCCAGTGTATAACTGAAGTAGAAACAAACTGGGGCATTGTATTCAGTCCCAGTGATTGTAAAATAAACAGTTGCAGCTAGACCACCTGTACAAACCGAGGGAAGTCCTAACAAGCACTGCAACAATGGACATCCTGCACCAGAAATATAAAACAAACCCCATTATGACACCTACTCCTCACTTTGAAAGTTTCCAATGTACACAAGTTACTTTAACACTTCAGCATACTGGCAATTAGTTAAAAAAGACTGAATCAATGAAACCATAAACTTTTATGCACATCAGCTACAATTAGTATTATCCTAAAGCACTCCTTATTTATTCACCAATTGATGTTCTATAGATGCATCTTCTTTTCCAATAATATATACTTTCACTATGTTTACCATCTTTAAAATTGGACATATGGTATCAAAGTTTGTGCAAAAGACATGTCCAAAGTAGACTCAAACTTCAATTCAGTATTTTTTATTTGTTATCTTATTTTACTTATTGATTATTATTATTATTATTATTATCATTGTTGTTGTTTTTTTGGATATACTGTATTTGTCTCAATTAATGCACATGGCACACGCCTTCCATTTTCTGAAAAAAAAAATCCCCAAATACTTTAGGAGCCTCGATCTGGCACCCACATTCTTGTATATGTGCTGACCTCTGACAAATGAAGCAGGTTGGTAGTTCGGTGAAGTAGACACCATAACTGCATTAATTTATGCATCTTGCAAAATTGAGAGGGACTGGTCATTTTTTTATAGCATAATATCACATGTGGCCTGAGTTTGATGTCACAAATCAAGCCATCTTTACAATGATTGGTCCTGGGTATGTGCACAGATTGAGGTGCATTGAATCACAACTAAACACATTAGCAAAATGGCCACAGGCATGAACACAAAATTCTCTTGAACGTCAGCACAGTGCTGTGACATACAAACTTACAACAGTGCAGTCAAAACAGATTGAAAAACAGTTGATATTTCTTTGATGTAACAGGTAGATACCAAGCTTTATTCCAGTGAAAATGAAGACCTGAGCTTGCCATCAAGCTGCATTGTAGACCAGCCTGTGTTGCCCGATGCTGAATAGAGTGGGCTTTGGGCGGGACGGTCTATGCTGCTTATGGTCTCAGTATTTCGCCTTATTAAGTACACAATGTGGTCAAAATTTTTTATTAAAATATTTTTCAAGCACAGAGTGTGGTTATTACAATGAATACTGCAATTCGATGTTGTTTTGTCAAAAGAAAAAATATATGTCTGGATATTTACCTTCAGCTGTCGCTATGTGCATGACCGTATCATCACTGACTCGGAATTTGGGTACTGTCAAAAGGGGAAAAAAAGATACATGGATGATGCATATGCCAGTTCATTGTGTGATTATGCGGCAGCCTGTGACTGCATGAACAGAGCAAACCTGCTTTGCTAAATTCTTCAATCTATCAGTTGCGAAGACAAATGCTAAACACATTGAGACTGATTCCAGCACATTTATAAAACAAGAGGGCTGTCTGAACAGCTTATGCTCAGCTGACCTAGACATTCATCACACTTGCAGCTCTGTGAACTTGGGATAGGATCAAGGTCACCCATGTACTGAGTAAGTCTGACTTTTATAGAAGAACATTAACATGTGCAACATAAAGGTCCCAGTTCAAGTAGTTCTCAAGTTATAGTGAAGAGTAAAATTCATCTATGTTGCACTGTGATCCCAGAAACGTGGTCAAGGTCACTCGTGTACAGTCTAAATCTGTCCAAAATGATTTAAGTTATAACCAATAGAAGAAATTCACATGTTAAACTTTCCCATTAAACCTTTTGTAAAGACTTTTGAAAAAAAAATCATAAAAAATCCAAAAATCACTGGAGCGTGACCATTTAAACAAGCTTGGTAGGAACCCACCCAAGGTATATGGCCATCAAGTTTGAAGTAAATCTGACAGTTTCTTCACAGAAGTCCAAAATGTGAATTACCATTAGAATGCCCATTGATTTGCATAATAAGCAATAGAAAAGGTGAATTTACACATAAGTCCCCGAATTGAAAAAAATCGTTAAACCATCAGGAATCCACAGCAGTACTACCTAGTGAACAACTTTGCTTGACCCTCTCACAAGGGACATATCCACAAAGTTTCAAATTAATCTGAGAGATGGTTCTGGAGAAGTGACAAGTAATAAAAACACACAAAAATTAATAAAAAATTTGAAAAAAAAATTGCAGCACCACCTGGTGAACAAATTTAGAACTAGGAGTCCCTAGGAGTGTTCTGATGTAATACCATAGCAATTGGGTGTTCGCTTGTGGAGAAGAAGATTTTTTAAGATTTGGCCAGAAAAAGAAAAAAAAGTTTATTAAAAATAAAAAAATCACTGGAGCGTGACCATTTGTACAAATCTGGTAGAGACCCACCCAAGGTACATTGCCACCAAGTTTGAAGTCAATCTCGAAGACGGTTTGGGAGAAGAAGTCGAAAATGTGAATTAACATTAGAATGCCCATTGACTTACATTGTAATCAATAGGAAAGGTGCATTTACCGAAAAGTGGTTGAATTGAAAAAATCGTTAAACATCAGGCATTCCCACATAGTGAACAACATTGTTTGACCCTTCCATAAGGAACATATCCACCATGTTTCAGCTTAATCTGAGTGATGGTTCTGGACAAGAAGTCGAACATAGCTATAACATACAAAAATTCATAAAAAAATAGGAAAAAATTACAGCGCCACCTGGTGAACAAATTAAGAACTAAGAGTCCCAGGGAGTGTTCCTGTGTGATATCAAAGCAATCGGGTGTGCAGTTTCGGAGAAGAAATTTTTTTTAAGATTTACCAAAAAAAAAAAAAAAAAAAGAACAAAAAATAAAAAAATCACTGGACCATGACCATTTGTACAAAGTTGATAGACACCCACCCGAGGCACATCCCCACCAAGTTTGAAGTGGATCTTTACTGAGACTGTATCATTATACATCACCCTGATTACATGACTAAGCTTTTTGGGATTTGGAGTCTTTGTTTCTTGAGGTACAGGTATTTGCACTGAAAAGTGGAATGAAAAACAAGCAAAAAATAGAGATTACATGATTATCCAAAGGTAAAAAGATTTCAGATTTGTAATGACTCTTAAAGAATTGGAATTTTGCAGGTAAAAAATTGATGGATTATAAGATTATCAGCACCTACCCTCTGTAAGGGCCAAAACTCCAAAGTATAGGAGTATATATGTAGGCCTGCCTTCATACAAGTTGGCTGTTATTAAAAAATATATGTACTAGGCCGCCTGCTGACCTAGGGCCCTTGACTGTTAAACTGGAAGACACCACCAGCCAGAAACAAAAATGGTTTGAGAGTCAGATAAGCAGGCAAATAAAAACAGAGGACATGCCAACAATTTGAACATCCTCCTTGCAAATCCTCACCTGCCACCAGGATATTCTCCACGCCACCAAATGCCTCTACCTCTTCATGGATCTTCTCGCCAGAATGGCAGAATTCCCACCCACCATTCTTGTATCCCAAAGCATCACCAGCACCACTAAGCACCATCGATGCAACATAACGCAGCTTCTTATCACCCATCTTTGGTTCCTTCTGAACGCTGCAAAGTGAATGTGCCACACACTTTGAATAAAGAACATACACAGCTGTCCCCTTCTTGAGAGAGCTTTAAAAATTAGATTAGGAATTCACAAGTACAGGAAAGTAATTTATGAACATGTGACATAAGAGTGAATTCTCATGAGGCAGGTCTCTCAAGACATATCAAATATAATAATAAAATACATGTAATTGTATGGTATTGTGCACACAAGGTTGGATGCCATGTATTTCCTAAATCTGTTACAAATTCTAATTTATTAAAGTATGTATCAAAAATGTGCTCCTTTGGGGAGCTTCTGTTTCATGTCATCACTTTGAACTTGAAATACAATTAACTGATGTGACATGGTTCCAGCACAAGGGGGATGGAAAACATCATGATAATATGCTGTCAGTAGACATTGTAAAATATCAGTGAGCATACTGTCAGAATATGTGTGCATATCTGCCCTTTTAGTTTGGGGTTTGGATGCTATCAAAAGGCATTGTTACCTCTGGTATTAGTGATTTCTCATTTTACTGATTTCATTTTAATACATGTACTGTAAGAATAAGGGCACTTGATTGTCTTGCTGTTACAAAAATATAGCAATAATTTCAATGCTTTTTGTTTTGTGTGTATATATTGCCTATTAATGTTAAAACGTTGATGTGGAGATGTCATTGCTTTCTCCAAATGAAAATGGCTGCTTAATTTGTTTGAAACTTAAAATTTTGTCTCAAAAACCAATTATCATTTAAGTTTCTGATGATGACAATGTCCCAGACCCAGCATCAAGCATGTTGAAACAGCTCACAAGTACTACTCTAAAGAGAAAAATAAGGTAAGTATGTCCATGTATATACATGTTATGGCTTAACATGCTCACTCACCCCCATCTCAACCTCCAGTTTTATTGTTTATGGTTTAATTATTTCAGTTATGGATGACAATTGGTGTTCTGTTGGTGACATCTCTCCAAGAAGATACTACATTCCTCAGGACCACTCACTGTCTTCTTCCTCTGAGATAATTCTCCATCCAATTTAGGCCTTTGCCCAGAAGCCAGCCTAAGTTTGTGAATCAATTAACCTGATGTGCGACACTGTATCAAAGGCCTTAGCAAAGTCTACACAAACTATGAGAGTTAAGTTGACTGTCTGTGTTACTTGACCAGTCAAAAAGCCATTATAACAACTGGATTATACAGCTGTGTTGCACAGAGTATTATTATGGAGAGGAGTTACACTTGCATTTGGCCACGCCTGGTCCTGGACTAGGTCCTGGTAAAATGCGGAATGGAACCACGTTCAGGCCAATATATGCCAGAACGGGAGCTCTTCTGTTCTCTGGCCCTCTCAAACCTTCCTTACACTAATGTGCTTCTTGTCTGAAAATATTGTCGGCTTTAAATATGTATTGAATGATATATATGGGGTTAACCACATATCACTCGATCGTGATCGAGAGGTCCATCATTTTGGATGTTGATCCTGTGGGAGCAGTTATTAATTCCATCAAGATTTGTGCTAAGAGCAGGTATATAAGGGATGCCCCTCTCCAGTAGGGAGATCAGTTGTGAGTTCAGTTGAGAAGAAGCTGGCAGTTAGTAGGCCAATTGTCAGTTGGATGCAGTTCAGTTGTCAGATGAGGCTTGAGAGGCACAGTCAGACAGACACACACAGTAGACCAGACTTAGATGTGACAGCACTGAAGCACTATCAGCACTTTGTTGTCAACTTGTGTCACATTTTGAGATCTCCACAATAAATGGTAACAGTGATCTACAGTCTTCATTTCATTAGGTGAAACCTAACAACTGATGGCAAGCAGTGGGATGGACCTGATAGCAGTCCTCATTTTTATTAGGTGAAAAACCTAACAATATTAAGCCATTCGGATCTGGACATGGTTCATCTTCCAACCTCCACACTGACTACAGCCTGTGAGGCCCTACACTGCTGGCTCTGTCTAGGAACAGGGTCACAGCATCAGTCTCAAAATCAACAACTTTAAACACAAAAAGAAAGACACCAGTGAGTAGGGTACATGTGTGATAGCCATGGTGCATCACACATAAAAACACAAGAACAAAAAAAAATATTTACACAGACTAAATATGAATGCATGCCATTATGTAAAATTGCCAATATATATGTATAAATGAGCTAATGACAAGGCCAGCAGCCAAAGAATGAGGCGAAATATGTGCGACACATTTCTAATCCAATGATTCTCATCAGGCACTGAAAGATCTTGTTAAGACCGTCACTTTTATAGTGAGGTGTAACAATTACGTTGCTTCGTTTACGTTAGGCAGAGGTTTGCTCATGCGCAATGAAGACTGGAAGCCAAATTCCAGTCTAGTAAAAAAAAAGAATATATATATATATACATGTATATGTATACCAGAATTGAAAGCCCTGCACATCTATAAATGACACTATAGCAAACAACAGGCATATGCAGCTTGAATAAGCATCAGGTCATGCTAGTGAGTCACTAGTTGACTGTCTCCTGTAGTGCCAAGCCTCAACCAGCAGCTCCTTACTTATGTGGTCAAAAAGATTGCCAATATGTTGACCCAAGTTATATACGTGCTCTCCTAGGAGCCAACAAAGTTTCTTTTGTAATGTAGAGGCTGAGAAACTTTCCCAAACATAATCGCACTTTAACATCCTCATTCCAAAGACATGTACTTTTCCAATCTTGACTGAGTGCTGGGCATACAAACAAAAAATGTGGCAAATCTTCCTTATTATTATTGCATAAAACACATATGCAGTACCTTCTGAAACACCACATCTTTCCATGTCATTTCCTAAGCCTAGGCATCCAGTCCAAGCCAAAAATTTCACCCTAGTAGCAGCAAAATTTTGAATATTGAACAAGTATTTTTCACCAAAAGTGGATCGCTTAAACATTTGATATCAATTAAGTGACTTCCTTTCGTCAATTTCTTGGAAATAATCTGTATATCATGCATCTAATGCAGTATAAGCGGGACTGAATTGAATATCAAAACAATACATATTGCATTTTATAAAGGCCATAAGTCACCATAGCAGGAACCACAACAGGCATAACCAGTATGGTGCCTGAGTCTTTAATATATAACATGAATAGAAATTTAACAAATATGAATTTTAGAAACAGAAAGACCCATAAAAAAATTTCAACATAAGGGTTTCATGTTTGTAAAAAAATCTTTGTTTCTTGTTTTTGTTTGCCTTGATCTTCCAATCAGTTTTTAATCTATCGCCGTCATATTTTGACAATAACTAATTTGTTCTGGCTTACTTTTTATTCTTGAGATTTATTTGTAAGCATTCCAGCAGGGATTTTCAAAATGTGTGGATTGGTTCTTTTTGGTAAAAAAGAGGTACTACTTTTGATTTGGAGATGCTGAGATGAGAAAAACTAGAAAGTTACCGAGAGTTTCAAATCCGAAAACATGTTGTGGCGTATATCCATAACTTTTGAATTTTGGTTAGAAATACTTGTCCATTTTTTTCCTTCTTCACAAAAAGGATTTGTATGAGGCTCTGCCCTACTTTCTTATTGTTTTCTTCAGAATAAAATATATTCAAACTATTAAGAGTCAACTTCTGTACCTTTCATAAATGTATAGTGTACTTTATTACCACACCAAATAACTTGTCCAGTGCTGCCAACCCTCCCGGATTATCCGGGAGTCTCCCGAAAATTCAGGCATGTGCGGTCTACCCTCCCAACTCCCGAATTACTCAAAGAATCTCACAAAAATCACCACAAATGGCATTCTAAAAGCATAATATGGTAAATTTTTAACAAATATGCTTTTCACAGCGACATTTTTAAGGCAAATTAAGCTGCTGTGCATATCGCGGCATCCTGAAACTTGAGTCCAAATACCCTCAAATGCCACAAAAATGCATATTTTGATGTCTATTTTTGATTTTTTTTCCCAGGGAGCATGCTCCCGGTCCCTCCTAGGAGGGCTCCCCTGCTTACACCGCTCGTCATTTCATAATCTTCCAAAAATACACATTTACCAGGTTGGCAACACTGTTGTCACAGGGGGATGTGTTAAGATATTGTGATATTCTGTAGCCAAATCACAACCTTTGAAGGATGTCATTTAAATTCCATGATCATATACAGGGACTAGTTCGCTTCTCTATTTAACATGGCCAGTATACTGAAACAGCTTTGCTTTATACTGCTTCTGCTTTATTAGTTGTGAATTTATCTAATTTTGTAGCTGTACATGTTTTTATTTTTCCTTATTTTATTGATCTTTCAAAACCATAAGATCAAGAACAGAGTGAAATTAGAACTATGGAATATATATGATGCCGGTCTAATGTTTTAAAAACATCAAACACCCTCTTTATTCTATTCCCAGGATATCTTTACTGAAAACTGGTTGTTGTATATTGGCTCTGGGAGTGAATCCTAATCTTCTTGTCCACTTGGCAAATGATATATATTAATTTATTATTTTATTCATGGAAATGAAGACCACAATCTAAATATCAAAATAAAGTGACTTCTCTCTCACTGCCAAGTTTAGTACTATAGTGGGGGGATGTAACTTCTTATATATTTTCTTTAGTCGATTCAAAGTTGTCTGGCGTGAACTGTCAGTTTGCTGCTGATATCTCTTTGAATTTTACGTGTCTTATTCTGTTTTGATTAGAATAGGGGATGGGGGCTTTTTAAAGAATATAATTGTCATAAATTACTAGTCTAGGTGGTAAATGCTGCATTTAACACACCCAATGGATTAAAAATACATATTTGATAAATCTATCAATTTCCCCCCCCCCAAAAAAAAAATTGAACAATGATCAGCAGTTAAACTCCTGGGTCCAGTCCTGAGCATTCTGTGGAATCTACGAGGAAAGGAAAATGAATGCTCCCGAGAGTGACGTCCGAATCTGTGGCTTACACTTTGAATTGCATCACATGAAAACAAGGCTTGTGTTAAGTTATTATTGTTAAGTATATATGGAGGGAATAAATAGACACATATGGCCCAGCCATTTTTGTGTATATGGACTACTTATGTAGCCTGCAGAATGCAGACCCACAAATTACCCATTGCCCAACAAAGTTTGCCAATATGGTGGACCTCTCATTCTAGGGATGGAGGAATGCGCGTTTATCTTGTATATATGTCCTGTAATATGTATTTCAAGTACTCTACATTATCAGAAAAGAAAGACAAAAGTGTGAAGTTTGTCTGGGAGGGCTGAAGATGCCAAGAGAAAGTGTGAGGAACAAGGGAGAGCCCATTCCCGTGTATACCAGGCTGGAACGAGTGGTTCCTGGTGGTTTTGTTCCGCATATTCATTATGGACCTAAACAGTGTGCTCCGTGCTATGCTAATGTGTTTCATGAGATAAGTTTCCTGTCAACTGTCGTTTTTCACTACTATTTATTTAATTCATTGTACGCCTGCCAGAGGGCAACATATTTTATAATGTGCCATGCTTTGCACTTGACATCTCCATTATGGCACATGAAACAGACTTTAACATGGGGACTTAGAACTATGCTTTGCACTCATCATTCCATTTAATATGGCACATGGAATGGACACTGCGGTACTGAAATGATGTGCATGTATACACAAATCAGAACATGTATGTACACATACACGTATAAATACATGGAGGTATAATTCCTCCATGTATCTATACGTATACAAGTGATCCAGACTTGGACAATTAACTTAACAAGAGGGCTGTGTGAGCAGCCCATGCTCAGCTAACCTAAATATTCATCACACTTGTAGCTCTGTGAACTTGGGATAGGATCAAGCCAAGGTCACCCATGTACTGAATAAGTCTGACCTTTATAGAATAACAATAACATGTGCAACATCAAGGTCCCAGTTCAAGTAGTTCTCAAGTTATACTGAAGAGTAAAATTCATGTATGTTGCACTGTGACCCCAGAAATGAGGTCAAGGTCACTCATGTACTGTCTAAGCATGACCTTCATAGAGAAACATTAAGATGTGCAACATCAAGGTCCTAACTCAAAACAGATATCAAGTTATCAAGTGAGCAGTAAATTTGGTATCAGTTGTCCTGTGACCTTGGGAATGTGGGCAAGGTCCAAACATCACTGGAGCATATAGCCATTGACACAATTTTGGTAGACACTTATAAAAGGTACATCCCTACCAGTTTGGCACAAATCTGGCCAAAATTATTCAAGTTATAACCACTACAAGAAATCCCCATATTAAACTTTCCTATCAAAACTTTAAAAATTTTTTTTTTTTCAAAATCATAAAAAATCGAAAAATCACTGGAACGTCACCATTTCAACAAACTTTGTAGAGAACCGTCCAAGGTACATTGCCCCCAAGTTTGAAGTACATCTGACAGATAGCTTCTTCAGAGAAGTCCAAAATGTGAATTACCACTAGAATGCCGATTGACTCGCACGGTAAGCAATAGAAAAGGTGCATTTACTGATAAGTACTCAAATTGAAAAAAAAAAAAAAACACTGAAAGTCAGGAATCCACAGCAGTACTACCTAGTGAAAATCTTTGCTTGACCCTTTCAAAAGGAACATATCCACAAAGTTTCAACTTAATATAAGAGACAGCTTTGGAGAAGAAGTCACAAGTAATAAAAACACACAAAAATTCATAAAAAATTTGAAAAAATTGCAGCACCACCTGGTGAGCAAATTAAGAACTAGGAGTCCCTATGAGTGTTCTTATGTAATATCAACGCGTGAGCTGTTATGGAGAGATTTGTAACATTTGTCCAAAAAAAGAACAAAAAAATTCATTAGAAAATTTAAAGATTAATGGAGCGTGACCATTTGAACAAACCTGGTAGAAACCCACCCCAGGTACATTGCCACCAAGTTTGAAGTAAATCTGGAAGACGGTTTGGGAGAAGAAGTTGAAAATGTGAATTAGCATCAGAATGCCCTTCGACTTACATAGAATCAATAGGAAAGCTGCATTGACGGATAAGTACCCAATTTAAACAATCTTTGAAAATCAGGAATCTGTAGCAGTGCCACCTAGTAAACAACTTTGTTTGACCCTTCCACAAGATACATATGCACCAAGTTTCAGCTTAATCTGAGTAACGGTTCTGGAAAAAAAGTCAAAAATAGCAAAAACACACACACAAAAAAAATCATTAAAAAAAAAAATGGAAAAAAATTGCGGCACCACCTGGTAAACAAATTCAGACCTCAGAGTCCCTGGGAGTGTCCCTGTGTGATATCGAAGTTGTTTCGGAGAAGAAGAATTTTTAAGATTTGCCCCCAAAAAGAACAGAAAAATTCATAAAAATTCCATTTGAAGAAACTTGATAGAAACCCACCAACGGCACATCCCCATCAAGTTTGAAGTGAATCTGGATGACGGTTTTGGAGAAGAAGTCGAAAATGTGAATTGTGGGCAGATGACAGACCCTGACAAAAGCCCAGATGACTGACAAGTCAGCTCGGCTAAAAATTATCAAAAAAAACAAAAAAACGCAGCACCACCTGGGGAACAAATTCAGAGCTAGGAGTACCTGGGAGTGCCCCTTGGAGTGTCCCTGTGCGATATCAAAGCGATTGTAGGGCCTGTATTTTTCTGTTTCAAAAAAATAGAAATTCAGTTTCACCAGCCAGAAATTTTCAAATTCCGTTTCAGTAGCTCTCTTTGTATGTAAAACACGTTAAGGCAAAACAGCAAATTCCGTTTCAGAGGTGATAAAAATTCATTATTCCGTTCCGTTTCCGTTAAAAACGGAAAAATACAGGCCCTACAATTGGGTGAGCAGTTTTGGAGATTTTTTAAGATTGGCCCTAAAAAAGAACAAAAAAATTTATAAAAAATCAAAAAATCACTGGAGCACGACCACTTGAACAAACTTGGTAGAAACCCACCCAAGGCACATCCCGCCAAGTTTGAAGTGAATCTGGCGCACAGTTTTGGAGAAGTTAAAAATCTGAATTGTGGGATGACGGACGGACGAGGGATGGCTAGTCATAACATAAGCTCAGCTGACAGATAAGTCAGCTGAGCTAAAAAGCAGCCAGTCCCAGAAATCCAGCATAATGACTTAATCTCACGTGTAGATAGTATGCATGGAACATTAATGCAAGTCTACTCAGCCTAAGGGATGTGCATCATTTATTTCATTTTAAATGACAAATGTCTTATGCAGACAAGTTTCCAGTAGTTAAAGTGTGTGTGTCAACACACACTTTTCTGTTTTTCCTGAAATTCTATCTTTCGTCTTTCTTCCTTACCAGAAAATTTGTCTGACACTTTTCTCAGACACTATTATAAATAGAAACTCCAAACTTGGTATGATTGTACCTCCATACAAGGAATTTGCCCATTTTATACAAAGGAATGATGATATTTAAAATTATGCAAATTAGGGGCATTTGAAATTTTAAATCTTAAATATCTTCAAAAGTATAATAGATAGAGATGTCATTCCAACGTCTACTAGGGGGGTATTGACCAGTGCGCATCTAATGAATTTAAAACAAAAGTTGTAGCCATTTAAATTATGGTAATTAGCAGCATTAGAAATTTTAAAACTTGAATATTTTCAAAACTATTAGAGATAGAGATGTCATTTTAACTTCTGCTAGGGGTTTATTGAGCATTGTGCATCTAATGAATCTAAAGCAAAAGTTGTAGCCATTTAAATTATGCTAATTAGCAGCATTTGAAATTTTAAAACTTGAATATCTTGTAAACTATTATAGATAGATGTCATTTCGACTTCTACTAGGGGGTTGTGACCAATGCCCATGTAATGAATCTAAAGCAAAAGCTATAGCCATTTAAATTATGCTAATTAGGAGTATTTGAAATTTTCAATCTTGAATATCTTCAACTGTCAACACCAGAACATATAAAGATGTCATTCCAACTTCTACTCTGGGGTTGTTGACCATTGCACACCTAATGAATTAAAAATAAAAGTTGTTGCAATTTAAATTATGCTAAATAGCAAAATTTGAAATTTCAAATCTTGAATAACTTCAAAGCTATTTTGTATAATAGATAGATTCCATTCCAACTTCTACTCTTGTGTTATGGAATAGTTGTACATTGCCATACCAGTATGCTTTGAAGACACACACACTGATTTGCTATGCAGCAAATCATCTTTCTTAGTTTTTATTTTCATTTATTTAATGTAATGTACGCCCACCAGGAGGCGACATACTTTAACAGTGTACATGGCCCCATAGTCAGAGGGCACTGGATACAAATGAAGTTGATCTCTGTGACCAATTCAGTTGTGAGTTCAAACTTGAACTATGGAAAACATGGTAGCACCAGCTGATTCAGATAATTATGGTTTCGTCCACCTCATCTATTTTTCTTTTCTTTCCTTTACTTTTTCCTTGGCCACCTGTGTCACAGAGGACCGCGGCGCATGACGGAGAGCCACAGCAATATTGTAGAATGTTAGAAATCTACCTTACCTGACAAGCGTGGTTCCTCGAATATGTATCGTTCTAGGCAACAGTGTTAGCGGGACTGACAGTGTCTCTATAAATATCTATGACTTCATTCTAACATTTTGTGACACATCCACCAACTCATCATACCTTCACACCATGAAGCACAATCCCAAGTCCCGTTCGCTAATCGGGTCTGTGAACTACGTAATCCAATCATGTGTAAATATATGTGCTCTGGTTACTGAATTACAGAATGCAACAGAAAACTACAGAAAGGAACAGAAAACGTCGGAGCGCAGCCGAATGGAAGTTTCTGGTTCACTTTTACCATAGTTGCAAGCATTTTTTAAAATCTTACTTTGATGAAAGGCAGAACAATTATTGGACTAGATGGTGAAGATTTAATCAACCTAATATTGTCATTGTCATTGTCTGTGCTGTTGGCGTTGTCTGTGTCCATGCATGGTGGCGTTTGGGACGTCCATTCTCTTTTGACTTCATGTATCCTTTTGTTTTATTTTGTCAGTAAAGAAAATTCAAAATTGCCACGATTTTATAATAATGATAATGATAATGATAATGATAATGATAATGATAATGATAATGATAATGATAATGATAATAATAATAATAATAATAATAATAATAATAATAATAATAATAATAATAATAATAATAATCTCCGCTTCTCTCTCTCCTTACAGCCCAAATTCTTTGTATGGATGGTTTTTCAGACACTGCTATATGCAGGTATCCAGAATCTCCAAATTTAGCAAGAATGTAGCCCTGCCAGTAAAATTGCATGTCCTGGTTGAATAATCATAATTTTCAACATTATGCAAATCACTTGCAATTAAAATTTCAAAAGCCCTATGCCCAACCTTTTAGGCCTATATGTCAAAACTTCAAACTTGGTATGATTTGACCTCCATACATAAAACCTGCGTGGGCTTTTTGTAAAGAGGGGTGACTATTTTCAGAGATTTTCTCTTGGCTAAATCATTATCCTACCCAGTAAAGTTCTCGTAAGAGCCTGCATTCTGACCCGAAGGGTCGAGAGAGAATACAGCTTGAGGGGGAGCTGTACATGGTAGGAGACTGATTTAGCCATGGGATGATCTTTGTATCCTAAATGCAACTACCATAATTAGACGAAAAAGGCAAATGCACTCCGACCACTTTTTCATGCGCGTGCACCTAGGATGTTGATTTATCGTCTGCTGCAATATTTGTCGTTGATCGTTGTTTCGACTCAACACAATCAATTTTTCTTATTTGAAGTGGTGGAGAATACTCTGGACTACCGTACAAGGGACAAAAATAAAACAACACTCTTGCAACTAGAAAAGTAGATTTGCTTCAAACCAAATCTGTCTGTGTGCCTTCAAAAGTTGTAAATATTAAATGATACAACTTTTATCCTTTGGTACTCCTCATTACATTAAGCTTATGGCTGGAAGCAAATTTCAAAGTCCAAATGACCTTGACCTTTATAGGTCACATGTAAATTGCGCAGTGTTACAATACCCCCCATTTAAGCCCAACATGAACCGAATCGGATCAAAATTGACCAAGTTATGGCAAGATGAAACTTTCAAAGGGCCAAATGACCTTGACCTTAGCCCTTTGTAGGTTACATGTTCTTACAAAAATGTGCAGTGTTACAATACCTACAATTTGAGTCCAACATGATTGGAATTGGATGGAAATTGGCCAAGTTATGACTGGATGAAACATTTAAAGGTCCAAATGACCTTGACCTTTGACCTTTAGAGCTCACATCTAAGTTTCAAAATGTGCAGTGTTATAATAGCTTCAATTGGAGGCCAAGATGATCAAAATTGGATAAAACTTGACCAAGTTATAGCTAGAAGAAAGCCACCATCGAAAGTAGCCTTTGACCTTGAAATGACCTGTGACCTTGAGATGACCTCTACCTGAAGTGAACCTTGACCTCTAAATGACATTTTGGCATAAAATTGACCTTTGACCTTGACATTTGAGATGACCTTTACCTTGCTATTATTGAACTCCTATATACTTGGAACCACATCTACTATGGTATATAAGATATCGGAGCTTTAAAACTTTAACTAGCCCTCATTTGCATAATTTTGAAAAGCATGATCATTACAAAAAGGCCAGACTTCATCTATAGAAGTATGAATGTGCCCAGTTTGGAGTTTCTACATGTAATAGTGTTCTGAGCTGTTTGAGAACGTGCGCCGTTTGAGAATAATCTTCAATCGGCGCAGCGCCATCTAGGAATTCCCAAGCGGCAAGCTCAAGTGAGAATCAGCACACGAAGACGCGGTGAGGTTCACACCAGATAGTATATCCTTGGCAGTGAATGACATGCTGACTTATTTTTATTCTCTGTACCTTAGATATGATTGCCAGGACATTAAAACATTTTTGAACTGCCATAATAGCCTAGATTTTTTTTTTTTTAATACCTAGTAATGCATGGATATTCTCAATTGGCCCAGACTCCTGGACCGAGTGAGAATAAAGCATCTAAAATACCGACTCTACCCTATCATACATGCATATATGTACATGACTATTAGTACAGGTCCAACTTGCCTTCCAGAAAGGATTTGAAATTCTTATTTGGGCTGGGACTACTTGAGAATAATGCAGGACAGGCTATTAAAATGACAAGAAAATAATTACAATATTCCTCACTTGGTCCCTCTCTAAGTAAGAAATAAAATTCTTATTTGGATCAAGACCAATTGGGAATATCTCCAACAAAAATACCAAAAAGAATATATAAAAATCCTCATTTGGTCCTGGCCCATATGAGAAAATGTAAGAAACCTAAAATATTGAAAAAAAAAAAAAAAATCCAAATGGCCATTTCAAGTTAGACGTATACTAATAGTCATGCGTCTTCGTGTGCTGATTCTCACTTGGGCGCGCAGCTTGGGAATTGCTTGATGGCGCTGCGCCGATTGAGGATTATTCTCAAACGGGGCAGGTTCTCAATCAGTGCAGAACAATACTTTTCAAATGAAATGTTGGACAAATTTGCCTGTAAATAAACAAATAAATAAATAAATAAATAAATAAATAAATAAATAAATAAATAAAACTCGCATACCCATAGAGCGGAAGGATACACTCGATGTAATCTTACCTTATCCTTGATTCATTCAAATTTATTTAACAACTTGCTTTCGATCGTTTTCTCTGGCCTGCGGTTGTTCGTTATTTTGATTGGGTTTTTTTCTGGAGCTGTCTTTTAATTTTTGTTATTTTGGTTGCTTTCGGTCATTTTCTGTAATTAAGCTCATTCTACGTGCGTTTACGTCATCATAAGCGGTTGTTTTAAAATGGCGAGCTTGCAAGAGTTGAAGGGAGGTTAGTATTTGTGTTGTACAAACTGAAATATACGGAAAATTGAGAAACTGTGTTATCATGCAGAATGCTCTCATGTTTTAGTGTGCTTTGACAATCAAATATAGCTTTACTTGTGAGGTTCCGTTGGGATGTGAGTCAAGTTATTCCCACTAGGAGGTCAAGGCCATCTGACAGGTTTTGACTTGTGTGTTGGAAGTGAGCGCCCTCATTTCTTTTTAGTGTTTGCTGTCGAAGCAGCGAACACATAATGTTGCATTATATATATATATACATATATATATATATTAAATACAGGGTTCCTCTCCCTGCAAACTCATGTGCAGCTAAACTGTCATTGCACAGGGCGAAAGTAAAGAGAGTGGACACAGTGAAGGTGCACTGAGTTTGTGTAACGACTGAAATTCTAAATGTGCATTGTTTTTTTGTGGGCGTGGCATTTCTCTCACCAACACCCCCTGTCCCGCTCCCTCTCCTACCCGGCCCATTCCAGAAAAAGACCTCTCTGTAAAAGAAGCGTTCGTGCACGTAAGGCAAGGACTGAAAACCCATGAAGAATGTGACATATGGTAGTTCTTATAGATAACATTAATTTCATTACCATATCAATGCCATGGCCATTGTTATTGAATTTGAATGGTGATACAGACAAGAGGCAGATGAGACAGTCAGTGGATCATTGGCTGTTGCGGTGTGATACATATTATATAGAGAGATATGGGAAGTTTTTTTGTTTTGTTTTCAGAAAGTGACACAGGTAAAATTATATTAATTTACAGGGGTTAAAAGAGGTTTGATGTTTAGAGGAAGAGGTACAAGTAGCACAGGTTTTATGTTTGAAGGGTGGTTTTCTGGGGGCAGGAAATGTACTAAAAGTGTACAGGACTACCTGGTAGAATGCTGGGAGAAAGGAAATGATAGGGTTAGACAGCAACAGGGTAAATTAGAACTCCAGAGTACAGGGAGGAAAGGGAACGGTGATAGCCGTTATAAGGGCTCCCATGGGGTTTTCCATGGCTAATGCATGAGCCTTAAGCCCATATCTCATTGGGCTGTTAGGGCCAATGATTTTCCATTTTAAAAAAGGAGGAATTCCGTTTCATCAGCAAAAGTTTTTCAAATTCCGTTTCACTGCTATATATTAATGTGTAATTCATATAAGAAAAAATATCAAATTCTGTTTCAAATGTGACAAAAATGCACAATCCACTTCGGTTTCGGAAAAAAAACCGGAAAATCATTGGCCCTAGGCTGCGACAGAACACAACTGTTTTGCGAAACAAAATTGCCGGAAAATACACAAACTAGCGACAATTTTCACTTAGTATCACATTGAATTGGTACTTATGACGCGTTTGCGTATATCACAATACTGTCACACAAATTATTGGCAAAAGTTGGGCCAGAATTTGCAGAGGGTTTGCATGTATGTTGTGTGAATGTCGTATACATAACAGTCACACAACATTAATGCCAGACAATTAAGATATCTGGACCATATGGATACAGCTTCTCTCTGTGCAGCAAGCATATGGTCATCAGACTTCAAAAGCCCCTATCTCACTTGGGCTGCGACTGTGGGCGACAAATTGCGAATAGCATTCGTGAGGGAATTTCCTAAAGGTCTTGAAATGTTC
The DNA here is from genome assembly GCA_964020975.1 of Hermodice carunculata. Lineage (NCBI taxonomy): Eukaryota > Metazoa > Annelida > Polychaeta > Eunicida > Amphinomidae > Hermodice > Hermodice carunculata. The sequence continues at coordinate 108,092,931 of OZ026613.1, forward strand.
GCCATGGTTTGCGCCCTAAATGTCAGATTCTCATTTTTGTCTCCAACCAGTCACCTGGTCACAATTTAGTTTCACAGGTCGCCAACCCCTCACAAATTTGTCTCAAATTTCTGGCACTCTCTAACACATGGAAACTAAATTCAGAAGGGTTCCAGATGTGTTTGAGACACCCGCGACAACTCTGTGATTAATTTAGGAGAAAATTTGTTGCACATTTTTTTGAACATGTTCAAAATTCTAGCGACACAACAGTGCGGCCCTGTGACTACATAAGGCAAGGAAATTGAGAACCCCTGCAAATATTTTAAGCTATTTTGGAAACTCCCAGGCGAATGCTGTTCGCAATTTGTCGCCAACAGTTGCAGCCCAGTGAGATACGGGCTTTAGAGGCGGGGATAGGGTGTGTCAGGGAAATTTTTTTTTTCTTTTCTTCTCCCAAGGGGAAGAGAGTACAAGCAGTGAGTGTTGGGGGACATATCCAGGACCAGGGGCCCACCACAACTGTCAGAGAGTGTGTGGTGGACCCTTTGCCATGGTTCTGGTCCTGGAAAACATGGCAGCACAAGCTGATGAGGATTACCATGATTTCCTCCACCTCATCAATTTTTTTTTTTTCCTCTAGGCTACCTGTGTCACACAGGACCATAGCAAGAAAGTGGAGAACCACAGAAGAATTAAAACATGTATTATGCTGTGAATTAATTTAATTTTGCTGTGTTCTTATTTTCACTTATTTTGCTGATGTTTCAAAACCGTGAAAAACACAGTGAAAAAGGTTTTTATAATGGCATTGATTGGAAGTAAAACTAAAATGGTGAATTTTAAGTCTAAGTCAAAGGTCCAAAATGCAAAAACAGTGAAAGTAAATGGCCTTGAACATACATGTATTTACAGAATTTTACCTCTCACATGTCATGAGGTACCCTCCACTCCCATGAAACCAAAGTGCATAAATAACACTACAGTTATTGTATAGGACTACTCAAGTTGAATTTTTGGAGGTTCTCCAGAATGCGACACCAGTGTTCTACAAGCAAAGCACAGCATGTATTGTTAGAAAGGTTGCCATATCAGTTGTTAAATTCAGTATTTGTGTACTCTAGATTAGTTATTTTCCACTATAGTATAGTACCTGTAGCTTCCGTAGTCTTCTTCATGTGCCATATTGGTGTAGTAGTACATTGTATTTCTGGTTCTTGCGAATGGCCCTCCTGGTAATCAATCATCACTCAAGCTTTCAAGTTGGGCAGGAATGCCATGGATCACCAACAGTCTTCGCTCCCTTGGGTGGCAAGAGAGGAGGGCTATGGGAAAATGTTCCATCATGTATGGGGTCAAGTCCCACCCTGGGTAGCAGAAGAGGTAACCCAAAGGGGGATGTGGGGGGACATCCCCCACAAAAGAAAAGGGGTGCCATGGATCACCAACAGTCTTCGCTCCCTTGGGTGGCAAGAGAGGAGGGCTATGGGAAAATGTTCCATCATGTATGGGGTCAAGTCCCACCCTGGGTAGCAGAAGAGGTAACCCAAAGGGGGATGTGGGGGGACATCCCCCACAAAAGAAAAGGGGTGTGTGCCCCCCCTCCCCAAGAAAAGTGCCATTTTTGGATAAGAGGTAAAATCCAAAGAGACTCCAAAATCACTGGTGCTGTATTCTGAAGAACCTCCGATTTTTTTCATCTTTTGATCGGTGCAAATCATATTTGGCAAATATGCCAGAAAATGTCATCTGCATATTCTTGTTACCTGTTGGGATAATGGCTTTCCTCTATTCTCCATCTGCTTAAGGACAGGTACCTTCAGATGATTAACCGAGATTGAGAATTAAAATGTCAAACTTTGAGGCTGGGGTTGGGGGTTTGGGTGAGAATGGGGGAAGGGAAAGGGGCAGAAAAACTAAACCATATATAGAAAATTGTTAAATCATTTATTGTTGCCCAATATGTTGGATTTAAGATGCAAGTGTTACTATAATTTCATGATGAATAAGATGTGACTTATAGTGACATTTATGATTTATTGGGTCAATGGTTTGCACCCAACTTCAGATCATTAATTCAATAATTATAATCAGAAGCACTGAAACACAGACCATGTACATTAAAATCTTATGGAGCATGACCATTACATACATACATCATTAATTGTTTGCTGCAGTGCATCTTGGGGGATCGCCGGGGACAAGGTCAAAGCAGCGCATACATAGTATCACACAGTTGTGGTTGCAGTATGGCTGATGTCCTCATAATATTAGATGAAAACAGCGTCCCCGGTGCTAAACTACCTTCTGCAATAGTAGAAATTGACATCTCTAAGGAAGAGCTACAACGCTGGCTTGCTGTTGGGGGTTCAGTTCAATACCGGCAAGAGTGGAGACTGCATCTGATGTACTACTCCACTGTGAGCCTGAACTGCCGGCTGAGTGTGTCCCCGGCGATCCCCCAAGATGCATTGCTGTAAACACGCTGCGATGTAATAAGGTGACAGGGTAATTGTGTTGAAATTGAATAGGGACACTTCTGGGGACCCCCAGACCTTAATTTGTTCAACAGGTGGTGCCACATTTTTAAAAGTATTTTTTACGAATTTTTGTGTATTTTCCCCATTTTTGACTTCTTCTACAGAACCATTAATTACTCTGATTGTTCTGAAACATGGTGAAAATGTAGCATGTGGGAGGATTTTTTTAAGAACGAAAGTGTACACTAGGTTGTGATACTCTCTGTCCCAGATTTTTATCAAACTGTTCAATTCGGGTACCTGTCAGTTAATGCATGCATTCCTATTGCTTACCATGTAAGCTAATGGAGATTGCAAGGAAATTCACATTTTTAATTCCTCCCCAAAATCCTCATCCCCTAGACAGCAGTGGGACTTACTATGGCATGAATGTTAATGTCAGCTGAGAATGGGCTGTTCACACTGCCCACTTGTTTTCAATTTATATTTTATGAATTTATTTTTTTATTCATATGAAACCAATTCTTTTCCTTCTTCAGAATAAAAATGAAGATTTCTTCAAAAACAACTAAAATTTAGTCTTTAGTGAACTCTGATCAAATATTAATTATTATCCTGTAATAGATAACATTTATTTTCTATGGTTTGAAAATAAGCGAGAATTCTTTGTATCCAGTGTTTAGTAGCCTGCCTAGTCGCATGACAGGTATATTTTTCTGTATACCTGTTTTGCGATTAGGCTCATGAATATTAATAAGCGCCATCAACAGATTAATATTATTTACTACCTGTCTGTTCATGTGGATATTTCTTGTATCCCCTGAACAGACAGGTAGTGATGATTTTATCCTATAATAGGACTATAAATATAAGATAAACACTACTGAAAAACATGTAAAAAACATAACAGTTTATTAATAACATCAACCATTGAATAACATGTAGAACACTAGATTTGGCAACAATGTCTTTTTTTTTCAACTGAAGTAGGCCTATTTTTTACTGATATCAGTCATTTGATTCATGAGCCTGATAACAGAATTTGTATACCTGTTTGGTGATCAAGAAAGATACCAAAGAGGGAATACGGGGGATTCTCTCGTATTTTTAAACCAATCAGCAGAATTAAATTTCATCTATTACAGGATAAATAAATCAGCCCTGGTTTCAATCCACTGTGATTGTCTCCTCAATGCAGAGAAAAATAGCGGAGAAATGGTTTGCCCACCTGACAAAGAGCAGCACAGGGACTGTCACAGGCCTCTTGTTTGTCATTTTCTGTTGTTCAGTTTATTGAGAAATGGCGTGAGAACAAAGAGTAGTGTAAAAAAACTGATAAACATTCTACCATGTAGAATTTGCTCTGATTATAAATACATGTACAATCGTAATCAAGTTGCAGCCTTCATTTGTGCCATCGACTTTGTACATGTATGCTAATTCATTTTACTTGATGGTTAAAAAGCTCATGCTCTGTCCGCCAGATGGCAGCAAAGCATTGTATGAAGTGACCAAATTGTTGAGCCAAAGCCGACCCAGTATCATACAGGAAACAGTTGCCATATTGTATTTTAATGCAGTTGCTTTTGTAATATGTGATATATGATTGATTCACATGATTTATGTATGCTTGTATGACATTTGGCTCTATGTGGACATGCGTGTGCACTAAAAGTTTGTTGTTTTTTTTTAACTTCAAACATGCCACTTTCCACATGCTTTTTCAAAAGTATCAAAATGCTTTGCATTTAGTCTTGTGCTGTCTGGATTTATTTTTTATTTTGCATTTGCGGAATTGAGTGTGCAGCTGTCCTGTTCTATTTTGTGTGTAATCACTCTTAGTCTTACATTTCTTTTTGGTCTAGCTGTAATGTGAAAAAGTAGAAAATGGAGCAATGTTTGATTTCCAAGTTAAATGAATTTAAAAAAAAGAAAGTCAGTTAATGTTTTTCCTTTGATAGTGGTGAAAGAAACACTTGAGAACCGTGGGGTGCTGAACCAGATCAAAGCCAGAATACGAGCAGAGGTGTTTAATGCTCTTGATGACCACTCTGAGGTGCCGCCTCCACTCAGCAATGAAAACATGCTCATTAACGAGCTGATCCGGGAATATCTAGAGTTCAACAAGTACAAATATACTGCATCAGTATTACAGGCAGGTGAGTACAGCAGCCGTTTCTCAATGCCGTATATAATACATGTTTGTGACAAATATAGGACAAGAGTAAAGGATGCTAAGTCATGCAGAGCAAGGCCATCTTTTCTTTTGGCAGTACATGCACCACGTCTGATATATATGTATTTGTCAAAATAGCACTGCAGCAGATCAGACTGAGGTTTTCTATTGTGAAAAGTCCCACAATGTTGAACTTGTTGTAATTCTAATATTTCTGAATAATTTAGCCCTTGGGAATCACTGAATATTTACTCATTGGTAACCACTCTGTATTATTAACCATTGTATCAGTCTGTAGTATATATCCATTCATGAGGACTCACTCTGTTTTATTTACCCAAATGCTGGGAACAGCCGGTCAGATGTGGTGGCATAAAGCACTGAAGCAGATGGCATTGTGGTACAGTCATGTTGACTTGTCTTGTCAGTTCAAGATTCATATGATACTATATAGGTCCAGGCTTAAATATAAATTGGTTTCTGCACAGAAACTTCCCCATGCAATCCTTGAACTTTGTCAGCATAAAATACAAGATTCTTTGCTTGGCCATTTACACTGTGACAAATCTCTTAGAAAACCAAAATTTCTGGCTTCCACCAAGGCTAGTGCTTCAAAATTTTTGCTTGCCCTGATTGGAATTTACCTTGTCCCAGGCTAACAGACATGCAAATTGTAGCACCCTGCACTGAACTACAAATGACTTTTGAAATCATAAGACATATGGTGCTGAATCCTGTGCTTTGCTGTCCCCACAAGTTCTTGGGGCTGTGCTACTGTGTAGGTTTCATAATTCTCTTGCCCTCCCCATGTGACTGTATTACCATAAAAATGGTCTCACTGAAATTGGTCTCAGAATGCAGATGAATTAACAAAAGAGTACAATATGATGTCGGGGGGGGGGGGGGGGGGAGGAGGAATGTTGGTAATTGGTAATGTATGGACAAAGGAGATCATGTTTTGGCCAACAAAGCTCGTTTGACAAACTATTATTTTGTGTTTGATGAACATGGTTACTGGAATGTATGTGAATATGTTGTTCAAGACAATATGATAAAATTTTACATACTTTATTTATTTTTGTCATGACAGAAGCAGGCCAACCAGAAACTCCCCTAGACAGAGAGTTCCTGGCAGAAGAATTAAACATCCTAGAAGACAGAGAAACTGCTTCAGTGTAAGTGCAGCACATGGTCACATGTAGAGTTTGTTCAATGAAGTAATGTACATTTTTTTTCTTAAATTTGCAGCCCCACCTCTATTTAATGTAAGACAACAAAAATTAGAGTTATCCTGGTGAAAGCACCCAAAAACTACTATGGTGTGAATATTTACACATACTGGTGTGTAACTCTATTTTGTGAGGGTCACGTGTAGAGTTTGTTCTGTGAAGAAATGTACATTTTTAAAATTTTCAGTCCCACCTCTATTTTATGTTACACAACGAAAATAAGAGTTATATTGGGAAAGCACCCAAAAACTAGATATACACATAGTGATGTGTAACTTTATTTTGTGAGGGTCTCGGTGCACAAGCTGCACTAATCTGCCCCTTGGCCCTCAGAGTCAAAGGTATACATGTGTGTGAAACTGAACAGACACAAAGATATGGCAACTAACTGGAACCTCATAAATCTGTATCTTATCATATATATCAGCAGATCCTGTTTTTCACCTCGTAAGGACAATATGTACATAGCACAAGCTCTCTTGAATTCTGCAGAGTTGTCAGAATCTTTCACTGATATTGGTAAAAAATTCCATATCACTGCCCCAGAATAACCAAAAGTAGACTTTGAATGACCTTTCCTTAGCCTTGGGACATACAAGTAATCATTTGTAGCAGACCTTATATTGCTTAGACCATGTGCATCTTTAACCGACCCAAACATTTCTTGCATGTACAATGGAGTCATTCTAATAAGGACTTGAAAACATTTACTGCTTTTCTAAACATCACATGGTTCCCAAGAGTCATCCAGTTTAATCATACACCTTTCCGTAGCTCAATCACTCCCTGCATGAGTTTAACACTAATAAGGCAGCACTCTTACGAAGTCACTGCACTTTGTTGAAAGTTGTTTACTACAGTTACTCCATATACTGCTACAGTATTCAAATAAAGGTAAAATGTAGGTATTAAAAATAATCTCTTGATCTCTTTTCAAGGTCACACAGGCAGTAAACCTCACTGAAGCATATATACAATCTGCACTAGATCATACATACATTGTATTAAAAATGTGCAGCATCGCTTATGTTGACCAGCACTTTTTTGTGCATCATGGCTTGTTTGTTGACCTTGCCCCTTTTTCAAGGTCAGCAGTACTAGATGGTCATATAGCTAGTAAATGTGACTTTTTTTTTTTACATTGTTTGAAATTAATTTTGCAAATTCTTTTTTTGGGTGTCCTTATCAATGTTACCACCTTATTTGTGTATGCCTTACACAAATCATAATTTCCTCTTAATTTACATGCATCTTGTTTTCATAGCTTGTACCACTTTTTCATGTAGCCTGCCGGGCTTTGTAGGCGTTTTATTCAGTGAAAATCAGGATTGAAAAGGATAATGGCCATTTAACATTACATTTTATCCTTGTATGTATCTGGAGTACCCCAAGTAGTTTTGTTAACCTGTTACACTTGAAAACAGGTTTGTTTCTTGTGCCTGTTAAATGTGCACATATATTATTGTCTATTTTATTTCCTACCTCCAATTAACCAAGGAAGTGAATTTTTTAGTGTTTCAAAAAGTGGTTTGCGATAAGTGTTGTAAGATCAGTTTGTGTAATTCAGTTTCTTGCCATTGTACAATCATGTTGCATAATTATAATTTCAACTTCCATTTTCTCATTAAGGCTGTAAAAATATAGATAGCCCAAATGTGATTAATTTAACACAAAAGTTTTACAAAGCAGATTTCCACATGACAATTTGCTTCTCCTTTTCAGCCCTTTATTATATGGTATCACAGCTTACTTTTTAAGTAGAAAACAAAAAAGTAGAGGTGGAGATGTACACAATGGACCCCAGGTGCCATGGCGTCCTCCAGGATTGAGGCCAGCTGCGACATCAGTCTCTCCTCATCATACACATGCACAGAAGGACTTAGGTAAAGACACAGCCACAGCCAAAATAAACTAACTATAAATCTGATAGGCACCCATGAAGAATAGAAACCCACTGGTGTTAACTTGGGACTACATCAGCTAGAATATATATATATGTATGATATTATGAACTTTGCTGTCTAGCAATTTATCTTGAAATAGTAGGGGCAACTACAGAAGTAAAACTAGACAGCAATCGCACAGTTTAATAATGAAGATATAGTGATCTGTGATCAAATTGTTTTGATTTGTATTGTCAATGATAAAATTGTCATGTAGTATGTTATCAGAAATATGTATGCATATGTACATGTATTTCATGCTGGAACTGTGGTTTTGAAATTGCTATATGTCTGTAACTTGGCCTAGCAATTGTTCTGACTTTTGCAGTTTTAAGCAAGAGGTGTCAGGAAAATTATCACAGGGATTAAAAATTGATTTTATTTGTTCGCACTGTTCTCATGTTTTACTGGTGTATTCTGGTAAAATATACGCTTACATGTTTCATTATGAACAGCACTTGCATAAGTTAACACAATTTGACTGCTTAATCTGCTTACAAAAAGTATACTGCATTTCTGGCACTAAGCAAGTTGCAGTACTTATCATCTGTACATCATGTTTGCAGGGGACCATGATCTTGATGGTGCAGTAGGACACGGACCTGTGGAATTCCAAGGGGGTCACAGGTGACAGGCCCCCTCTCCTGCATACACATTGAGATTTATGAAAAAAAAAACACACACACACAAATGGGGAGATAATACCTGTGACACACTGGACCTGTTCACTTTTATCAGGCTCGTTCAAACTCAGTGCTGGCAAAATGGCTTCATTGCCAAGACCTGTATGTACAGGCACAGACTGGACAGTCGCATAAGGGCCCATGAGCCATCCAAAGTACTTACATACTCGTTACAGAATTTACCAGGCCAGTATCAACAGAAGTAGAGCCAATATGAAAGACAGGGAAATTAAAACTTTAAACTGTACATCAGATTCAAGACTTGAAAGTTTCATTAGGGTCAAGGCATGTTTATACACTGATCATGAACACATTTAGCGGAGCTGTGAGGTCTTGGGATTATTTTAGATGGTGATAATGTTTACTTTACGTAAAAGGCCAGACTTGCAGCTATGAAAAATAATGACAAGTTGGGAAAAAAACTGTTTGGATGATTTTTTTTTTTTAAAGACAATACGGGTAGGTTAACCTTCACCTGGTGTGTCATCTTCACATTTCAAAATACGGAATGCGAGTTTGAGAAGTCAAGTGAACAAGACAGTAAAAATGCAAACAAATAAATGTCCATTACAGCCAACAAGGATCAGACAGAAGGTATGTATGGCAAGTGGATGTTAAGTAATGGCTGGTAATTTATAGGGGAGAAAAAATAATCCTGTAGAATTTTGAAAGTGCATAATACATGCAGTTGACTATGTAAAGATAAGAAAATTGTACAGAATAAAATAATCATACATGAAGATTTCTTTTCTTTTTCCGTTGACACAGGGTCATTTTGTGCAGAGTGCATGTTGCAAGTGTATCCGTCTCTGTCTTGTAAATGGAAAATGTATAACTGCTTGTGGCCACATCTTTCAGGTGCCTTCATTTAACCACAAAGTGCATCAAATTAAGAAAATTTTCAAAAGTTGGAGAAAGAATTCCCAAAACTGCCTCCAGAGCTGCCTCCCAGCAAAACCACCACCCAGTTTTCATTTAGAAATGTGTGCTATGCTGCTTCTATTGATGGTACAATTAGTCGTTTTATTAAATCCTTAGTTGTAGAATCTTCTGATTAAGCCTGATGTTGCCACAGAGATCACCTTGGGAAGTGCCATTAAATTGTGATGGCAGGAAATGTCCACATCACTGGGATGGCTTCTGGTAAGAGGTGTTACTGTGAGGGAGCCCAATGTATCGCTGTAGTTTGATGGAATTTAGTCAGCATATGATGCAGTGCAGTTTTGACAGGATGCATATTTGAACTAACAGTGCGTGCACACATTGCGATGGTTTTTACTCATGGTCATCAACCAAACCATTGCAATTGTGCCAGGGTACACAAGATCTATACAGCATAACACAATAAGACCAAGACGGTCCTGTGCTCTGCTGGCTGGGAGCTGATGCATTAGAAATAACTGTTGGAATTTTCATGCCTCAGCCTTGTTAGTTTCAGTGTATCAGTCCAATATTATTTCAGCTCACAGTGACAGCCCCTCAGATGCACATACTTGATGTGATGCAGTGCATATTTCACCTTGAGGCCTTTCAGTCTGGAATCAAAGGTAATTTATTATTTTGTTGGGCGAGTCAGGTGGTTGATGCACATTTTTCCACTGTTAAGCAGCCAATACATTTGGTAGGCATGATCTCTGCCCATTGTATGCACTTCTGCCACATCAAAGGTGACCCAAATTGACAGCAAAAAGGTGTAGAAGTTTAATTTTGTTACTAATATATTAGTTTTGCACCTGAAGTTTGAGGAACTGTATATGTCCTGATGCACAATTCAGTGACACAAAGTTTATCCATATGAATGGACATTTAATGAATGAATGGCAGCCCATCCCCGGACCACAGATCTCCAGGTTGTACAACTTTGTATGAACAACTTTACGCACTGAAGATTTCCTGCATGCAATCAAACTTTTCAAGTTCAAGATTCCCCAACCTCACTTGATCCAGGTCTTAAATGTACAGGTTTTGGCAACAAGTGTGTTGTAATGTGTGACTGGGAATCTGTAACTAAAGCTGTGAATAGGTTCGACTGAAGATGCATCTGTGGCATTCATGTATAGTCACCAAGGGAACTTGGTTAAGACCCCCCCCCCCCCCAAGTCCAACAAAACATATTTTTGAAAAGTACATCAGTGTAGAATTGTTTTGTCAGTCATTAGGTCTCCCGGTGGAAGCCGGGGGACATATTGGTTTAGTGCCCGTTTCTTCCGCTTCTTGTTGTTGTTGTTCAGGTTCTTCAACACTTGGTTTCCGTGCGATAAGTCTTGAAGGACTTGACAGAATTTGATGAAACTTGGTAGGATTATGTATCTAGGCAAGACCTAGGTTGGGATTGTATTTGGATGACCTTGAGCGAATTCTCAAGGTCACAGGGTCACTTATGTGAAATTGGTTTCCGTGTGATAAGTCTTGAAGAACTTGATGGAATTTGATGAAACTTGGTAGGCTTATGTATCTAGGCAAGACCTAGGTTGGGATTGTATTTGGGTGACCTTGACCTAATTTTCAAGGTCACACGGTCACTTATGTGAAATTGGTTTCCGTTCGATGAGTCATGAAGAACATGATGGAATATGATGAAACTTGGTAGGATTATGTATCTTGGCAAGACCTAGGTTGGAATTGTATTTGGATGACCTTGAGCGAATTCTCAAGGTCATAGGGTCACTTATGTGAAATTGGTTTCCGTGCCATAAGTCTTGAAGAACTTGATGGAATTTGATGAAACTTGGTAGGATTATGTACCTAGGCAAGACCTAGGTTGGGATTGTATTTGGGTGACAATGACCTAATTTTCAAGGTCACAGGGTCCCTTATGGGAAATTGGTTTCCGTGCGAGAAGTCATGAAGAACTTGATGGAATTTGATGCAACTCTGTAGGCTTATGTATCTAGGCAAGACCTAGGTTGGGATTGTATTTGGATGACCTTGAGCGAATTTTCAAGGTCACAGGGTCACTTATGTGTAATTGGTTTCCGTTGGATAAGTCAGGAAGAACAGGATGGAATTTGATGAAACTTGGTAGGATTATATATCAAGGTAAGACCAAGGTTGGGATTGTATTTGGGTGACCTTGACGCAATTTTCAAGGTCACAGGGTCATTTATGTGAAATTGGTTTCTCTGCAATAAGTCTTGAAGAACTTGATGAAAATTGCTAGAGTAATGTATCTAGGTGAGAGCTAAAATAGGATTGTAGTTTTCAAGCAAACTTGGTCATTTGTAATTTGTTATCACCTGTAGCTTATTCAGAGACGTAAGTGTTCCACCGGGAGACATTTGATTTTCTGTTGGAAAATCAGTCTGTTCTAGTTTGTGTCACTGGTCTTATGTTTATACAGCAGTTGTACAACGTGAATGTACAATTTTCCAAATTTTTCAGTATGAAATGGATTAAACTATTATTTTTCATTCAAACTTTGTAATTTTTGTGGTAAAATGAACTATAAGAAATTAATACAAAAAGCGGGTCTCCCTTTGTTTGGTTTGCACAACTGATGTTGGAATGTCGACATCTCATTTTATGATGCTCAAGTGAGATGTCAACCTTCCAACATCAAATACTCTTTTGTTTGTTAGACACTCAAGTTTCAGTATTTTCTGGCTCATTTCGGTTTTCCACATAAACCCACTCGGATCCCTGTATAAACTATAACACAAAATATATCCCAACCGTCTCCAAAACTACAAATTTCATTGGTGATCCAGCTGTTTACAGTGACCAGTAACATAGTACTTGTATTACTTGAATGGCAAATGGTAACAGAAACATAGTTTCTTGGGAGTTGGATCCATGAACACTTGAACAGCGTTCAGTTATGCAGTGAAAACTGTGGAGCATGCATGTAATATGTTATACCCCATGCAATTCACACAGAAATTCTAAAAGGTTAAAGTTTTCAGGAATATCATCCTAGTGCAGGTGCTACACATCACAGTGAAGAGTTCTGCTGCATCACATAGGAACTCTGCATCATTGGGCATAAGATTTAGTTTGCAGCTGTACACTTTACGCATTTGCCTGGTCTATTCCAAGCCATTCCTGGTCAACCAAAGTCGATAGCTTTCCCTGGCACAGGTTGGGCCCAAACTGTAGCAAGGACGGCCACAGACCTGACAGGTCATCAGGATACATCTAATCTACTGGTCTCCGCAAAACTATACATCAAATTTAAATCACAAAAAGCAGACAATTTACATCAGTGTGCTTTGAGCAAGAAAAAGTTATGAACAACATAGGATGTACACAGGCCAGCAATGTAGGAATGCTGTGGTTTTCCCCTAGCTCTTAGGCCACCCAAAATGCATCAGAAATATAGCCGCTCTTGTGGAAGGGGGGGGGGGGGGGATCAGGGATCAGTGCATCCAACAACTTACCCAATCACACTACAATAAAGGAGAAAACAACAGAACATGTGGATATGTTCAACATACGCTTTTACTTCCAAACTCTGGCAAAATATTTGTACATGAAATACATGTGCCAAAGAACCTAATAGATATCTAAATCTCTAATTTTCTGTGCACCCACCTTTCCTGTGGTTACACCACAATTTTTGTACATCCACTTCACTTTACTTCATGGGTACACAATGCAATTTACAGCTTTCTGTTTACTAACATTTACATTTATATATTTAAACTTTGACAAGTAGTAGGACACCCTCACATGTAAATGGACGCTCGGGTCCTTCCAATGGCTTTCATACCAGTCTTCCCTGTATCCCACTTAACTGAACACTTTTTGACAGTCTGTTTTATCAGACTGGTCAACACTGGAAGGTCATACTAAAAAAAGGAAAAAAAAAATAGCTTTGATACCAAAGTAACTGTTCTTTAAGATGGATCTTATTTCAGTTTTAAATTGGATACAAGATGCATGCTCTCTTTTCCTATCAGTTCCACATAGCTGTTAAAAAAAAGTGACAACCGTAAATGTCACTCCTATTTACATATACAACTGACATTTTACCACTTACCCGGTCTTCCTGTGGTGCCTCTGAGCAGGCAAAATAATACTGTAAAATCACATGCTGAACTTGCACAGACTTACAGAAATCTCCCTATGTTTTGCCTTTGACAGTAATTTGTATCACTCTGCCTATCTGACTGGCAAAACTTAGAATGCTGATGCAAGAATCAAACTGCAGAATCAGATACTGAGCTTTGAAGTGCATATTTTCTAATTCTTGTCGATGCATCATTTGAAGACCAGCAATGTGTTTGTGCAACAAGCCACTGATGATGTAGCTTTCACTTCAGAGCACCAGGAAGTCAGTTTCAATTCTGTTTCCTAAATAAGAGACAGAGTAACTAATGTGTTTGTGATAATCGTACATGTTACTTCAAAGGTCAGTTTAAGTGAACTTTGAAATAACCTATACTTCGGGGAAAAAATGTTCACCATGACAAAACTGTAACAATAAAATTTTCATCTTCACCGGGTACGTTCTGTCATAATTGTTACAAAATAATTAATTGCAATGTATCATTGTACATGTAATCACCAGGACTCCCTTCTGCTGCCAACTGGCTCTATGCTTGAACCACCAGTGAGGATCACCAGAGCCCAACTGGGATGTGTGGCTCATAAATACATGCATACATACAGCCCTGATTATGAGAGACAAATTACACCGGTATGAACATACGGAATAAGAGTCAACTGTCCAGATAACATTCATGATATGAAATATTTGACCTATGAAATGGAACTGATGAAGTCAGCTTCATGGTAAACCTGCTATCTTTACCCTCTTTTTACAATGACATTACTGTCAGTAGAGTGATTACACAGTCCTTGCATAAATTCTGCTTTGCAACTGTGAACAAATGCAAGATGCACTGTTTTCAACACAGGTCAGCAAAGGATCTGTGCCTTGCGTTCAACATATTTAGTTTCCATATGCACAGTTGGAGGCCTCCAACACTAGTTGTGATATCTACAACCTGAACGAAGCATCCTACGTACATTACAATCCTGTTAAAGGTCTCTGCTTTTCATTCTGTTCACATAAATTGATGATTTATTAGTTCCAGTCTTGCTACATGCTATGTAACAGTTCATAAAACAATAAAAAATCGCCAGATCCACGTAGTGTAAAAACTGTTACAGGGGTGCATTAACTCATTCCATACTATGGTGACAGGCAGTGCCAGAACCACCCACTCAAGACTACACATGTTGGTACTTGAATGAAAGCTCTTTTCATGAAGAATTTTAAATATGCAATTGTCGTCTTAAATCTAGGTAAATCTAGGGAAAAATCAGGGACTGGTATGGAATGAGTTAACACCCGACCCAAATTAGTTGCTGTTGAGTTGGCTCTGTAAGAGCCTGCCTGCATGGTCTGTTTGCAAGACCTGCCTGCATGGTCTGTTTGCAAGACCTGCCTGCATAATGAACATGCACTACAACCATCCCATCTGACCAAAATACTCTCCACACTGTCATGTCATACCCATTCATGGAAACTAAACTGCCACACCAATGCTACTCACACAGATCTGTAACAACTCCTGTTTGCTGCTAACCAAAACCTATAAGCCAGTAAATGATTCTATATGCAACATGGGGCCTATGGGTTTATATATTTGTGCTTTGACATAAATAATAAAATAATACTGCTCAAGTTTCAACAATTCAGCACCCACACTTTGATACAAATGCAGCTTCTGTGCTACATTTGTACATACAAATATGTAAATGATAAAGCTGGCCACTCTTAAGACAGTAGTATGTGATGGTAGGCAATGTTAAAGTGTTGTGAACTTGGATATGCTGGGATGTGCACTGGGATTGTAGTATTGTCGTCAGGCGAACCATCTACCTTTACATCACAGACAAATCCTTTTCTTGTGAAACTGCCATACACAGAATGAAAGCCTACAAAATGTAATATAATGTATCTTATAGTGCTGCCTCTTTATGGCACTGATAATGGTGTCCATGGAATTGAATGTTCAAGAGAAACTATCTATCACAAGGGGCCATGTAACATAAATATATTTTGCCCTGTGGTAGATATTTTTCTTCATTGATATGACCTCCTGTACTTTGTCTGACTTTAACATTTTATCAGCCTGCTATTAAATATTATGGTGGCATTTTGAAAGCCATATCACACACACACACGCACACAAAAAAGGTTGGTTGGGGCATGGTTCTGTCATGTCAGGTTTGTGGCCTAACTCCAAGGTTCCAATCTTCATCCAGCACTTTGGATTGCTTGATGAGCATGAAGAACTAACGTCAATGACGAACTTCACACAGCATTTTGTCATTTAGTTGTGCCTTCAGTTCAGTTTCCACTGTTATCTCCTCTATGTTTACACCTTGTTCCATGTGCCAAAATCAAAGTTTAGCTCTGTAACTCGATGATGGATCTCACAAAATCAAAGATGAAGTGTCCTTGCATCAAATGTACATCACATCAGTCTTCACTTGCTTCTATATCAGTAATGTATGCATTTATATCCTACTTTCCTGGATTTATAATGCCCTTTGATCAGCCTTTGGTCAGCCTTGTCACCAACTTTGAATTCCCCATTTGAAAAACATATACAGGGAATGCCACATCCCATAAGTTTTAAATTTTGTGTTTCTTTCCTTTTTTTTTCCAGTTTGTTTTATTTTTAGTCACACAAACATCAGGCAGCTTGAGTAGCAGCAACATATGCACATAATATTGAGCGTTCAGTCATGTATATTTTTTCACTCCATATGTATTTAGTTTCAAGATGTAAAATTAATATCTTTTTACACAGCACCAAGTTTATTGTCCATTTGAACCTGAAGATTTGTGTCATCTGGTCAGATGGATTTTCTCCATAACCTGCAATATACAAAAAGACGTGACAATCAGGCATGACCATGGTGACAATAAAACATGAAAATATATAATCATGTTGACAATGAAAATGTGTCATCATGTTAACAATCAAACATGACGATATATGAATCTGATGTATTAAGATTTTTTCCCCACATTCAATGGTCGTTATCTGGAATGTGCAGCAAATTGTATGCAGTCTCTGTGGAAGATGCAACCTGTAACATTTAATGTGAACTAAAAAAGAGCTCCATATCACATCTGCAATATATATGACACAGTCTTGTCCTTTCACACGGCTATGATCTTGTGAAACTTTTAATTCACCAAACTCAAAGCCCTCAATTTCAAACCTGTATTTGAAGCCCTGCAGGGACTAGGTCATCAAATTATCCTCTTTAGTTCACACTATGCCCAATCAGGCACATTATACACTGTTTTACAAGCATACCTATCTTTCACGACATGTCAACCTCACCGCATCATTTTTAGATGAACATTGTTATGTACTTACCTTTTCATACACTGTCCATGCAAGTGCTGACATTAAAGTTCTACGGATAGTTCTTGGCACTATACCTCTGAAAAACCCTTTCGACCCTTCATTCTGGAAAGTAAAACCAACAATGCATTCCATGAACTCTTAGTTAGGATTCCACTTTGCAGTGGTCCCTGGCTTGGTGGACCACAGGCTACTGGTGCTATGTCATTGTACCTCTAAGACGAGACCACCCATTGTGAGGGACCACTTCTTCAACAGTGTCTGAAAATATATCTGCAACCACAACAAAGACTGAAGCAACTGAAGACTTGGGTAATCTGCAGGACTAGTCTGCATTGGCACGACGCTGCAAACAGGAAACAAACAAGGCCTTGGAAAAGTACTGATGCCCTCTCTTTGAATCACTTGCCATCCAACACCAACTTCCAAGAATGTACTTATGAATCTTGAATATTAGTCAAGCTTTTCCAGAAAGTCCAACAAATAAATGATCACCTCACACAATTCTCTTCATATTAGGACCAATAAAAACGCACTTGTTTTTATTTACATTTGGGTACAAACATAAAGGACAGGAGGTGTTTTTTCTCTCATTTTAATTTTTTAAAAATTTTTGTATATTCGAAGAAAACTATCTACACTATAAATCTGATGCAACACATGCAAAGCCTCTTCTAAGTGGTAATTGTAAACATATATATTTTCATTTTTTACTTGCAGACTGACATTGCTTGGGAGGCCCATTATAAAAATACCGCAAAGATGTGAATTATTTTGCAAAACTCTTACATTAGCAAGAGGTTTTATGGCCCCCAACAAGATATTGCATAATCTATCCACAAACCCACCACCTCCCACTTATGTGAATGCCCAAAGTCAAATGTTCTAATATGCGGCATTCAAAATTTTCTAACCATAACTAGATTCAAATGACATACGAGACTGCCTGGTTACATGAACTAAAATCTGTAATACCATTTGGCCTTAAACTAACAAAACGATGACCTGTCACATTTTTCAAACAAGAGGCCCATGGGCGTTGTGCTCAGCTAACATATATTGCCATTACAAAATCACCTCTTTTAACTTGACAGGCATGGTTACCCCACAAAATTAAGTCAAGGTCACTGATGTTAAATAGCATTCTAGCATTTGACATGGTTTATATATCCTATAAATGTGGCAAGTCTAATCCAACTGCTTTTCCAGATATGGAATTTAACATCTTAAAACACATTTTGGCACATTATTTCCATCAAATTATAGGTGGCACCACTAGTATCATTAGCAACTATGAGTTTGACCTGCCCCACAATCCCACCAAATTATGTGAAGATCTGACAAAATTGAAAACACTAGAGTGTTCACAAGATTTTCACATTTTAACCCTCACATGGCATGACATTGTAGGTGGCCCCACCCATATTCAAAGGGACCTAGATTTTCACACACCTTATAAGTCCGGATTCACAGTCAAAAGATTTTCACATTTTGACCTGTATATTACATACAGTAAATGCTATTTTGAGAGATCACCACTGGGACACACCCAAAAGTGGTCACATAAAGCAGGTGGTCTCCCAAAGGAGAGTTCATTGTTGTGCCACCTGGCCAACAACTAACCTCTAGTATGAATTTTCATCCATAATTTAGATTCAAACATGCATGTTTCTACATTTATTACACCAAATTCCATCTGGCAGTCAGATGTTTATTTATCTGTTGATATCATAAACATATCTAGTTTTTGTAAACTCACTTTATCAAAACAGTTTCAGTAATCTTGCCAAAATTAGTGGATTTTACTTATCTAAATGGGGTATTTGTGGCTAGATAATTGGTATCTTGGGGCTATTTTGGGTGGTCACTGGTCAGGTTCTGCAGGGGGTCTCCCAAAAGAGGTAATTAACCATTGGAATGTGTTTTTGCACAAGAAATGTGGTCACAAAAGGCAGGTGGTCTCCCAAAGGAGGGGTCTCTCAAAACAGGTTTTACTGTAATACTTTAGGTGGCACCGCCAACATTGATGTTGACAAAGATTTAAGATTACCCCTATATTCAAACTGGCCATTTGACCATGACCTTCAACTCGGATTAAAAAACTGTGAACTCTTCCTGACATGTATTCCCTCTGTGACCTTGAGAAAGTAGGTCAGGGCCACTTATATCATGTAATATTGGACTTTCACAGGATACATGTTTGTTGAACATTTGGTGAAATTAGCCTTATAATTTCTGAAGATACTGAATTTCATAAATCTTACCAAATAATGAGTCAATTTTCTTTTTGCCTACAGGTGGGGCCACTAGTATTCAGATGATACATAATCGTCTTCAGAATATTTCCACCAAATTTTGGAAGGATCCAACACACAAGAGCACTTTCAATTTTTTTCACTTTTTGAGCCCTGTAGTAATCTACTAGATGTCATCAATAATGCAGGAAGCCTAGACTTTTATGCATACAATATGTCCACAGAAATTCAAGTGGCTAATTTAAAAATTATAGATGTTACCATGTTGACTAGCAAATGATTACGGATGGAATGACAGACCAACACGAGTGATCAGATAAGCTCTGTGAGCTATGATCAGCAGAGATATAAACTTACCTGCATGGACTGTCACCAAATGGTTTTGCTTTTCAGTGCAAGTCAAACATTTAAGCAACAAGAACTTTCATCTGAGCATTGCCATTGACCATGCTGGGTGATAACATCATGCATTATTTCTTCCATGTCAACATGGTTAACACACTATCTCGTTCAAAACCAGCATGCTAAATACCTCTTGTATTACTCACATTTATCAAGTATGAAAAATTCATAGCTATGACTGGCAAAGTGTGGTAAAATATGACACATCATATCTTATTTTGGGCAATGTGTGAAGGCAAAAACAAAAACAAAAACCGCCCCATGCTTTCTTTTTCTTCTCCAAGCCAAACAAAGAGTGTGCAGACTAGGCTGGGTACATGTAAATTTAGCTGCCAAGAAACAGTGTCACACACCTGTCTGTATGACTGTAACAAAACTATCATTAAGATTACTTCCTTAAATTAATGTATTCCTAGATAAACTGAAACCTCTTGGGTTTCAGAACTTACCTGATAAACAAAAACTGCCGCTTTCCGTATTGTCCGAAAGCGCCCAGGACAAAGCTGCATATGTGTTTTGACCACATCACAGGGCTGTGTTGCCACTGAGGACAGACCACCTGCTATTATTCCACAGCAAAATAAAACGATTGGCCTCGGGTTTTCTGTGTCCAAATCTGTCAAATATAAAACCAGCATTCAATTACCCATTTTGAACTTATCCACCTTTCAACTTTGTTTTCTGTGCATATATCAAGGGACCACAAAATTACTGAAAGTCAGAAACAGTTTACTTTTGTTAACAAGTTTGGGTTTCTTTCTTTTTTTCCTCCTGGTTTGATCAGACTTCTAAGTTTTCTTAATTAGTCAGGTTTTTTTTGCACATATTTATCAAAACTTGTTCAGTTCACAAACTCTAATCAGTTTTGTGTAACAAAGCTTTTTTATCATCACATTTACATGAAATATAGCATCAGCATTTCGATAACTCTTCTCTGCTGTGTATTACTCTCTGGGATATCTTAGGGACATCCACACACCACCACGCCCATTTTTGTCAGACATTACAGATCCAGGTACACAAAAAGTAATGCACTGATGAAACATGAAATGTATATCACTGAAAAAGTGATTACAATACTATTATATCAGTATTATTCTTTTGTAACATTAGTCTTCTCTATTCATGAAAATTGAAGCAGTTTTCAGTTTAAAAATATGGTAATGATTTGATTTCAATTGTATTACTTATGGTTTTTGTAGAACAATTGTGGCATAATGAAACAGATGTGTGCACAATACAGTACACTGATGTCAAAGTAAGCTAGCAAAAACTTAGACAAAACCTCAAATTGGAAAGGTTTTTTCTGAGCAATGCCAGTTTCATTTTAACCCTTTGATTGTTAATTTTGACACAAGTTCATGTGCTCCGAGTCGGGCATAATGATACTAGACCAGTTCTTCCTAAAAATGGCCCTTCCTCCAAGTGCCACCATGCCTACAATTGAAGATACCAGAATGGTCTGGGTCAACAGCTGTACTTGCGTGCAACTGCACCCAAAGCATGCTACGGCCAACAGCTGACTCATTCTGAACTTGGCAGTGAAAGAGTTAAGCTGTAATACTTAGCTTTTGCAGGGCCCACAAGAGTCTAACAGTTTGGATATAATGACTGTAGCTATCACTGGATCCACAAGAGTCTAATAGCTTTGATATAGCTATCACTAATTATTGTAGCTATCACTGGGCCCACAAGAGCCTAACAACTTGGATATAAATACTGCAGCTATCACTGGGCCCACTAGAGTCTTAACAGCTTGGATTTAATTTCTAGGTTTTGCAACTCTGGAAATTTGTCTATCAGCTTGATTAGTACAAATCTTTTAATAACAATATTCTTCAACATTAACTAAAATATTAGAGCATTAATGATACTCCTGTCAATTGGATAAACAGTATACCAGTAAGAATTTAGAAACACACATATCTAGTATGAAATATGTTCCGTTGTTCTACCACTTAAAACGGGGATGCCTCAAAGGTCCACATTAATTTTGTACAAAAGTGTCACAATGTAGTTATAGCTGCAATTTATCTTGACATCAATTCAAATGACAATCTGACATTTATATTCCAAAAACATTTTTTCAGCTATTTTCTGAAAACATGAAAAATGTAGACTCTCAAATCTCATCCTTTCACACATTTATATTTTCTAAAAATTTTGGGCAAGTGTTTCTTAGTGGACCTTACTATGTTTGGTGCCTCTCCTGTCTCAAATTTTTGCAAAGTTCATCCATTCATGAAAACGTAAGCATTACTTTCTGCAAGGGTACATTTTTTTTTATTTTTTACTTGCGATATTTCTGGCAATCTGTACTTGTAAGTTTACATTCTAAATTTCTTTGGTTCTCCCTGACTTTCAAAAACAAAACATTTTCAATGCCTTGTTTTTATTACAAGCTGAAAGAAAGTTCTAAAGAAGCTATAGTAGATTTTTCTTTATACAAAATACCTGCTCAAGACTGGCTGGAAAGGTATGCCCTTATAATTGAACATAAGAAGTCCAAACATGTGCACACCAGATATGTCTGCAAGAATGAAATAACCAGCTACATTCTAGCAAACATGATGAAAGATAAAGGAAGGCAGATCAGATTATGGTACCCTACCTGAATTAGTCATAGAGCTTGTGTGAATGACAATTTCTCTTTTTGTTCTTTGTTTGTTCTTTGTTTGTGTGTGTGTGTGTGTGTGTAGCCCAACAGCAGGCAAGCCATGAACAGAGTTTGCTGACTGTCACTTGAAAAAACACCAGAAATTGAACTGACGATCAGACCTCCTCAATCACAGCTGTTGCAGGCAAATCCATGGAGACAGTGCCTTTCAGGCAGCCAAATATAATGGTTGGAACCACTTTCACGCCCCCCCCCCCCCCCCCCCCCCAAGGAAATGTCTTCCATCAATTGTGAAGCAAGACCCCGGATACAGTGTTTCTAAATTACCATTTTTTAGTTGACGTATATGAAGACACTTTTTACATGGTGGCCAGGCAGAGGAAACTTTTCTTGCTATGAAGCCTGATGACTGCATCAAACACATTACTTGAGGCAGCACCCAGGTCTGCGTACCCTTAAGTTCTTATGAAGAAACACACAACAGAACAAATACAATCCTTTTTATATTAGAGAAACCATGCTGTGCATCAATCAAATTGTCTTTAGCACAAGCTCTATGGGCATAGAATCTGATCTGCTTCCCCTGCCAAACATAATGAAAGAAATTCAGACAAAAGACCATTTGTTCGGACATTTTTGTAACTACTGTTTCTCACAGAAAGATCCATGAAGCAGAGGTGTACCACTGAAATCAACTACAAGCACGTACACATGGAATAAAATTCTGAACAAAAGGGCAGAACATTTTCACTTTTATTTCCATAAAATCATCACCAAGCAGCTAAATTACTTTCAAGTTTAAATGAATGAAACATCACCTGATAAAACTGAGATAAATATAGTTTTGTGTTCTTTCATTTCTTTGCAGACTGAGTTTGACGTCTAATTAGTAACATGTATTTTCCAAAAAGAGAAACTGAAATGTACTGCAGAAATTTATGGTCAGTTTGTCAATTATTTCTTCCATTTTGTGTGGCTTTGTTTTCGACTGAATTTTTTAGTGGCACAAGGATTATTTGTAAGGTCATGTCACTCACAGTACAAACCATGAAAAAAAGACGGAAATGGCAAGAATTTGTCCACCCCCTACCCCTTTGTTTTAAATTCACAATGAAATTTTCAAGAACACACAATCCTGGTACCAGTCACTCTACTGGCTCTTTCAGTTTGAGCTGGTGACAAGTCACATCACATGACCCCTGAACCGATGTCACTGGCAAGCTCCTCCCCCCCCCCCCAAAAAAAATGTTCGAAATGCTCGTTACAAGAACTTTCAAAGTTTTCAAACTGGAAGCCCATGACGAAAATGGCACATACTTAAGTGATATGCATACTGCCAGCAACATTTGGTACACATCAACCTCCCCTGTGTGTATACAAGTTGACGAGATACCCCATACCACAGCAGGAAATACCCATACCACAGCAGGAAAAAGCCCTTTCATGGACATTCTTGCCATTGCAGTTCTTTTTTTCAAATGGAAAGCCACTATAACCAAGAAGTTACAACCTTATGGACACAACAAAGTGAACTCACACAAGAGGACTGTGACAGTCATGTGCTCAACTGATATTTTTAAAGTAAAAGTCCAGAAGGCCTGCCCCATGAAGTATGCTGTCGTATATTACCTTATGAAGGACAGTAATTGTTTCATATATATATATCGGTTATTTACCTGTCGTTTAAAAACAAAACAAAAAAATTAACTGAACATTACTTTCCAAGTTAGGCTAAAACATATGCAGTGTGGCTTTTGGCAACAGCAAATGAGGGTTGCCAATACCATGGCAACAAGCTCAGTGCTGACACACATGCATGTCGATTCGACAAAATACCACTTGCTCGTGGTTAGCGAAGAATGGTCCCAGCGATCAGCTGATGCTACCTAATACACTACAGTGGCACCTGTTTTCAAAATGAAGCCCACTGAAACCCTCATACTATAGTTTGAATCCTGAACACAATATTTTTGCCTCCTTTAAGTGTTTCCCATATTGTAAATTCCTTCTGTGTACTAATTTTTGGCTTATCCCCATTGAATCCCATTCAACAGATGCCCTCTTAAATATCCAGTGACTAATTCTAGTAGTAATGTCAGTGTTGGTCTTACCAGCACTTCTTTTGATGTAGTTAGGTAGCTAGACTGATAAGCTATACTCATGTCCCTACCCACATGTTTACAAAGAGTCAATCTTGCCTGATGCCACACTCTTTGAATCTCCCAAGTCTTCAGGGCTTCACGGACACTTTTTGTCAGTAAAAGGACCATAACTCTCTAAAATACACTAACCCTATTATCTAATTGTATATGTCAGAAATGATTGCTCCTGCTGTCTACACATAGATTTGTGGCCAAAAGATGGGAAATTGGCACAAATGAATATAGCCTTGGGCTACATAAGCCACGAATAGATCACTGTGATCCTTGTGTCACTGCACATGAGCGTGTGTGCATGTGCCAAGTTTCATGGAACTATGGCAACACCAGTGACAGGATATGAAGACAATAAGATAAGCCAGACTGGTTTCTGACCTGTAACAATTCTCATCAGTGCTAGGTGGAGCACCTTACTGACCAAGTAGTTTCAAGGATTTTTACTGATTTGTCTAAAAAAAAAGTGCAATTGAATAAGCCAAAAATCATTGAAACATGACAAATACATGTATACTTCACAAATTGTGTAGGGTGCCAACAAAGGTATATACCTGCTACATTTCAAGTTGGTCTGGCTGACAGTTTTTGAGAAGTTGAACATGTATTGTAAATATGCAGTAACATGGCAATTTCCATTGGCATGTAAGCTTATTGAATGCGTAACGAACAAGAAAAAATCATCAAAAAATCCCCCTAAAATCAATGAAGCATGACCAACTGAACAAACTTGGCAGAAGTCCACCCAAGGTACATCCACAAGTTTGAAGCCAGTCCAGCTACTACTTTTGAGAAGTAAGAAATGAGAATTGTTGAAGGTGGATGACAGATAGCTGAACTGACCATCATAAGATAAGCTCAACCTCCTGACAAGTCAGTTGAGATTACAATTGGCTAAGACATTACAAGGTATTAATCATATCACCATAAGGCTGTGTAAATGATTCCATATTAATACCAACATCCACAGAACTGTATGCAACAAGTAACTTACTTCATGTCCCAAAAAGCTTAATAACATGTTTTGTCTTTGCAATACCCTTCACTTTTACCTGGTTTGTCAATTTATGTAATTATGACAGGAACCAGTAATTTGCTGAATACATTTGACACATGTACTGACTGACCAAATACATGTACAGATTGGCTGAATACATGTACTGCATGTACAGGCTGACAGAATACATGTACTGCATGTACAGATTGACTGTATACATGTACTGCATGTACAGATTGACTGTATACATGTACTGCATGTACAGATTGACTGAATACATGTACTGCATGTACAGGCTGACAGAATACATGTACTGCATGTACAGATTGACTGTATACATGTACTGCATGTACAGATTGACTGTATACATGTACTGCATGTACAGATTGACTGAATACATGTACTGCATGTACAGATTGACGGAATACATGTACTGCATGTACTGCATGTACAGGCTGACAGAATACATGTACTGCATGTACAGATTGACGGAATACATGTACTGCATGTACAGATTGACTGAATACATGTACTACATGTACAGACTGACAGAATACATGTACTACATGTACAGACTGACAGAATACATGTACTACATGTACAGACTGACGGAATACATGTACTGCATGTACAGACTGACGGAATATATGTACTGCATGTACAGATTGACCAAATACATGTACTGCATGTACAGGTTGAGCAAATACATGTACAGCTAGAGAGCATACACATACAGCTTGAGAGCATACATGTACAGCTTGAGAGCATACATGTACAGCTTGAGAGCATATATGTACTGCATGAACTGACTGCCAGGCGATACACCCAGAAGAGAATTTTGCCAAATGCTACATGTTCAAAAGAGCAACGCACGGCAGTACAACATTCATAATGCATAATACTCTAATCAATGTTTCATTGTCTGGAATTGGCTACTTAATTCTGCTTCTGTGAGAACAGTATTAATGCATTAATCACTGAGATTCTGCATACAGTTCTTTGGAGCATGTAATATATGCATGCCTATGGAGGAGAAACCCTGACTAGTCACACAAATGCACATGTTCATAAGAATTGGAACAAAGACCAGTCTATAAATTCAGACAACAAAGGCATCTAGGGTATACTGTTGTAAACATTCTGAATTTGGGAATCCCTGACAAATGTTTAATTTCATTACAGAATTAAACAAACTTAGTGGTGAGCTCTGTGGAAGCTTTTATGCTCAAAGATAAATCTGACAGGGTTTTTCCTCATACGAAACACAAAAAAGAATTGACTCAACACACACCACCCACTGGTAATCAAGTTTAGCAAGGTAAGCAAAATATATGTATATACCCACATTTCTTTGCATATTTCTTGGTTTCATTGTAGAACATAAGGTAGATCCCCGAGAATGGCGCGTCCCTCAGCAGTGTTGCAGACAGACCACTGAACAGACCTATTGTAAGAATGGAAATAAAGAATAACATGCTCATTCCTGATACAAATTAGCAACTTTTCAACGATACAACTCATCTCACATGTAACATGGTCCCCTCTTATCGGGCAAACCTGAATGCACCAGAAATGAGACCTTTGGGAAGAGGGCATCTCTTCAGGGAGGGAATATGATGAAAATGTCCTACTAGTGGGACGGAGGGCATCTCTTCAGGGAGGGAATATGATGAAAATGTCCTACTAGTGGGACAGAAGGCGGCCTCTTCAGGAGAGCCATATAGGAGGGGAACTACTGTAATCCACTATGTTCAGTGCGTAAAAGCTTACTGAAACAAACACTTGTTAAACATTACAATGATATATACTTACTGATACTCAGCTTACCTATATCCATTCATTTAACTACATTGCTCCTCTTATCACTGGGGGCAGCAAGGTCTACAGAGAAAGAGAGATGGAATATAAGAGACCAAGGAGTCCAGTACACTTGGATTCATCAAGCTTACTGTTGAGCAAACCAAAATCATTACACCACATCCCAATAACAGGACTTTAATATGCCTTCCAAGATACGGGCCTAACATGTTTTAACCACTAAAAAATCTGGACTTACAGCTGAAGATGATGGTGTGAAGGCACAACCATGTCATTATGCATTTTACAACTGAATCAGGAATATGATAGGCTCATACTACAATAGGAGTCTCAAAACAATTCAAGAGTAGCTCAAACTGCAAAGCTGTAAGAATATATATACATATATGTGTGTATATATATACAAATTTGGATTAAAAAGCACAAAATACGGTATAAACTGGAAAATTAACATCCATGAATGTATAGTTGGACAATTTCTTACACGGACATGACCATGACGAGTTAGGTCAAAGGGCAACAGCCAGGTCAAAAGGATGAGCACCCCCCCACCCCCCCATGTCAATGTGTGGTAACCCAAGATAGAGACTCCTGACTCTCACGGCTAATCTTCTGCAATTTTAACCTCGAAAAATGTTTTAGACTTAAGTTGAAAAACCCACCATAAGCATTTGGGGGAGTTATTTATAAAGTTCACGTATTTTAAATTTAAGTACCAAATTTTGGACTTAAGTTTGAAAACAAAGCATTTTTGCACTCAAGTTCCAAGTACTATTTTGAAAAATATTTCCCCCCCCCCCCCCCCCCCCCCCCCCCGGGATTCTACAGGAGTTTTCACTTCAGATCTGTGACTGAAAACTTCCAGAGATCACCATGTAGATCATACAATATACAAATTAAATTTATGACACAAATACTGAGGCTAAAGATACAGCATGAAGAACAGGAACAGAACACTTGATGTGAAACTCCAATCACATACAAACAGTGTGCAAACTCATGGACATGTTCAAAGGGAATGGTAACAGATTATTGCAAATTAAAGGCCATGCTTGTTTTGAAAAAAATAATAAAATAGGAGTTAGGCCAACCTGCTTTTGTATTTTCCATTGTCAGTACATCATGATCTGCGCCTTTAACTGTGTCTGCACTTCAGTTTAGTGATATGAAAATCACAATTTCTTGGGAGTTCTGACTTTCAAGATAGCTTATTAGCCATGTATCCTGTCCCCTGAATTTTTGTCCACGAGTTTATGACCTCTGCTAGATAATTTATACACAATACATTTGAAAGTTGTAACAAGGTCAACTGCCCATCAGTCTGTATGTTCTTTCTTTAAAATGATGTAGTTTCACACAACAAGGTTAACTGACATGTTTCATAGTATATTTTTATATCACACAGTTCAGACATTTTAAAACTTCTTTTGGTACAGTATCGTACTCTTTTAATATAAATATTCAAATGTTAAGAGTCTGAATCTGAAGATATAATTGCCACAGTTCTGAATATGCTCAAGCATGGACTCTGAATAGGCATGTTAACCCTGTACACAGAAAGTTACAACCAATGATCATGTAAAAGTTTAGGTATATCGTATATGCACAAAAAACTTAATAAATACATGGGTCCTGCAAGCTTGAAAATGAGGTCAAGGTCAATAAAATATTATCCAGTCAAGAAATAGCGTAAAGGTACAAATGAGGTAAATTTGAGGTCTGTGTGGCCAGTAAATTAAGATCCCATGCTCACAAACAAATGTTGGACACAGTGAACTATACATGAAACCACACATATGAATGGAGGGATAAACCCAAAACGTCACCTGTTCCCCTTTGGGGTAAACCCATAAAAACTGAATTGTAAGAATGAATGGCCAGACAGGAGAAATCTTTCCACAAGCTTGAACTAAAATGTGAACTTTGGTGAACCTGAGATACAAATTCCCCCAAGGGTATGCAAGTGGGTTTGGGATATATTTTAGGAAGTGTAGTCTTGTCTGCATTTACCGAGTCTTGGTTCATAGGCAAAGTAAAATTGGTGTTGATACCATCAAAACTTACAAATATAAAAGTCAGAAACTGGTACTAAGTTAGTCGTAGCATTGTGAGTATGTGTCATTTTGATTCAAGAAAGATCAGTTATGTCACAGAAGTTATTGTTACCAATAGAAGGAAAATGAGATTCCTTACCTCGGACTCCTTCTCCTTTGTATATTGCAACAAATGCCTGACCGACACTTTTGTATCCAAACTGCCCACTCTGAAACGTAACAGTTTAAGCATTTTATATGTCACATCAGGAGTCAAAAATTAGCAGTTGCACTAGACAAGCTCATTAGCTCTGGGACAAGTTCAAGTGGCTACATTAGTTGCCCATGAGCAGCTTCATATTTTTGTAAGGATACAGTGGTACCTGTCTTGAGAGACCCCTCCAATGAGAGACCGCATATCTTTTTAAGACCGCTCTCTCAGAACACTGTGCTATCTTCTTCATGTTATTATATCTCTAATGAAAGACCACTTGTTTTGAGAGACCACATTTTCAACTGCCGCAGGGGGCGGTCCCTCAAGACAGGGACCACTGTACTCACAACAGCAATTTTTGTGTTGCATCTCAGTCATTTCTGAAAATGTGATTGACTTTGAAAATTTCTCTGCGTTTATTTGTATATATACAAATGTAATTTGTATTATTGATTAAAAAGGCTACTGCACCATTAAGTATGCCACCTGGCATAGTGACAGTGACCCTGGCCTAGCTGCTGGGACAGCTTGGGAGCCCTGACAAATGAGGGAGCAAAGTGGAAAATAAACTGAACCATTACAGCTTTATTGCTTCCTTTGTCAGAGCTCCAAGGTGTCCCAGCAGCAAAGCCAGGGTCATTACGCCATGTGGCATACTAGATAGTGCAAAAGCCTCTTCTAGATGACCAACAACAATTGGGACTGCAACAAAGTGAACTCAAATGAATCTATGTGAGGTTAAAAATCCCTGTTGGATGCTATGACAAAAGACATATTTCCTATTTATATTTTACTTATATCAATATTCTGCAATATAATCAATTAGATGAATGGTGCTAGAAACTTCAAAAAGGTGCAAATCCATCTGAGATCACTTCTCATGTGATAGCATTAAGAGGTCATACGTGTCAAGTAAATGTGCTTGATTTTCTGCTGATGGCAGATTTAATTTTACAAGCTTTCCAGTGAGGACACAGATATTTATGGGCAATGCTAGAAATGATCAGAAAAAATAAAGACTGTCAGCCACCTCTGGTACACTGTTGAGAAAAACTGACTTATTTGCGGTTTGCCACTGACCTCGTATCTAGTTTTGATGACAGTGAAGGGCAACATGGATACTCCCGCAACACACCTGGCACTGGCTCCCATCAACATCGACCCTAGTGGGGATGTATCATTTGTTCTGAAACCAAGGGCTCCACACATGAACATCATATACACAACATGCATCTTGTGTGTCAGCATTCTTAGTTTTTTATTTTAGTGTCCAGTCTTGGTTTGAACTTGAGTAAGGAAGTAAAAACTTCAGTATGCTTGTTGGTTAATTTTTTACTCTTGGGATCCACTGAAAAAGGAAAATGAAACAAGAGGACCCTGGGCTTAATGCTCTGTGGATTGAATATATTTCAGAAATTAATTTTTGGTGATGGTGGTCAGCAGAGCATTAGGCCCAAGGGCCTCTTCATCACCAAAAATTAATTTCTGAAATATATTCAATCCACAAACTTGAAAAATTAATCAAGGTTAGACATATTATGCAATATGAAACTTCCACAATACCCATTTGTGGTATATTTGGGATCACTCGCCTCATTCTTCATCTTGACATTGAATTAAATACCATTTTCTTAGGTGCTTAATGACCTTGAAAAATAGGTCAAGGTCACATAATCATTGGGTCATGGTGACCAATAACATAGGTCACCAAGTTGAGTTTTATATACAATGTACTTAAGTGCGATTTGGATCTAAAGGCTCTCTTTGTCAATAATGTCCAAACTACACCCTACCATTACAAAATTACATCTTCCAACTAAAGAGGTCTGGTTGCTTCACAAAAATAAGTCAAGGTCACTGATCTTACATAACATATTAGCATTGGACATGATCTATATATTCTATAAATTTGGCTTGTCTAATTCAATTATTTTTGGAGATATGGAATTTCGTATCTTTCAAGACATTTAAACTCTTAATTTCTGTCAAATTATAGACAGTGCCACGAGTATCATAACCAACTGAGATTCTGACCTCTTCTACAATCCCACTTAATTTCATCAAGATATCCATCAAAAATTAAGGATGCTGGACTGGGCACAAGATTTTCACACTTTGACCTGCATATTACTAATATACATAAATACAATACGTGGCACCACCAAGATTGTGGTTGACAAAGATTTTCATACACTTTATAACTTCTAACATTATATGGGCCTTACTCATAAAATTGTGGAGTGCAGAGCGTTCACAAGATGACCCCATTATTCAAACTGGCCATTTGACCTTGAGCTTCAACTCAGATAAAAAAAAAATTGTTCAAAATATGCGCTGCGCATCCAGCTTTCCATACATGATCTGTTTGTTCAAATCCGATAATTATGGGTAATAACTTTTTGAGTTATTTAAGAAAAACAATAAATTTGGACAACCGCCAGACTCCATAATAACTGGGTCACAGTGACCTATAAAGTAGGTCACCAATTAAAGTTTCATGTACAATGTAATCAAGTGCAATTTTGGTCTGAAGGCTCAATTCTCTTTGCCATTGATGTCCATTCCAAGCTACCCTTTGCCATTACAAAATCCCCTCTTTCAACTTTTCCGGTATGGTGACCTCTTAAAAATACATCAAGGTCACTGATATTATATAACATTCTAGTATTGGACATGGTCTATATATCCTATAAATTTGGCAAGTCTAATCTCATCATTCTTCCAAATATTGAACTTCATATCTTAAAACATACTTTAGCTCATAATTTCCATCAAATTATAGGTGGCGCCACTACTAACTCAAGGAACTCAGACTTTGACCTCTCCCCACAATCCCACCACATTCCTTGGAGATTTGCCAAAAAGATGCTATTGTTCATAGACTTTGAAATTTTGACTACTATATTGCATAATACTGCAGATGGCACCGCCAATATCCATTTGGACCTAGATTTTCGCACACCCTTTAAGTCCTGAAAGTTATATTGGGCTAACTTGAAAACTATGGACAGCATCACGCTAAGGAACAAAAGTTTATGGACGGGCAGACATACATGAGCGGTCGCATAAGCTGTCCGACCTTAACTCAGCAGAGCTACAAATTGGCATTCAGACCCCCAAGGGTAATTTTAAATGGAAAAGCCCTCACTTCTTTACACATGTCAAGTTTGGCATGTGAGCTATGAATTTCTACTTATCACTCCCACAGACAGAAGTTGTATGGATAGTGTTTAAGCATACTTGGTCATCACAATAAAAAATTAATAATTTTTTTCCTTTTTGGTGGTAACCCACCTACACATGTAAAAAAAAAAAAAGAACGCATGTGAGCTGAGATTGACATGTGATTGCTTGTAGTGTAATTTGTAAAAGAACCAAAGTACTGTTTGCAGTTGCAGGCATGCGTGCATTCTGACTCAAATATAGATTGTTTGCTTTGCTTTTTATGTAACATACTTAATCCTTTTAGTAAGCTCTGTGGTTCAGTGATTTGAGAAAATATCTTTTCTGACATAGGCCGTGATATGCAGCCAATTGGAACATTGAGCAAACAGTGAAGAATGCCACCCCAACCAAGCCTAACCAAAATGAGGTTCTAGACCATGTGCTAAATCACAGCTATGCATGGACAACCTCTGTTTCCTTTATCAACTTGGGAAACTTGTGTATGTTTGTCAGGGCTTTGGAATCACAGAATGCTCATAACATACGCTATAAAGCAGCATATTTCACACTATTTCATCATTTGTAGAATGAAAAATTGGCATGTGCTCTACCCATATACAATAAAAGGTACCCACTAAGTTTACACACTTAGGTAGCCAACATGATCACAACAAGAGGCCCATAGGGTCTAATGCTCTGCTGGCATCCTGGCTATATTGCACTTGTTCATTTCAAAGTTGTGAGTCCTCAAGTGGCTTCTGAACATATAAAGCTTATGTACATTTAATGTAAAAATTGTCCACTAGATGGCACTTTGCTCCATATGTAATCATAGCTTACTTGTGCAACTCCTGTGAATATTGTTCCACATGCCAAGACGACAATGATTGAGTCCTTAACTTTATGTCCTCACTGACCTTGTGACAGAAGATCAAGGAACCCAGATTATGTGATAGAAGAGGCCCATAGATTCCAGATTTAATATTAGTTCTAATAGGGATATATGTTCTTCCAATTTCCCTGTACTTCATCTCCATTGTTCAAAGCACACAGGTCATCTATAAAACTTCTTGTGTGAAAATATGATCTTCTTGCAGCTGTAAAGTTTGTTTTTGCCAATTCCTCCATCCGTTTTGATTCATAATAATGTAAATGAAGGTTGGCAATATATGGGGCTGGATCTGTTCCCATTCGTATGCCTGCTATTTGTTGATAGACTCTGACGGAGGGACAGACATGAACGCTCGCAAAAAGCTCTGCAACCTTTGGTCAGCAGAGCTAAAAAGAGAATTTTGATCTTCAAAGGATTATCCAGACATAATGAATTTAAGACAGCCAGTGTATTAATAAGGGCTCTGCAATGCTGTTTTTCAATAGCAGTCCTCAGGGCTAGAAAGTCTGGCATTTCACTAACCCATTGTCCAAGAAGGTTGTCCATATATGCAAATATCATTTAGAAAAACTAAAATTTCTGGTTGCACCCCAGGCTACTGTTTAGCAATTCTAACTTGTCCTGATTGGAATTTGACTTGTCCTGGGCTTGCAGACATGCAAGTTTGTGAGCCCTGCTTCATTACCATTAAGAGTTCACCAACCTCACCAACGTGCTTGATAAACAGTTACTAGTCTGCCAGGTGCTCATGTAGGTGGAGTAAAACATTCCACAAACATCTGGATATTTGAGATACATACAAAAATACACCATTATACCTGACCCCAAAATGTTAAATTTGTATAAATACAGGTTAACAATCTGATGATACAGGGCTAGAACTGCAGGACAAGTATCATTTTCTGACACTTCAATATGTAATCTTTCAAATCATGTAAACATTTGATTAGTTTGGCCATATTTTTTTGTTTTCATAACTATGTCAGTTATCATGAAATGCCCCATCAACTGATAAAATAACTTAAAGCCACTGGCCTGAAAACAAGTTTGCTGATATGCACTCTGTGGAAGCACTCACCCTACATGATTTTTTATCCACTGTAGTGAACAGAAGTACATCCCAATGCCAGGCACTGTGCGGGTCAGTGACTGCAATACAAATTTTATATATGTTCATTATTGGTCATCTTGTCAATGTGCCTTCACAATATACAAACTAGACTTTGATTAATTTTTTTTTTAGTATTTAATTTGTCATACATAATGTCACTTGCACAGTTTTTATCATTTCCATGTGGTTATCAACTATTATATTTAAAACAAATTCTTGCATGTACTATTCTTATAACTTCTATAGAAATGATGAATGAGACTGATAAAAGTAGAGACTCACAGGAGCAACACCCTTCCATAGCCCAAGCAACTTCTCCTTGCGCACCACATGACCAACCACTGTTAGTATTCCTGTAGGTCCACTTCTGCAACATCACAATACAGAAAATAACTAGAAAAGATGATTTGCTGCATAGCAAATCAGTGTGTGGGTCTTCAAAGCATATAGGTACGGCAATGTACAACTATTTCATAACTAGCATTACCACTGAGCCCCAGCGCGGCTGTGGACCTAGGTGTGAAAGCGGTCTCTCCGCTTGACTTTCGTAGCTAACAATGCTCATATCATTCTCATTTTACCATTCATCATAATAAAGTTTATATCATTAGATTCACCACATTTTAAGCTTTCTGTTCATATATTTTTTATGGGTATAATCTCATATTCAACTGATATGATGGCTGAGTGAAAATCCAGTAGTGCGTCAGTTCAGCCACTTTCTCACCCAAGCCAGCGTGGGTCAACTTTCCCGCGGGTTCCCAGGCACATTCATTCACAAAAACTATTCTGGCGTGGTTAAATGATGTCATGGAATATTTTACCTTCATGGACCAATCAGAGCACAGTATGAGCTTTCAATTGGTGTAAGCAAAATTTAAATACTACAAGTGGAAGTAATCGTCCTGGCGAGGTAAGTTCAAGGGTCGACTTTGAGTGAGAATTTAGACCAGAAAGAATGCCGCGCAGACACTGGAATGTCCATAATTATAAACTTCAATCTTTTCTGAAAATAACGGTGTGTTTTTTATGTTCAGAAAATGATATTAAATGCCGCGACTTTTGCTTTTAAAATGTCTTGTTCAAAGGGCCATGTTGCCGTCAGCGCGTAGTAGTAGTTCCGTGCCTTTGCCGCTAAGGCGACACTAACAGTTGGGAGAATTGATCAATAATCGGCGAATGCGGACATGCATGTCAATTTTGCGCAATAAACATAAAATTACGTTTCTTGTGCCCCTGATATTCATGCATTAGTTGAAAAAGATATAATTTTCCTTAAATATCCTGTTTGCAACGATCGATAGGCAATTTTGAAGAAATTCTGGACCAAAACTGAGCATGAATTCTGAAATGAGCGATAATTGGGAGCTGTGCTTTTCGATCGTAATTTTGATTTTTTTTTCGTCAAAATCTTCACATAAGAATTAGTTTATGACTTTCAGCAGTATTAACTATCATTTCAAGGTTGTTTACATTAATTTAATGAAGATATCCAGTAGTTTTATGCTAAAATGAGTTGTATTTTCCATAATTCTGTCATGGCCTTGGTGCCAGATACCAGTGGTATGATCAGATGATTATTCATGTCACCAAGTTTTTCAAACGAAATAAGTTTTGTGGTTCGAAAATAAAATGTAGGTTTGCATTTACCTCCAATTGGGGGTAAATTGCCCTTTTCAAATCATGAAATACCCCCTCAACAAAATTCAAAGGGTCACAACTTCTTGTATTTTCTCTGTAAATACTGCAAAAAAAAAAAAAAAAAAAATGCTGAAAATTTGACTCTGCCTCAAGTTGTGACCCCCTGAAAAGAATTGCTAATGCAAACCCTGGCTTGCCTATTTCCATACTTAAATAATTTATTTTAAAACTACACAATTTAAAAATCATTTTGATTTATTTTAATTTGTGGGGAGGATATTTTTTATGGTTGAATTAATGATAAATAGACATACTTCTTAACCCAATTAGTACTAGTACTAGTAGCACTGAACTACCCAACATGAACAGAAGTCAGAATAAATTTTCAAAATCAAGTTTTCAATTGCAAGTTGCAGACTAATCATGGCTATGTTCATTTTATAAGTAATAATAAAAATGTTTCATTTACTATTTCTGATATCTGAGAGAATAAATTATTTTTTCAGAAAAAAACAACAGAAAATAAATTTCATTCTCTAATTTTTATATAAAACACGGTTTAATTTATCTTGCAGTGAATGTGATGGCGAAGGATCCAGATAAGGTTTATATTGGAGAAAAAACATGGGAATTAAATAGCACAGAGACATTGAAATTGTTGAGGTTCTATCATCGAGAGGATTCAACTTTTTTTGCGTGTTTCAATGACACAGAACACTTGATTTTACACAAATGACAATGTTATTTATATTATTACAGAAGACAGAATAGAATAAGGATATTTATGAAAATTAATAATACAAATTGCAACTTTGCAAGTACAATGTCTTCAGATATATGTCATGATGAAATGGAAAGTATACAACAGTCACTGAGTCGGTGTTAGTAAGAATGGAAGGAGCGTGGCACTGAAAATTATAAATTGAAATTATTAAATTGTGTGCCATAACATTGTATGATTTATTAAATAAAATGTGTCTCTGTAAAAGTTTGTGAGGATTCTGTAATGTTGATGACTTTAAGCTGAAAGACTTGAACTAGTTAAAGCCATAAGACTTACTTCAGAGCCTAGTTGTGATGTCGCTCCCGATTTGGACAGCATACTGAGCTCCGATTGAACATCCATTTAAGTTATTTTAATTTATGCAAATTAGATTATTTTGTGGACATTTTTATCATTATTTTCATGATAAATTGCAATTGTATTTGTGACTTGAATAGTGAGGCAAAAGTAACTGACCCTTTGATGAAAATTAGTATTCAGAGATATGAGCATTGTTAGGTACTTATTTGCTAATTATACATACTTTTTAGTGTACCTAATTAATATGCAAATTATGCCAATTTGACAGTAAAGTCTTGATGTGCCATCCAAAAAAATATTTTATTTGAACTCAGCACACCTGAAAACCCCTGTATACCAAATTTCTATGTAAAATATTGAACAATGACAAAGTTATGAAAGACAACTGCAGAAAATAGTATAATTAGGGGGTCCATTGTTTTTGCCCTCCAGCCATGGATAATAGGCCCAACAATAGGGTAATTCAGGAACCTTTGAACGAGCATATCTTTGGAATGGAGACACTTAGAACAAAAATTCCAACAGATTCTTGTTTCTCTCTACAAGTTCTCTCAAACCAAATAAAAATTTAGACTTTATCATGCAGTTCAAATTTTGACCTGGTAATGCTACCATAACACAGGAATAGAACTTGGAATGGCATCTCTGTCTATTATAGCTTTGAAGTTATTCCAGATTTAAAATTTCTAATGATGCTATTTGGCATAATTTAAATTGCTACAACTTTTGTTATAGATTCATTACATGCGCAATGGTCAACAACCCCCTAGTAGAAGTTGAAATGACATCTCTATGTATAATAGTTTTGAAGACATTCAAGTTTTAAAATTTCAAGTGCTGCTGATTAGCATAGTTTAAATGGCAACAACTTTTGCTTTGGATTGAGTACATGCCCAATGGTCAACACCCCCCTAGTAGAAGTTAAAATGGCATCTCTATCTACAATAGTTTTGAAGATATTCAAGTTTTAAAATTTCCAATGCTGCTAATTAGCATAATTTGAATTGCCACAACTTTTGTTTTAAATTCATTAGATGCACAATGGTCAATAACCCTCTAGTAGAAGTTGGAATGACATTGCTATCTATTATACTTTTGAAGATATTCAGAATTTAAAATTTCAAATGCCCCTAATTTGCACAATTTTAAACATCTTCATCCGTCTGTATAAAACGGTCAAACTTCTTGTATTGAGGTACAGAAAGAAAGAAAGAAAGAAAGAAAGAAAGAAAGAAAGAAAGAAAGAAAGAAAGAAAGAAAGAAAGAAAGAAAGAATTTCAGGAAAAACAGAAAAGTGTGTGTTGACACACACACTTTAATGATATCAAGAGCATGACCTGGATGGTCACTGCCAAACTTCTGGTGAGGATTCCCCAGCACCAGGGAAATTACCCATACTTTTCACTTATGGAGTGAAGAATGTATTGAACTTTGTCCAGGCATGTCACTCAGAAATTTCAAAATAAGTGAATTTGCACAAGGGCTGACCCACAACTAAATTTTTTCAAGATAATAGCAAATTCTGAATTCTTATACTGAGCTTACAACTCTTTGTTTTCATACATTTTCAGAAAAATAAGTGAATTATTGCTGATAAGTAATGAATGACATGACTGTTTGTCACTTCTGCAGGCAAGCATGGCCTACAGCAACGTGAAGTATGCACCCCAGCAACCCCAGTCCCTGGATAGTTAGCCTTGTCTTGTTACATGGCACTACATGTACTTGAGTGATGGCTGATACGTGTGTGAAGATTTATCTCCTTCATTGCCCCTAAAGCATGCCGAAAAAAAGCTGCTGACTTGGACTATTATATTTTACATCAATAAGTAGTGCAATATGGACAATACTACTTCCATATTGATATAGGTTAGACAGTGACAGGTTAGCTTAAATGGAGTATAAAGATTTCGAACTGCGCAATAGGGTAATGACTACCAGGAAGTGGTTCTGGACAAAAAGACACAAATATAATCACTATGGGCATGCTGGTACTTGAACATAAAAGGTCTTTTAACCCTTCATGTGCTTAGGGCCCCCCCCCAAAAAAAAAGTCTGTGTTTGGGGTTTCCCTACCGACCCTTGCCCAAACCCCCCCTACCCTAAAACTTTTTATTGACTTTCAAAAAAAAAAAAAAAAAAAAAAAAATCTAGGCAGATTTTCTTCATGAAATGCACAATTTATCCATTTTAAGTCACTTTTCTTGTTTTCAGAGCAAAAATTTAAAAAAAAAAAAAAAAAAAAAAAAAAAAGCCTACCAACCTACCCTATTTATTTTTGGCATGTAACCTCAAACACACTATTTATTTTCTTTGGGGATCACTGTATTCAGTCTTTTTAACTTTATTAATTTGATTATTATTTTGTTAATTGTTCATTCCTTTTTAAAATTTGCTCTTGTGTATGTTTCTGGTTTCACTTGTGAGTACATCTACACAGTTGCCTTGACCAATTTCTGATCCCCTCCAGTCAATGCTTTAGTTGTGAGCAGAATATTTAAGTATTCTTCAGCTACCCAGCCTACAAACCGATGCATGTTACCATGATTTGATGGTCAGCACTTTCAACTGCTTGAACAACATTTATCTAAAAGTCTGTTTTAACGTTGCTGTTTTCTATGTTAGCCCATCCTTGTATTAGCTCACGTACAAAGATCTAAGTACATACCCTGGGACCAAAATGCGAGACTGGAGTCTTGTCTTCACCAAATCCAGTGGCTGCAATAACAAAGTTGAACAAGTTCCGCTGAAAGACCCCGCTAGGAACGACTTGAGAACTGGGGACTGCAAGAATAATAATAAAAAAAAATAGAATGAAATAACACTTGACAGAATATTGGAGAGCAGCAAGTCTGTCTGTGAGCATACGAAGTTGAACTGCTGGCATTGAACGCTCTCAACATTTCATGGCTGCCAAGTTGCTGAGGAAAGGACTGTATGTTCTGGCAGCATTCATATTGCACTGAAATATGAAATGATATTGTCATCACAGTCAAGTTGCTGATGGCAGATGATATTCCAGGTGTGATGGTTAGAAAGTAAGGGGCATAGCCACTGATAAATTGCAAAAAGAAAGGTCTCCGGACAGATGAGTCAAAAATAAGATAATCTTTAAACCACTGTGCAGTGTGATGATAATCATCTTCCCCTCAAGTAATACGTTTTCACCTATAGTTACCCATGTAAAAACATAATCGTTCCCAACATATGTGTGGAACAATTTTATGACCGAAATGAAATAAAAGAGAGAATCCTACTGGATGTTGTTTTATTGTAAGCCAATCTGATTACGCAAGATAGAAAAGAGTAACTGAAAGTTCTTCTTGAGTGACATACCTTAGCAAAGCAATGTTGAAAATGAACAAAACAGAGTCAAAACGGCTGCTGCAAGCACGCTAAACCAAACAGGTTTTTGACAAAAAACATAGGATTTAACGCTCTGTGGCAGAAAAAAAAAATCAACATGGCTGTGTCATGGGGAATGTGTTTAGATAGCACTCCTATCAAACTGTTCACTGCTGGCCAAAGGCTCGCAGTGGAATTCCTTATTTCTTTCATGGAAGATGCTTGCCATATTGTATATAGCACTTCAGTGAATATCTACTGCCATCATCTTACTTTTGAAGATGTTGTGGATTTAAATTCACAATGACCATAATTAGCAAATGCAAAATGCTACATTTTGTTCAATGTTCATCAGATGCACAATGTTGTTGCCATGACATTCTTATCTATTAGTCTTGATCTTTCGTGAGTTTTAACATTTCTGTGAATTTCGCATAACCTGACCTTGTAACACAAGTCCACTGTGACAACTTGACTGGTGGGTTTACCATGCATTCTGTCATTCTCTTTTCGTTGCCTGGTGTTAGGTAGCAATGATACCACCCTGTGCTCTATACATGATATAATCATGTACTCTCATTCATTCCAACTGCCTTTAAAAGTGAGTATCCTATCATAAAACGGATCACACTTTTATTTTGGGGAGTCCACTGAAGCCGACCCCTTATGTCCTGGGTTTACTGGGGGTGGGGGGTGACATCGAGGTCACACAACTTTTCTTTTGGTCACCCCAAACATGCTTCACTGCTATATGAAGTAACTATGAGTACTAACTTAAGTAGCATCATGCACTTTCCCCACAAGCTGCACAAAGCAATAGCATGTCTTGGCAGTCATCAGCGAATGAGTTTCAATCATCATTCACCATTATTGTTTACAAACTTCCTGTGATACTTGTACATAATTCATTTTTGAAGTTTGCCTGCTCATCTGCACAACCCCTTGTTTTTGTAAACAAGACTTGTTTCTTTTCTGGTCAGTTATCCATCACTTGTCTTTCACCAAGTGAATACATGTTCATCTTCACATACATTTTTAACACTACTGTCTCATTTTCATGCATGGCCTGGGCTTTTCCAAACTACATATAGACAGGTATTCTATTTATAAATTTTTATGTTTTGACAAGAATGGTTGAGAAATCAAGCATGTCAAATGATGATAGCATTAGTCTTAATCAGTGATGATTTAAATGGAAAAATACAAGGATCTGCTGTGTGTATCAAGCAATGCTACTCACAACAGTATTGTCCTGCCTCAGGTAAAATCAAAAGGTGCCCATAGTTTTAAGCACACCAGCAATCAACTCTGGAACAAACTGCCAGAGTTTGTCAAATAAGTTTTTCAGCCAGTGTTTTTAAAGCTACAACAAAGAAATTTCATATTCAAAAATGATATGAGGGTACGGAGAACAGCTCTAAGCTTAATCTGTGAAATGTGTTATTTTTTTATCTCAAGATTGTATATTTATTTTCCTACATTTTATTCTTATTTATTAAAATATATAGTTTACATTTCAATTTATTTTCATCTCATTTATCATCTTCCTTTAGCTGTTATTTCTCATTGCTCTTCTCTCCATTCTCATCATTCGATCCACTATGGAAATAATTTATTGATTAGTCATGAACCTCCGATTTTTAGTGTTCCCAGTCCATGGTTCTTCATTATAGTTGCTTTGGTATAAATGTTTATGTTGGTCATGTATGCATGTTGTTGGGTATTCATCCATTTTTATATACATGTATATGAGCTATGCATTGAAAAACTTATCTCTCTATAAGTATAATCTGCAGTGCTTACATTTACATGTATCTGTGCCTGAATATTTGACTGTTAAAATCTTTGTATAATGTACAGAACTTAGTGCATGACCTTGACTTTTGCTGACTGTGCTTTCACTAATGATATTTCAAGTCCTTCTCCTGATGAAGCAAAAAATATCTGGCAAGATCTGATTTGCTTATACACACTGTACATGCATTACACGAATGCACAGGCAAAAGAATCTTACACAGCAAACATTAGTCATATCTAAAAACTAGCACAGAACTATCCTTATTTGGTACTGACCCTGGCTCTGACAGCTAACATAGAACTATCCTTATTTGGTGCTGACCTTGGCTGTAACAATGGACACATGAATAAGTATCCTTATTTGGTGCTAACCTTGGCAGCTTAATGTTGCAATAGATTTCAGTACAGATACCACTCCTTCAAGGAACACAACACACTGAATATGACAATAAATGCTGCTATACACAAATCACACAACAGTGCTTCTACTGAAATCACTCTTCTGATCTCACCATGATAAATTATGAAAAAACAATATTAATGTTCAAAGTTGGTGTGTATTGCTTACTTAAACTAAATTGCATTTATAATTGACGTTTTGGGGACAAAAATATAAATGTGACATATAAAACAGGCTCACTGCTTCACTTTCTTATCACTCGGTACACTTGGGAATGCAAAGGACAATCCAGTAAGTACACAAGTTAACCTAACCTTCTGGTCAGCGTAGGACACAAGTCCATAGCCTACCCCCCACCAGGGAAAGCTGCTGATCTGTAGAATGACATCATCATTTATAAGTCTTACCTACAGTTATCAGAAAAAGTTTCTTATTAACACGAAGTTTACATTGAAGCATTAACTTGTTGAGTGCCAATCACTGCATAAATGGTGATGTTGAAGCTGAATTATTGTGATGATTCCAGATTCATATTCCTCATGAAAAGACCTTTCACCCCCTACCAGCATGCCTGTGATCCCAGTGAAAAATACAATCCAGGCAAACAGCTTTCCTCGGCGTACTTAGGGCACACTGCACCCGAAGCGTGCCAAGGAAAGCTGTTGACTCAGTCTCTAATTAGGCACTGAAAGAGTTAAAGCAGACGACAAATTACATCCAGGCACCTAAAAACTGACAGTTTACGTGATTTGGTATCTAGTTCTCTTAACAAATGACAAATTTTATCAGCAAGATATTTTCAATAAAAATCTGGTGCTAAAACTATATTAGGCCTGACCACAGCGCCAGCACATGATGGTTGCTCTACAGCCTAACACAGATTCACTTCTTGACTAAACAAAAGTTCATGACCAAGCTCGCAGAGCATGTGTCCTCAGTATGGCTGTGGACAGCATCCTCGGACACATTGATCAGTGACACATCAAATAATATTTTTCCCCTGCACAAAGTTGCATCCATGACAGACACATTACATGTACTTTCCTACAGCCATTTTGGCTGCGTGGATAATATTTAAAACTAGAAATTATTAATTATGATGAAAATT
Source organism: Hermodice carunculata (assembly GCA_964020975.1). NCBI lineage: Eukaryota > Metazoa > Annelida > Polychaeta > Eunicida > Amphinomidae > Hermodice > Hermodice carunculata. The sequence continues at coordinate 108,136,786 of OZ026613.1, forward strand.
AAATGTACACCTCAATTTAGGAGTCCTGAACCTAACCATGTTTACCACCAAATCTGACTCAGCACTGTGTATTTCTGTTGTGCCCAACTTCAGCGCTGACCACAGTTTGCACTTTTAAGATGTACATTTACATAATTTGCAATGCAATTATCACTGTGTTAAGGTTAGAAAATGCATGGATTTCCAACACAAGACAGTAGACTACCCTAGCTTCATACTGTCTTCTTTAAACCGCTATACATGCAAAATAAATGAAATTGATATCCATAAAACCCAGAGGCCTTGACAATCAGATCAAGGTGACCCCACCCAGAACTGATCACATACCACTGTGTGACCTGAAAAACAAAGTCCAGCTGATCTAAATATAGCAATCCAAACTCAGGTCTTGCATGGATACATGTACAGTGGTGCCCCTCTTGAGAGCCTACCCACCCACCCCCCCCACCCCCATGAGAGGCCAGCCTTTCTTGAGAGGCCACTTGCCACTTGTCAGTGCAGCAAGTGTAGCCTTTGCATTATACTGCCCCCCTCAAGAGAGGCCACCCCTCTTATAAGGCCACATTTCTGGTGCATTTGGGGTGGCCTTTCAAGATGGGGACCACTGTACACAATCCCACCACACTTTATATGTTTATCAACTTCCTCTATCTGGTTATAGCATTGACGCTCCTTTCAAAGATTTGGCCATGGCATCAAACACAATTGCACTGAAAAATCCAGAGATCCATGCACAGCACATAGGATTTTCCAACTATGATTGTGTTCAGTGCCATGGCCAGACCCAAGAAAAGTGCATCAGTGCTTATTACATGTTGCATGCCATAAAACATTTCAATATTGGGGGAAGAAACAAGAGGCTCCACATGTAATCATAGCTTTTTTGTGCTACTCCTGTGATGAATATTGTTACATGTGCCAAGACAACAATGACGGAATCCTTAACTTTGTGTCCTCAGTGACCTTGTGACAGAAGATCAAGGACACCCAGATCATGCAATACAAGAGGCTTACAGGCCTGCCTGGTGCTGTACTGAAATTGCCATTGAAGTCCAAGCTGCACACTGCCATTACAACATCACCTCTTTCAGCTTTACAGGCATGGTGAGCTCACAAAAATAGGTCAAGGTCACTGATATTACATATGATTCTAGCTTTGGACATTGTCTATACATCCTATAAATGTGGTAAGTCTAATCCAATTACTTTTCGAGATATGGAATTTTACATCTTAAAACACATTTTAGCTCATAATTTGACAAATTATAGGTGGCCCAACTAGTATCACAGCCAACTTAGACTCTGACCTCCCCCACATTCCCACCAAATTTGGTGAAGATCTGCAAAAAATTAAAGGCGCTTTAGTGTTCACAAGATTTTCATATTTGACCCTTATGTTGCATAATATTGTAATTGGCGCCACCAATATAAAAAAGAACCTAGATTTTTATACCCCCTAGAAGTCCTGAGTTATATTGGGCTAACTTGAAAACTGTGGACAGTACTGCTGTCAGAAAATTATATAGTATTATTGGTGGCCCCACCAACATTCATGGCAGCAAAGATTGTTATACACTTTATTACTCCTAAGTGTTACATGGGCCTATCTCAAGAATTGTGAGGTGCACAGCATTCAGGAGATGACCCCAATATTCAAACTGGCCATTTGACCTTGACCTTCAACTCAGACTAAAAAATTGTTATTGTTCAAAATATGTGCCCAACCTCCAGCTTTCCATATCTAATCTGTTCGAATCGGGTGATAACTTTCAGAGTTGAGGAAAAACAATAAACTTGGACAAGCACAAAACTCCACACTTACTGGGTCACAGTGACCCAAAAGGCAGGTCACCAAGTACAGTTTTATGTATTATGTAGTCAAGTGCAATTTTGATCTGGAGGCTCAATTCTTTATGCCATTGATATCTAAGCTACACCTGGCCTTTACAAAATCCCTTTTCAACTTAACAGGCATGGTGACCTTACAGAAATATGTCAAGGTCACTTGATTTTACATAACATTCTACCTTTGGCCATGGTCTATATATCATATAAATTTGGCAAGTCTAATCCAATTGCTTTTCCAAATATGGAATTTTACGTCTTCGAACACATTTTGGCTCATAATTTGTTAAATTATAGGTGGTGCCACTAGTATCATTACCAACTTAGGCTTTGACCCCCTCCACAATCCCACCAAATTTGGTGAAGATCCTCCAAAAATAAAAGATGCTAGAGTGTTCACAAGATTTTCACATTTTGACCCCTATATTACATAATGTAGGTGGCGCCACCAATATCAAACTCGGCCAAGATTTTCACACACTCTGTAAGTCTTGAAAGTTATATTTGGTGAACTTGAAAACTGTGGACGGTGTTGCACCAATGAGCAAAAGTTGACAGACGTCTCGTTTGAACCTTTAAAAGCTTTATACACTATTCAACCATACCCACACCATTATAAACAGGTAAATAGTAATACAATTTTTAGCACCATAAAGTAGACTAGACGTGTTATGAGGTAAAGTGTAAGGTATTAGCTGGAAGCCACGTCTTCCACTATGCTGGATCAAAATTGAAAAGAAATAAATCCTCCAAAAAGTGAGTATGATCATGGTTTTCCCGACTTACGACGGGCTAGAGAAAATTCTCCAGGTGGGTCAAGTATACTTTACCCCAGGTACTTCCCCTCTTACCACTCTAAACAATTTGAGAATTACACTTTGTCATTTCAAGCTCCATCTTGACATAGTTTAATGTTCTTGAGTTAGCGTTGTATTTATTAGGTATTTGGTCATATCTCTGGAAACATTTCAACAGAGTTTTGTGTAGTTGTTGTTTTTTATAACCTTTGTGTTGTACTTTTTGCAACAAAGTTCTGACTCTATTGATGAAATCACTCAAAAGTGTGGTGTTTCTAGCAATATGTATCATCCGGATGGACAGACATGAGAGGTCGCATAAGCTCTGTGACCTTTGGTTAGCAGAGCTAAAAAGAAGAATTTCAGATTAAAAATGTATCATAAAGTCTTAAATTTCAGGCTTTCTTCTTCAGAATTAGATATTTGGGCAACTCTTCAATTTGCCCCTGGCACAAACCTTGAAAGGACTGAAAGTGGGTCCCTCACCAACAAGCAGTTAAATGTGAATACACAAGATGACAAAGTCTGTACCCATTTGATGGACCACATACTGTTCTCTAATATGACATGTCAACATATTGTGTGCTCAGCAGAGTGCAGGACCCAACAGGGTCACCCGGGGTTAAATGTGACAGGTATTCTAAACATATCCACTTTGTACGTTTCAGGCTTTCCAATTTCAGAGAATTGTAGATAGCGTTACACATGTACCAACAGGAAGACCAGTACATGGATATAGTTTATCCAAGATGATTCTTCCTAAAATAACAACTTGCTGAAATTTTGACACATGAGTCATTTGCAAAAATGCACCTATCACACTTCCCCACTCACAGGGTAAATAGGACACTCTTTACGATTTCACTTGCTCTTATAATGTACAAGAAACACAACAGCAAACTGTGCATGGGCCAGCAAAGGGGGCCGGGTTAGGGCAAAAGGGGAAAGGTTTTGCACACAACAGGAGTGTCTGGGGATTTAACTGGGACAAGAACTCGCATGTGAGTGTGAAAGGGCAGGTGGCGGAGCTTATGTGGAGAGCCATTTAATTATTATCATCAGTTGGTTCATTCATTATTTTTTGCCTTAGAAGCACAGGTGTGTTTTTGATTGGGATTCAGCTGTATACACAGCCCTGGTGCATACCAAGAAAAACTCTCATCAGCACTGATCTAGAGCCATTTTGACTACTCTTGTTCTTCATGGTTTTGGACCTCAACAAAAAAAAAAAAAAAAAAAAAAAAAAGAAAAGCAAGCTGAATGATTGTGAACATGGATCAACCAGACCACACTGGTCACAATGAATTACAATTGGCTCACTGAAAGTCAAATTAAGTAATGTTTTTAAAGCTTACAATGGAATAGCCCCAGCATAAATGCAAAATGATTTTACCAAAGTTGATGAACAGCACAGTCCCATACAATACAAAAGGCCACAGCAAAATCTCTCTCTCTCTCTCTTTTTAAACAGCAAATAGGGCAGCTAAAAACCTGTTTCTCATCACGGCAATTAATGATTGGAATGAGCTCCCAGAACATATCAAGTACAGTGATACTTTAAAAGCTTTTAAAACACAAACAAAAATATTCCTTTCAGATATGACCACAACACAAGAAATGTGATACATCCTCTATTGTGAAGATTTAAGTTAGTAGAAATGTGTTTGGTGAGCTGATCTGTTCATGTCATGACTCATTAGGCCAGATTTGTCTATTTATTGCATGCTTTTAAATACATGTAAGCATCTCTAAAAGTAGTAGTTCAATCACAGGAAAGCATTGTAAAACATATTCTGAGGGAAAGGCAAGGGACATGTTTTACAACACTTTCCTGTGGTAGAACTAACTTCTACTATCTGGAACAAAATCTGCTGACCACCAACATAAAAATGTACATTCTCCTAAACTCTGTTCATTTTCTTCAAGAGCCTTGGTGCTGGCTACACTGCTGATGTTGGATCAGTGATATGATCTTGAATCATCACTTAGGGATAGTTCAACATTATCATCATTTTTGAATTAGTACTTAGGGTACTAAATTTCATGACCCCCCTCCCTCCCCCCAAATTAGTATTTTAAAAATGATGACCCCCCCCCCCCAAATCATAGCAAAATTGCACAAAACAGGCCAAAAATTGACCATCATTTTCCATATCCTGTGAAAGTCTACAGACCCATTTAACCCCCTCCCCCCTTGCGTACTGTAAGTACTAATTCAAAAATGATGAAAATGTTGAACCATCCCTAATTTATATCCAAACTTAACAGCCTTTTTTTTTTCCAGAGTTGAGAAATATGAAACAAATGGTCGTTTTGGTAATCTGGAAGTCATTCTTAGTTGATGGTGCCCAGGCCCTGCCTGACCTGACCCATCGAATGGGGCCGTGGCACAGAAGGCTGCCCTTTCTCAAGCACCCCTACAGATGCCTACTTCAAACCAGACCCTGGAACTTTCCACTCAAGACAACACCAATGGTGAAAGCAACATTTTATAATGCAGAAGGTGCTTCCAAAAGGTGCGGACACCGTTATAATTGTAAAGGATGACCAATAAAAGATTGACCTTTGAAGACCAATTAACTAATTATGTTATTGGTTTGAGATTTGTCACCCCAGGTTGTTTTGTGTTGAAATGTGACAACAACTTAAAAGTGTGGGTTCATATAGGCAGCTTTACTATAGGAAAACCCACTTCTGATTGGTCCATACTGGCCAATACTAGGTCACTATGGTAGAATCACATTTTTTCTAACCAAAGAACCCAATGGGAATAAGCCATACCAATCTGGCTTTCTTAGGTTATCCATAGATACAAAATGTCACAGCAATTTTTTTTTTGTACCTAGAGTAAATAGGGCAGCTAAATTCCCGATTTCTTATCATGTAGCAATTGATGACTGGAATAAGCTTCCAGAACAAATCAAGTCAAGTGATAATTCAAAAGCTTGTAATAACTTATGCTTCACCTGGATGTATTTGCCACAGAGGGCCCTGTATGCTATGGTCCCCTGTGGACTTGACTGCAAGTTCTGTAAAGTTCAGACCCTTTTCTGTCATCCTTGTAAACCTGCTGTCAAACCTAAAATCCATGCCACAGGTTCCTCTTCTCCTAAGTGCCAAACTTCCTCTGAGCCCTTACTCTTATGATCCTCATTCTGGCATTTCCTAAACAAATTTTGCCTTGTATATACATCACACCATACCAACCACTGGTCTACCGTGTCATCTGCCTCCTAGGAACAAACTCTGCACTTACCATTGCTACCTGTCGAACATTTCGGTCTTCTCTTTTCTAATTGTTAACCCATGCCCAACTCTGAAACAAAAGTTAGGATGCCTTCCTCCATCCTAGCACATACTTTTCTTCACCTCTCTAAAATATTGTAAGCCTTAAGTATTCTTTTCTCTCTCACTCCTTTTTCTAGTCTTCATTCCATCCTTCTGTCACTATATTTAAAGTGTGTGTGTCGACACACACTTTTCTGTTTTTCTAGGAATTCTTTATTTCTTTCTTTCTTCTTTCTTTACAGGCAAATTTGTCTGACATTTCATTTGAAAAGTATTATATGTAGAAACTCCAAACTTGGCACAATTATACTTCTATAGATAAAGTCTGGCCTTTTTATAATGAGAGGTCATGCTTTTCAAAATTACGCAAATGAGGGCTAATTAAAGTTTTAAATCTTGAATATCTTATAAACTATAGTAGATATGGTTCCGAGTGTATAGGAGTTTGATCATAGCAAGGTAAAGGTCATCTCAAATGTCAAGGTCAAAGGTCCATTTAAAGCCAAAGTGTCATTTTTGAGGTCAAGGTTCACTTCAGGTAGAGGTCATCTCAAGGTCAAAGGCCACTTTCCATGGTGGCTTTCTTCTAGCCATAACTTGATCAGTTTTTATCCAATTTTGATCATGTTGGGCTCATATTGTAGCTATTGTAACCCTGCATATCTTGAAATTTATATGTGACCTCTAAAGGTCATTTGGACCTTTTAAAGCTTCATCCAGTCATAAGTTGGCCATTTTCCATCCAATTCTAATCATGTTGGACTCAAATTGTAGGTATTGCAACATTCCACATTTTTATAAGAACATGTAACCTCGAAATGGCAAAGATCAAGGTCATTTGGCCCTTTGAAAGTTTCATCTTGCCATAACTTGGTCAATTTTCAACCGATTTGGTTGCATGATTGTACCTTCATACAAGGACTTTGACCGTTTTATACAGAGGAATGAAGATATTTAAAATTATGCAAATTAGGGGCATTTGAAATTTTAAAACTTGACTATCTGCAGAACTATTACAGATAGAGATGTCATTTTAACTTCTACTTGGGGTTATTGACCATTGTGCATCTAATGAATCTAAAACAAAAGTTGTAGCCATTTAAATTATGCCAATTAGCAGCATTTGAACTTTTAACACTTGAATATCTTCAAAACTAGTGTAGATAGAGATGCCATTTCAACTTCTACTCGGGGGTTGTGGGCCACTGCGCATATAATGATTCTGAAAATTTAAATTATGCTAAATAGCACCATTAGAAATTTTAAATCTTGAATAACTTCAAAGCTATAATAGATAGAGATACCATTCCAACTTGTACTCCTGTGTTATGGAAAAGTTGTACATTGCCACACCAATATGCTTTAAAGACACACACACTGATTTGCTATGCAGCAAATCATCTTTTCTAGTCCCTGTATGTTTTCCAATCCTCGACTTCATCATAACCTTTCTGCCAACTTATCTATGTCTTTGACCTATCTTGTCTATTCTGTAACAGGGGCCAACATACAGTTTCAACAATTACAATGTCAGTAAGGTATATATTTTAGTTTGATGGGCACATTTATTATTTGTATTGAATTTGTTTATTTTTTACTTAATTTGAACCCAAGTTATGAAGTAGTACTTCCTGTACCTTATCATTTGTGTATTGAATGTGACTTGCATTATGTGATGTTTCTGTGTCTGTCTGACATAGGAGTTCAATGCCCACGGATCCATACACCCACCCACCCCACCCCACCTAGCACACGCCAGTTTCACAACCAGGTCATCCAGGTCCGATGGAGCACAAACGGATTGCGTCTACCCACAAGATGGACAGCTGCCATGTTGGTGGGCGAGCAGCTGGGGGTTTAGTGCAGTCTCATGCTGGTCGTTAAGGAAGGTTTCCGGTTTCCTTTTAGACATTGCTTCCTCACATGGACCAATGGTTACCCCCAAGCTGCCAGTCCCGAAGGTCAAATCAAGTCAGCGTGCCAGTAACGTTATGTAACTAATATCAGATATTTGGAGTAATATCAGTACTAGTAAGTACACGTACTTCTGGACCACCAGAGAAGCCCACCCAAACAACCCCACTTTCTCTTAAAGCTGACGTCAATCTCCAAAGAGGAAGGATGATTCTGGGAGCATGCGCACTGAAAGTCACCATCAGTTCCACAAGAACCGAGACATGACACCACAGGACCGTCAGGTTTTAAGAATCAAGCGAGTCCAATTCAACTCGATTTTACGGGCATTCAACTCAGACACAGAGGTCTAGGCAAATGGTGGTTGCCAGGTAAGTGTACTTACTAATACTGATATTACTCCAAATATCTCGTTTTCAGTTATTAGTTACTTTATACAATGTCACATCACTTTTGCTGGGGGCTCGGAGGCAGCGACCGCTGGCTTATCAGTCATGAAAGGTGCTAAAGTGTCATGGCGGCCCCCCTGATGTGGATTTTTCTGCGTATTTCAGGTGACAATTATCAATAAAATCACTTACTGTTTTCACAATAAACTAAATTCAGGCACTTTAGTATTTATATATAAAACATCTACGATTTTCAGTCTCCTAGGCTGAATATGAAGGATTGAACCAGCACCAAACCAGTCAATTCTTGACTGATGTAAAATAGCCCCATTAATATCCATCAAAATTTCCCCTTTTTCAAGGCATTTGAGCTACATTTTAATATGCATAAAAAGCACTACTATCCTTCAGTTGACAGCAAAATTTTGACCATTTAGCATACATGTGGTGGTGAATATGGACAGAAAAAAATAACATGCCTAATTTGGACTTTTCCACCTCATTTACCATGAGAGCTGTGAGCCTGTGCACACAATTTCTAATCCACATGATCCACACAAATCTTGCTCTTTTCCTTCCCATCTGTTCAAATTGGTACGTAACATAATCACACACCACAACCTTTCAATTGGCAACAAAATCTTGGCTGTTCAGCATATTTCACAGTTAAAAATGAGCTAATTAAATGATTGCTTAATTTAATCTTAAACAATCCAAATGAAAAGGTCCTCATGTAGGTTTTTATCCATTCAAATCTTATTCTTTTCTTGTCGTCTACAGTGAAACTGAACTAGTTATAATGACACCATCTGTTCCCTTAGAAATGTGTCAGATAACTGAAATTATGAATCAAACAACAAAGAAAATGAACTTTTGCCATTCAAAACTTGTGTCATTATAATGAATATGTCGGATATCCGTGTGCCATTTTACTGAGGTTTCACTTTATTAACAATTTTACATTAATTTGGTACTTTACCACTTTTTAAATTACATTTCGTGATTTAATTTTGCATGATTTATCATTGAAGAATGTTAAAATGTTCAGTTCATGTATTTAGAAAATATTATAAGCAAGCGCAATAGCAAAATCAGTCTTTATCTATTCAAATCTTATTGTTTCCTTGCCATCCATTAACAACTGTACATCAATTTAGTATTTTACCATTTTTCAATTACATTTGGTGATTTAATCTTGAGTTATTATCGTAATTGAAATATGCATTTATAAAATACAAGTGCAGCACCCATCAGAAAAATCATTATTCTTCGAGATTTTACCCATTCAAATCTTAATTATTCACTCCTTTCCATCCATTAACATTAGTGGTTCAAGGTATTTACCACCTTTGAATTGCATAGAAACATTTAATTGGCAATTTAATCTTAATTAATCATTGAAAAAATTAAACTGTTCATGTATATACAAAATGTAAGTGCAGTAGAAAAAATATTATTTTATTATCCTAGCTGTGAGAAAAAACTCTGAACCAAACTTGCTCTAAATTAAGGGGGAAAATAATATTCATTGGTGTAATAAATATGCTCTGAAAAAATATGGAAAAAAAATAAGGTCAATGTATCATGTTCAAAATACAGCTGCAGGAATAAAAAATATGAATTCATGACAGAAATAATTCTGAATCAACCTTTCTCCACATGAAAAAAAATGCAGTGCAATACTGCATAACAATATCATATAACACTCCCCCCCCAAAAAAAATCCATGAGACAGGTCTATGAAAGGAAGTTGACAGTAATACACTGCTTTTTTAGTATACCACCTTCATTATTTCCTCTTGCAGGTCCTGTTAGTTACTTCAACTTGAAGCAAGGTGTAACACTATTTGAAACTATGTGTTGAAGGAATTTTTTTACCCATCAAGTGAACTCGGTCTATTAAATGTAGTCTGTGAGTGTATGGCTATGCACCACACTGTGCACAGACCAGCATGAAGATTTTAGTTCTGCGGCGACGGAACAGAACATACAGAACTACAAATTTTTTTATAATTTTTTAACATTCATGTACAAAATTTTATTATTTTTTAATAAAAAAAACCCTGCAAGTACCCATGACTTTACTGTTTTTTAAAATTTGACTAAATGTGACATTACAAAAATACAATGATTAGATTTCTAAATACATGCATCTATACAGATACAAATGATTCTAGCAGGGCATGACCACATCATTGCAAAGGTGATGTTTAAGTCAGAAACTAGTGTCATAATCCCACTCTTATTAAAGAGCAGTTAAAACAGATCCTCCACAGGAAAATACAGAAAATAGCATATAGACTGAACAGTTGTTCACTGGACCGTGCCACAGTGCCGGAAGGCCAAAGATTCTGGCTCAGCATCTGTGTAATTGAATGGTGACCAACTCCCCAATCTGTGAAAGGCGTAACTGTCACTAGTTTTTCGAAAATCAACTTTGAAAAATTAATTTACCAGTTATGTGATGCTCAAGAACTGCCCACATTGCGAGTATGTAAAATTTTATGACCAGCACAAAATCAAATCAAATACAATCACATTACTGTTTGAAACCTTCATACTCCTCAGTCTGAATAGATAGGTAGCCCCTTTCTGCCTCCATGGTTTGAACTTAAGTTAAGACAACAGAGAGCATTCTTACTGGACGGAATGGCCATCAGTCCAGAGACCGGGCAGACTCTTTCCTGGGAGTGTTGTTGACATGAATCTTGACGAGTGAATTTCGTTCACAGAAACTAAACACCCGTTTATTGACCCATTTGTCCTGGCCTGTTGGCCACTGTACGTGCAGCAATAAGATCACAGCTGGAGAAGATCTAGTTGTAACCAGTTGGGCCATTTTGGTTCAACTGGCAACCGACCTGGTTTACATGATACTTACGCTGAAATAAGCCTCCGCCATCTTTCGAATGTCATGAACTTCGCCCGACTGGCCCGATTTTTGGTCACGCAATTTGACCATAGAAGCCAACATACACAGTTTCAATAAATTCGATGTAAGCAACTATCTGCAATGTCACACACCTGAAGAGCTCCGAAGACATCCACATTGAAATTTATGTCAAAAGTTTTGTCAACATTTCGCTTCATCTGCTGGAGATTTCTCCAGCACGAAAAGCACTGTCTGTGTCAGAGTAATCTGTGTAGAAATATAAATTTACCCGACACAACATCATCATCTTTGATTTGTTCCTGGCAATGTAAATCAATTGTGAATTGGTTGTCTAATTCGAATGAGGTTTTCCTTCTTGCTTATCTAACATGGAAGAGTGTTCCGTTCCTGTTTTGAGTCAAGGATTGAGCCTCAGCTGATAAACACAAGGACACGTGGTCTTGATCCGCGCCGTGCTACTTTTCCGAATTAGCATTCTTAATCTAACCCACAGCTCAAAACATTTATATCGGAAGACTGAGAGTGACCCCTACTAAATATTCTTACCATTCACACTCTACCTAACATTTTTGGATTTTGGAACCACGTCATAGCCAAATTGGGAACTTGTTTTGCTTGGCCATTAGCACAGAAGCACTGCGGGTCTGACGTCATTATGGTGTATATTGGTTCACGCGCATTGGGCATGCCTATGTTGTGATGTGACTGAACTCACGGCATGGAGAGTGTCAGCCAGACATGTGATACATGCCTATATATATATATATATATATATATATATATATATATATATATATATATATATATATGTATGTATGTATGTATGTATGTATATATATATATATATATGTGTGTGTGTGTGTGTGTATGTGTATGTATATGTATATGTAATATATATACATATATATATGTATATGTGTATGTATATGTATATGTATATGTATATGTATATATATGTGTATATATATATATATATATATATATATATATATATATATATATATATATATATATATATATATATATATATATATATATATATATGTTTATTGTAAACATGCAGATATCAAAATGTTTTATGGGGTTCACGATGCGCCTATTCTGTTTCTCTCAGGCCGACTCCACACATGAAAGAATCGGCCTTGGTCTCCAAGGCTTGGAGTTGGAACATATGGCACACCCGCAATCACACCCACAGTCAATAGATCCAGTACTGAAACCACATCAGGCTCAGAAATTACAAAGCGTCGAGTTTTCGTCAAAGGATTATTGTAAGACGCGGAAATTGACATTAAAAACAAAGGGAATGAAGGGCAGTAGGAAGGTTGTCTCAATTCTTTTAAAGGCCAGAATAATACCTGTCTACTTGGGAGTGGTTTTTGTACCCATAGGTAGATTTGTTAACAGTTACACTTTTTGTTTAATAGGCATAGACTCGTAAGGAAAAGAAAACTTGCAAAAAGCCTGTTGCTGTTAGACAAAACATTTGTAAAGCTTTTGACTTAATATGACGAACATATTTGAAGTGTTGAACCAATGTTGTATTGTGCACTAGTTTGGGCATTCTTTGATTTTTTTTCAGTAAAACAGAGTTCGATAACATTATTTGAGTAATTCATCATAAAATAATTGAGAAAGGTAATAGTAAATTTTTTATCGTGAAAATTCAGCTAAAAAGAGCACTAAAACCGAGAAAATTGGCTCTTTCCCGCAGAATCGCCTCATTTTAGCAACTTTTTGGACGCTCCAAATCGGAGTCCACAAAAATCAAGAGGGTTGACAGGTACGTTATATCAACAAACTGAACGTAAGTATTTAACAATAAAATAATTTAAGTAGCTTCATATGCTGCATGTTATGGCATGCCGGCTTTTACGCCTGGAATCACTTTGATCATAATTATGAGAAATAGTTTAAGTCCACTTGTGGACATCAAATTGGAATAAAATTGAAGAAAACAAGAGGGTAACAAGAGGGTGTATAAAAAGTCCATGCTCAGCTGCTCAAGATATAGTCATGCAAAAAGAGGTCCAAAACTGAGCTGAACTGAGCTTCAGCTGCGCGCTTGCTTGATTATTAGCTTACTCGCTTAGGGACAGTTCAACATTATCATCATTTTTGAATTAGTACTTAGGGTACTAAATTTCATGACCCCCCTCCCTCCCCCCAAATTAGTATTTTAAAAATGATGATCCCCCCCAAAATCATAGCAAAATTGCACAAAACAGGCCAAAAATTGACCATCATTTTCCATATCCTGTGAAAGTGTACAGACCCATTTAACCTCTCCCCCCTTGCGTACTGTAAGTACTAATTCAAAAATGATGAAAATGTTGAACCATCCCTTACTTACTTACCTACTTGCTTACTTACTCGAAAGTCAGCCAAGATGAGCATAGAAAAGCTGAGGGCTCAACTTTGGTGGGCAGAATATTGTTATGAGTGACCCAGATACTTTAACCGGGCTACATAGTGAACAATAGCTTCTCAAAATCATGGATTTTAGAAGCGGTGCATGTGTGTATACCAGTCATGTGTGCCTCTGAGAGGGTTTGTGAAAAAAATAATCACAGAAGAAAGTAATGCTTAGGAACGAAGTGTACTTGAATGATATAGTAGTTTCACAAAGCTAAGTCAAAATTCAAAGAAGTTGCGACCTGCGGATATGAACATTTTCTTGCCTATTGACGTAACTTGTAATACACATGCGGTGTACGTGATGAATGACACAAAATACACTCATTGAAAGACTGGTTGAACATGAGGCAAATTAAAGAAAAATAATTAACAATCTGGAAATTATGACAGTACTTTCTAGGGAACAGCTTTAGTTATGTGAGGTGCATTCCTAAAGAATAACAACATGCATCTTTGGAGCAGATGTCAATGATCATATAACAACACGATACTATAACATCAGGAAAAGCGGAACCATATCTGCTGAACCAAGTAAGGTCTGACCCAGAAGTTCCCCGGAGTGATTTCAAAGTAATTTGACCTGAAGTTTTAACACAGATGATTTTTAAATATTCTCTTGAAAAGTGAAAAAAAAATCATTAAGCAGATAAGAAGAATTTTTTAAGAATGTGGATTTAGTCAAATGGATATGTGCGTTTCCCATTTTAGCTAGGCGACTGGTGCCAAAGGTTGCAAGTTTGAGTCTCGTTCGTTCCGAACATAGAATATACTTTCAGCATTTCCTTAATGCTGGTGGATTTAAATCCCTGATTCTGGAAGTAAATGCCGGCTCAGTACATATACTGCAAAACCGTGTTGATATAGCAGTCGCATATAACTATACCTCCATTGAGCCATTCTTTTTTAAGAATGGTGATTTGGTCGAGAGGATATGTGCGTTTCCCATTTGAGCTAGACAACTGGTGCCAAAGGTTGTAAGTTCGAGTCTCGCTCGTTCCAAGCATAAAATGAAAATCACTGAAAACAAGAGTATCAAACGCATTTGAAAGTGACCCACAAGCTATATCACCAACAAGTTCAACCCATTTGAGCTTCAAATTTGGAGGGAAATTACCTACACACGCATGCAGAAAATAATGAAGTATGACCTATTCAATACACCTCATAGTGACACACCAAAGGTACATCCCCGCGAAGTTTTTGGTGGATCTTGTCAACATTTTGGAGAAAACTAAATAAATGTGTTAGTACACTAGTACATATAGTTAACCGTTTGTTGAAAACTAGGAATATGGAGCCTCACCACTTAGTGGACAACTTTGTTTGACCGTTCCACAAGGTACCTTTTTACCAGTTGTCAACACGATCTGAGTGACAATTTTTGGAGACGAAGTCGAAAATAGCATATAACAAGCACAGAATTCGGAAAAAAACAACAAATCACGGCGCCACCTGTTGGACTAGTCAAGGTCAAGGGTGCTCAGAATTAAGGGACCTCATGCAATTTTCGAACCGATAAGCCAAGCGGTGTCGGAGATTTAAAAAAAATTGAACTAACCAACCAACCAACCAACCAACCAACCAACCAACCAACCAACTAAATTAATTAATTAAATGCATCATAAAAATCCAAACTCACAGGAGCATGACCATTTGAACAAGCTTGATAGAAACCCATCCAAGATACATTCCACTGTTATGTGCAGGATTAAAGTCGATGTTTCTTTGAAGAATAAGTTTGTCATATCTGAATAAAGCAGTGTCCAGTGTTTTTGGCTGCTGTATGGATAGTAAGACTTTTTGGACTGGGAAAACGCGTAATATAATCTATTTACTTTCATAATGTTAGGAGTTGTGCACAAAATTGTAAGGAAACAAAGAAATAGCAGGGTCATGACTCGGCTATATTTTACTCTGTAACTTGATAACTTCTTTCTAGAATGGGGTGATTACTTTCTTGAAAATAGCAAAATCCTGTAAAGGAATACCACACTTCCATTTGTTGCATTTAATCGATTTTTCAGCATATATTTGTGCACATCATAATTTCTACCTTTCTAACTGGGCCATCTGTCCATTCATTCATTCATTCATTCATTCATTCATTCATTCATTCATTCATTCATTCATTCATTCATTCATTCATTCATTCATTCATTTATTCATTCATTCATTCATTCATTTTGTATCTGTCATTTTAAATTTCAATCTTTGTCATTACTTATAGGCTTTACTTCTCTTTTGTCATAGGTTACCTTGATGCCCGATTTTTTGAAAAACTTTCAAAAACACTCAAATTACTTCTAGTAGAACTTTCTTTCTAGCCTTAATAGTGGGGCATGTATCATCTGCATATTGGCATATTTTGCATTCATTTTCCTCCATCTTAAGAACTCTAAATACATGGGACCATTTTTGAAGAAAACCAACTGTACAACCCTCTGCGGTACTACTTATTGATACAATGGTAGTTAAAGCATATGTTATGTTGGGGTTGGTATGGTCATGGATTGCAGATCGGTACAAAGATTAACACTTGCTCAGCTTAATTGCTAAACAAACACAGTGATAATAAAATGGCCGGTTTTTATGCTATTTATGTTTATTTCTCTTCCAAAACAAATGGCAAAACTGTAAAAATGGTTTTATATGGTTCCCAACAATATTATCCAAAAAAGTTTGCAATATTGTTTTGATATCTTGTGTATTTTAGGAAATGTCGCTCTGCAAAGTTGAAAAATCTCACTTGATAAAGGCAAACACGAGAAAGTTGGATTTTTTTCAACTTTACAAAGCTATATTTCCTAAACTAAACAAGATATAAAAAAAAATATGGCACACTTTTTTGAGAAAATATTGTTAGGAATCAAACTAAACCGTTTTTACAGTTTTATCAATTGTTTCATAGAAGAAACCGATGAAAACAGCATAAAACCCGTTCATCTCAATATCACTGTGGGAATATATATTTTAGCTGTCTTTGCATCAGTAAGTAGTACTTTATCAAGCTCTTAAGTTGGTTTCCTTTAAAAAGAGTCGTACATATTTGGAGTCTTTAATGCCTTCGATCTGTACATTTTGTCTATTATTTTTTTCTCTCTAAAATTATACACTTTCGATGATAAAAGGCATGGGACAGTGGGCATCCTTGACGCATGCCACGGAATAAAATCAAGACTTGGTAGCCCATCCAACATTTTATTACTTGACTACGAATATTGCTATAGACTGTTTTAGTCAAAACACAGTGCACGAAATTTGGGCTAAAATGGAAAAAAATCTTCACATTTAATGCACAAATTTCCACTCCAGTCGGTCAAATGCCTTTTCCAAATCAAAGAACATTGCTAATGCAGAAATATGTTCACTGTGTATATCTTAAAATATCACACAAATGCCTTATATTTTTACCTATGAATAGTTTTAGAAAAAAAGCCTGTTTGATCGTTTTTAATGATATCAGGTAAAACATTGTTCATTCTGTCGGTTTCATTTGTTGTTATTTTGTAGTTTGTGTTCAATAACGAAGTTGGTCTCCACTTATTTAAGGAAAGTGGGTCCTTAACCTTTTGGACAAATAGTAATAATCCACTGTCTCTCTGAGGTTTGTTGGGTACCAACATCTGTATGATTTGTAACATGTATTAATAGATCTTTTATTTCATTCCAGGCTATTTTATAAAATTGTATTTGAAGACCATCAGTGCCGAGATTTTTTACAATTTGTAAATGTCTTATATGATGTTGCAAACTTTCTGTTCTGTTATGGAGTCCTTACAAGCCGTCTTACAGTTTTCATTCAATTTTGGTACTTTGGATATATTTAGAATAATCTCCTCCAGGCTTGTCTTCTATTTCATGAGTTTAATACAATTGCTATGGAAAAAATTGCTTGTTTATTCAAAATTTGGTTTTTAAATGTCGTTACCATCAAACTTAAAGTTGCCACCATCAATTCTTTCCATTTGTGCAAAACAGAGGTAGGCCCACTAGTGTGCCAAACTGATGAAAAATTTATCTGGATCTGTACCTTTCTTATATCCATAAGATCGCTGTCTTTTTTTCATACAATTACTAGACTGCCCGGGCCCTCACATGCATTTGAGGACGCCCCCCCCCTACGTTTGTCTCTATCTATATCTAATACAAAATGAAAGTTTACACCGATGGTTCTTTCCTCATATGTAATTTCCTTAACAACAGAATCTACCTTTTTTAAAAAGAGTGGTTTATCCTGATTTGGTCCACACATAATAACCAGTGATAATCTTTTATTTCCAATAACCATATACGCAATAATTTACTGTCTCTCGGGATCAGGCTTCATATTGTGAGTGTCCAAAAGAGAGCCGTGTCCTAACTTGTATGCACACACCTCTAGAATCACTTGTTCCATGTGCAAATATATTTTTCCCGTCCATCCTCCACTGCTCCTCAACATCTGGTGTATTGTGTGTTTCTTTTAAAAACCGAATATTAACCTCACTTTTTTAAATAATGACAGAAAGCAATACAAGTGGTAGTTTGATTTTGGTATACCTACCATAATCATAATATTTTGTTTCGACATTTTTTATTGGCACAGTGGTCCCCCTCTTGTAAGGCCCCTCTCACCCAAGGCCACCCCTCTTGAAAGGCCAGCATTCCTGTGCAGAAAGTATGGTATTTCCATTATATACCCCCCTCTGGAGAGGCCACCCTTCTTATAAGGCCACCTTTTGGCTGCATTTGGGGGAGGCCCTATAAAAGGGGGAACACTGGATTTTACTTGTACGCTGTTGCCATCTGAATAAATCAAATGTACACGTATAGCCTCCTTGGTATTTTGAAGGTTGACATAATATACTCCATGGATGTGCTAAGCTTTTGCCGCATTCAATTATGGACATATTGTGTCCATATTAATATGTATGAAAGCCTGCAATCAAACCTGATTCGTAGTAGTGTCTGTCATTCGAGTATCGCAGACATTGTCACCTTTGACAAGCGCAACCAAATCAGAGATTACCCTGAACCCAAAACAAGCACATAAATGGGAGTCATCAAATATATGTGCTTCTGTCATGGCTCTTCCATCAATAGAACACACCCATGTGTAATTTTGCTGGTATATTTTGAAAAACTTGGACCTTATGCACGGAGCTACACTACTATTTCCACTCTTAAAAGATTAAAAAAAAAAAAAGAAAAGAAAAAGAAAGAAAATTTAGTGCCGTGTAGCAACGAATTCCCCAGGCATTTCAGTAAATTTCGTTGTCATGTTCTCTTATAACGAATTTTGGTGAATTATTTTGTCGGAAACATTCTTACTTATGGACTACGGGTCCATTCATACTATAAAACACTAATAGGAAAGTACATATGGGGTTAATTTTGGTGTTGTTGATTTTTACTTGGAACGACCTTGAAAGGTCAAACAGATATGATGGCCTATATGTCAGTACTGGTGGATGCTAGGCTCATGGTCACTACTAAACACCTATAGGAATAGTACCTATGACTTTTGTTTTTGTGTCAATTTTTACCTTGAGTGATCTTGAACCTGATATATTGGCTCATATCTTGTTGGTGGTGGATCCTGTCACCTTTGCGTTATGTGGCACCTAGCTAAACCAGAGCGCCCCTTACCGGTTGAATATTCTGATTGTTTTTTCGTTGTGATTGGTCGAAAGTAATTGTGTCTCGTCGCTAATGGCGCCTAGATTGAGACAAAAGCATGGACTGCCAATCACACTTGTAGCTCAGTTGCTGAGCCATATGAATGAAACGTTCACTGGTGGCGCTTAGAAGATTCAGCGTTGCCGACAAGAAACCACGAACAGCAAAGACAGAGAGTGAATATTAGATTTTTATGTACTTTTTTTTGTTGTTGCATTTTTTCCCCTTTAAAACAAAGTGACCAATTGCTTTGAAGTTGCATAGGGACACTTTGGGATATCAGGGTGATACTTACACGGTACATGAGTGGCTTTGACCTTATTCCCACGGTCACAAAGCCACTTAATCAATTTTACATTTCACTTGGTAACTTGAGAACTAATAGATCCAGGACTGTGAACCTCGTGGTCCTCTGTGTGGGCCAGATTTACACAGTCAATGATCGAGTGACATTGACTTCATTCCAAAGATAACAGTCTCCCTTGTATTAACGTTTCTGTTCACTTGAAAACTATTTGAACTAGGACTTTGACCATTGAGCCAGTTCTTTGATATTTGTGCATGGCAGTCTTCAAGAAAAATGACCTTAACTAAATTGCACAGTTACAGGGCCAAATCATTATGTGCAATTCAAGGTCAGCCGAACACAGGCCAGTCATAGTCCTCTTGTTTTTTCCATTCTTTTCACGATTTTTTTATAGTTAAGTTATTTTCTACTTCTTCCCCTGTACGAAAGATTTCTTACCTCTTCTATTACCATGCAGGTGTCTGAAATGGTCCCTCATTGATAACATGCTATAGCGGGCAAATGTAGCCTTGAACAATCAGTAATTGCTTATCATGAACAAAGTCAGTACATTTCTCCAAACATTCATTCATTTTTGCAGCTATACAAGCTTTTGTGTAGTACTTCGGATCATCAATGTAAATGGGATTTTTTTTATCAGAATAGGAAGCCTAGATCTATGGAGGGTTGCGTACACATTGATCCACACTGCAAACATTCACATGACCACTTTGAATTTGATTGCCAAGACAAGACCAGCTGGTTAGTATAGACCTGTTCCTTTCGTAATCTGGGTGTAATCATTTTCCATGTCCCATAGTGGCCTGTCCAAAACGGAATTAAGCCATCATCTCTTACAAACTGATTCCCCTCCACAATAGATATTACTTTCCCTTCTTCAAGTATATATGAGTTTCTAAGAGGAGGTGGGGTGGGAGTGCGGGAGCCAAGATCTCAATTCAATTGCTCAATTCCCAGACATAACTGTAGCTACTACAGTGGCATACTTTAATAGCAGCAAAAGTTTATGACTATGATGATGAAATGTATATTTCCAGGGGATCATAAATATTGCTTACCCACTTCTCAAAATATTATTTTCACAAATCCCACAGAGTAGAAAGGCCACTTCCTAACTCACGAGAAATAATATTTTGAATTCGAGGTTCATAGAAATTATTGCAGCCTATTAAGACAACCCCAGGTGCCCGGATAACAATGACTATCTTGTTTCATGAAAGTACATGCATAGGCTTACATTAATATGTCATACCAAAGTAGTATGTTTCCTGTTACATGGTGAAAATTGTAGCTGATTGCTTTACCAATGAAAACATCTCCTGTAACTTACAAATGACAAAATGGAAAGTCTGCCAACTAGCTGGGTGGAGCACATTTTTAGCTCTGCTGACTTCCAAAGCACGAAGAGCTTATATAAAATCTGTGTGCGTCTGTCCCCAGTCCGTCCATCTATCTGTTTGTTCGTCCATTTAGCTGTTGATGAGACTTTTTACATTTTAGACTTCTCAAAAACCATTACATAGAATAATTTGATTTTGCACATGGATGCTTCACCGGAGGTCCTCTACAAAGTTTGCCATGATGCAATTTTTATTTTATTTTTTCAGATTAATTAAAAAAAATAATTTCTTTGATATTACATACAGGGTCACCCGGGGCCACGTAGTTCACATTTTGCCCACGGGTGACACGATTTTTTCTTTCTTTTTTTAAAAATGGTTTAAAGGGCGTGATGAGCTTTTTCAGCATTATACACAGATATTATAACTTCTCTTTCAACATGTCATTACATAAACTAGACTTCTTATTTGAGATCTTAAAAACTGTATAGCTTGTGAAAGTATACATTTAGATTAAGCAATTAAAAAGAGTTTAAAAAAAAGTATAGACTCGTATCTTTTACATGAATTGCGAAACAGACCAAGCCTATATTAATCACTCTTCATGATACAGATGATGTATACTTTCCCATCACTTGTTTGGTGGATGAAACCGAAGGATTCGGAGAAAACCACCGTGCAGAGTTGGAGTGGTAATTATAATGAAATATAATGAAATCTCTGTAAGTGTTAAGAAACTGAATTTTAATTGCTCATTTAAAAACCTTAATTTTACCTGCTTTTGTGGAAAAACAAAATATAACGCAAACACCAAAAAAAACCCCGGGAAACTTTTTTTTATAGGAAATGGAACAGTACACTCCTAGCAGCAAAACCGTATTTTAAATTTTGGATAAGGGTTCTAATTCAAAATTTGCAGTATATTTAAATTAAAGTTAAAATTTTAGTATGCAAGAACAATTTAAACAGCCATAAAATTGGAACTAAGCTCTTTTACAAAAATATAAAATATATTTTGGAGAGCTTATGTGTTTTTTCATATGACACTATAAACTAATTGTGATTTTTATTTTTAAAAATATTTTAAATTTATGCAAAATGTGAGTGTTTCATTAAAAATTTAAGTACATCAATAGTGATTCTAACATTTTGCATTCAGTACCAGATTAAAATATGATGTAATTTTTTCTGTCAGGAAAAAATATACTTTTTATGGTATTAAATGGCAATCATAGACCGACATTAAACATTTATACATGAGTCATAAAGTATACCACGCCCTTAAAGGAATTGCTGTGTGTTATTTGTAAACTTCTCGACAATGACTGAACGAAATTGCATGAAAGTTTATCAGAATGTACTGAATATAATCCGACTAGAGGTAATGGAAGTTAAGCAAAAATAAAGGCGAAACGTTAAATTTCAATGAAGCGACAGGAAAGCAAACCTTTGGACCATGTGTTAGGTGTTGATAAATGCTGTTGCTGTACATGCATGCAGAAATACATTTATTGCAATTCTGTCAAATCGGTTGTGTGGAATTCTTCAATTTTATACACAAATGTTCCCCAGGTGGGCCTCTGTCACCTCTGTGAAGAAGACGATAATGCAATATTTACATATTTATTTACTTATTCTTGGACCCTCCCCCCCCCCCCATTTTCTTTTTCCCAGAAACTACCTTGCCAGTTGCCTTGATATTGGAGGAGGTCTGAGCAGAAGCGAAGACGATGTATGGAATTGAACAAACCCGTAAACTTTCGCAAAGTGACTGCAAACTGCAACTACATCCAGACACCAGTAGTGTAGAGATTCAAATGTAGAAAAAGGATTGAAATCCGCGCGAAAATCAATGCGGCTGGAAATACGGCCTCAGCCAATGAGGGCTACCTTGCACACACGTGTTGGATCTGCCACCACCAGGCCTCACGCTTACGTGCAAGTGCTGTGCTGGGGCAGTCGTACAAGAACCTGATTATGTGAAAAGGGATGCCCTATACTTTAAATTAGTAAAACGTGGGATATGTGCAAACTTTTTATCAACTTTAGAGGACATGTTTTGTTAGTCTGTTAACAGAGTACGATGTGAAGGTGTCCTAAGAGATTCTTTTGAAAATCAATATGGAGTGTTACAAGGAGGAGTTATCAGTCCCTAAATTTTTTACATAATTTCTGTCTGATCTTGGACAGCATTTAACACCTCAATATGGATTTTACATAGACGAACTTCTACTGTATTATTCATTATATGCAGATGATCTTGTTCTCCTGTCAGACACTCAAGAAGGTTTACAGGCTTAGTTAAAATGTTTTTTCCCAATACTGTAAGATGTGGCATCTGATTGTAAATTTATCAAAAACTAAAATAATGGTTTTATAAATATCTCGGCGTCATCTTCGACTCAAATTCCAAGTCTGTTTTGAAACATACTGCATCTTACCTTGCTGAACAGGCCCAAAAAGCCATGTTTACAAGTACAGAATTATATCAGAGTGCTGTGGGTAAAATTTCTATTGTTATCTATTTGAAATTATTTGATATACAAGTGTTACATATTTTGGAATATGGCTGTGAAATCTGGTTCCCTGGTCAAAGTCTCGATGTCTCGGAGCAAGTTTAGTTAAAACATATTAAATACATGCTTGGTGTTCGCAAACAGACCCCCTCCCCCGCCACACTTGGATTATATGCAGATACTGGTCGCTTCACCCTGTACTTAAGACAGCAGGTATTAATTGTTAAATACTGATTATATGTCATGCGATCACCTTCAGACAGTGTGATTAGAAATGCTTATAATGCTCTTTTGGAATTGTGTAATTCAGGTCAGAACAATTGGTGTTCAATTGTAAAAGAAATTCTGTGCAAGACTGATCTACTAGGATTCTGGGAAAAACAAGCTGTTTCTATCAATAATGATTTATTTCTTAAACAGTTAAAAGAAAAGTTATGTGGCGCAGATGTTATTCAGTGTGATGATCAGATTAAATCCCTTACCTCAGAAAATAAGTTACCAACCTATAAAATGTATAAATCTTAATTCTGTATGGAAACACATTTACTTGATATTTGTAGTGTGAATTATGTACAGTCTATAGCAAGATTTAGACTCAATTCCCATAATCTTCAAATTGTATTTGGACGACATGCAAAACCTAAAGTCCCTATTCATGAAAGGTTATGTATCCAATGTGATTGCGGTGCTATTGAAACAGAAGTTCATCTTATAGTTGAATGTACTAGTCATGAAAATGAGATACAATTTTATTTTCTGTCTGCAGACAATACATGACCGGATTTGATAATTGGTCTAGAAACAAGAAGTTTGTAGAAATTATGTCATGTAAAATTAAAGCAGTATTATTTCATTTAGGTAAATTCTCTTAAACGTTTGGATAAGAATAACAGACCTGCTCATTCTGGTGTGTGAGAACAGTTACACTATTATGGGTCCTTCTAGAGACCGTGAGGTTATAAATTGTTTAATTGCATGATAAATGTCATACTTGCAATAACAAAGTTCCTTGGTGCCAAATACCATTATGTATGTTCAGGGCTAAATGTTAACTGATGTTAAAGGCAACCACTTTGGTTCTTTACACCATTTGTTTGTCATGGTTAACCGATTTTGTATCGTATTCTGGACGGATGGGTCACCCATGACCATTTTTAGTCACTACTACTACTACTACTACTACTACTACTACTACTACTACTACTACTACTACTACTACTACTACTACTACTACTACTACTGTAAAAAAAAATCATGGCTTGCAACCCTAACTTAACGGCTGGCACAAATTCTGTTATTGTCATAGCTGTTTCTTTTTGGGTTTGAAACCATGACATAAATATTTTAACGATGAATATAGGAATAATTCGATTCAATAATTGTTCCTGCAGCAAGGTTTATTAACACGATCAAACGCCTTTCTAACACTAAGGAAGCGTGCAAAAATTGGAGTGTTTCGACTAAGATAATGTCGAATAACTGCTTCAGACACGTAAATCCAAATGTCAGTTTCTGAACCCTTTTAAAGCCAAACTGATAATCGGGTGTATGGAAGCAGTCCTTAAATTTGTGAAGAATAATGCATTGTAGTCCTTTTGACATAACAGTTGCCAGGGCATTGGGCCTGAAATTGTCTTTTTCTGTGACATCACCAGCTCTTCTCTTTAAAAGGGATACAAGAGTTACTTCATAGAGAGAAGGGGGAGTATATCAGTGTGCCGTCATTGCACCAAACAAAAGAAATACATATACAGATTGTTCGCAGCATAATTTATATTTTAACATGTCAGACCATCAAAATCAGCAGCTTTACCGTTAAATAATTGTTCAACAATATTCAAAACTTCATCCACTGATATATGCTTTCTATCACCATATGGGACAATATGACAGCTGTACGCTTACAACATTTTAAAACCTTTTACGTTGACAGAATTAAAGAGGTTTTCAAAGTGATTGGCCCGCACGTTTGCAATGTTATGGAAGCTAAGAACACTAATTTTTATTGTTCGTTAGAGAAACGGCTTTCCTAAAAGACTCATAGTCCTTGTCTTTTAGGTTTGTGGCCATCCTATCAGCTTTCAGTTGGCCATCTGTTTGTTTACATCTACGAAGTGCATACTTGAACTGAGCGCGACTGGTGCTGCTTGACCTCGTAATTGTTTGGCTTTGCCATTGTCACGCCGTGAAAGAAAGACATTCCGTGCACAATCATGCACTTCTTTCACGTGATCATTCCACGTTGGAATTTGCCTGAACGTGGCCCCAGTATGTTGACCTATGGCCTCTTTTCCAGCCCGTTATAATGCATCAACATACAAAAACATTTAGGGCATGTTGGTGTTCTGAATCGTTAGGGAGCAAATATTTGCTTGCTGGTGCATCTCCAAGTATTGTGAATGATAATAACGAAGGTCTATCAAGTACACAGCAGCAGGTAGTCGAGTCTTTCCACTCATGTTAATACACATCTGTGGAAGAGTATTTGCACGCCTGTAATTACATATGGATTAGAAACACTTAATTTCAATGTTGATTGCTACAATAAACTGGAATCCGCGCAAGGGACCATGGTTAAACGCTATTTAGGCTTCGGAAAGGAGTCTCAACATACGCCTCTCTTGAAAGCTCTACAGATTCCCAAAGTAGCTGATACTATTTCGTACAAAACTGTCTCCTTGTTTCAACGTTGTTTCAAAGTGAATAGTCCCCTTGTAAAGTTCTATTCTTCCTTGTTAGCGTGGTACTTTCTTACTGGTACAACTATCAAAGGCTCAATGTTAGATAGAATAGTCAGCCTTGGTCTGTCACCTTCTCATTTAGCATTAAGTGACCCTCGTTGTAAGCCTGCTATGTTTTTAGCTAATGAAAATACAGAAGACGGCCTGGTTGACTTCCTCAGGTATCTTACTGCTCATGAAAACTTTACAAACCTTGGTCAGAGCAACATGTCTTGACCACACTACTTACCAGGTGTTTTTAAGATAATACATCTCTGTACTTTGAAAGTGTTTTCATATTTTATGAAAAAATTGTAAGTATATGATTTCCCTCATTTCGATGTATCCATGTGCCTGTATATTTCTCCAATATTGGAGGTTTTAATAAACTATTAGTTGTCACTGCAGACGAATATCTGTTCGCAAGGTGTCTGGTGTGTTTGTAGTTGTCAATTGTAGCATCAGCTGCGTGAGACCAATCAATGGATTGCTTTAGATACCATCTTCGTAGTAAACATAGGCACACTGTGAACACTGCACGTCAGAGACAAAGGAAAGTGATCGAAATATACCTAATCGGATACTTTGATCCATAAAATAATTCGATCTGCCTAATTTACATGAGGGATTTTTGAATTTCAATTGTACACAGTCTGTTATGTCATCCTTGCCAGATATTTCTTCTTCTTCTTCTTCTTCTTCTTCTTCTTCTTCTTCTTCTTCTTCTTCTTCTTCTTCTTCTTCTTCTTCTTCTTCTTCTTCTTCTTCTTCTTCTTCTTCTTCTTCTTCTTCTTCTTCTTCTTCTTCTTCTTCTTCTTCTTTTTGGACATGTTCCGGTTTCCATTTCACAGAATCATAATAAAGGCACGCCATCCTAAAAAGTGTTGACTATTTTGTTTGTACCGACATTCAGCACGATGCCATTTTAAAGAAAAACCGCTGTGTTCATGTGTGTTTTCATCCACACTCAACACTGTTTATAAGAGGGGTAGCATTGAAGGTGAGTTATCATTGATTTGTCTTTGCCAACAGGAGAGTCAGGAAATGATGGCATACATGTAAAGTCCTCTATTTGGGAGAACCCATAAAGATGAAATACCGGGGATGAAATATCCTGCTGGATGAGTCTTCTGCCTTAATAATAAAGTTTGGTCAACATTGCGTGTTATTTAAAACTGACTTGCCTCGTGCATAGACAGATACCTGTATGGGCGGGTGATATGGTATTTCTAGTTTTCTCTTGGCGTGGATTTTTTTTTTAATTGATTGATTCCTTCCTGCCGTATCGCGTTTTGCAGAGAGAGAGAGAGAGAGAGAGAGAGAGAGAGAGAGAGAGAGAGAGAGAGAGAGAGAGAGAGAGAGAGAGAGAGAGAGAGAGAGAGAGAGAGAGAGAGAGAGAGAGAGAGAGAGAGAGAGAGAGAGAGAGAGAGAGAGAGAGAGAGAGAGAGAGAGAGAGAGAGAGAGAGAGAGAGAGAGACCGAGACCAATACTATTGCCTTTTATATTTAAATTCAAAGGTTTACGTGTATTAAATTGCTTGGATAATTTGGGGGTGTTGGTATCCCTGATAGAACACCAAGAGCTTATTTTTAGGTTTGCATGAGTTACTTTTGCTCCTGGGTATCGACGAGACTAAAGAGAAGGCAGTCCCACCTAGGCCAATAATTATTTTTCTGGGCATTTTATTCATACAGACAATCTGATAATGTCCATTCCATCGGAAAACTGGAAGAAATTAAACTTATTTTGAATCAGTGAAAAGGCAAAATTTCGGATTCTAAACAGGAGATTCAGTCAATCATTGGTCCTTTACAGTTCGCCGCCAAGTGTGTCGGCTAGGTAGGAGTTTAATTTCTAGAATCCTGGAACACTTAGAAATATCCATATGTTTTCTCAAAGAAAAAAAAGTTACCCAGGGAGTTCGTTAAGATGTAGTTTGGTGGGAAACATTTATGGAAATTTACAATGATGTCTCAATGATACCTCAATTGCAGTGGTTCCCACCAGATGGAATTATAGCTACAAACGCTTGTTTGACCGGTTATTCGGGACACTCGAAAACTTTGGGTTCCCTATTTCACTATGAGTTTCCCAGTTTTGTTATTTAGAGGAATTTTGATATTAATATCTCATCGCTGCTTACAGTGATGAGCTCTTTAAATTTATGGGACTATTTTCTTATAGGACAGAGATTCTCAGTGTATTGTGACACTTTATCTTCTGTTTGTGTACTGAGGTTAGGTCAAACACGTAGTTCCATGCTAATTGCTATGTTGAGAGAAATTGCATATTTGTGCTCTATTTTGAGCTGGAAATAATGCCTTTGCACGCGTTTACTGACATCAATACATAGGCAGATTTGTCATCCAGAACACATTTAAATTATACAATATGGGCTGTTTTTTGCAGTGAAATTTTCTTGCAAAGGAAGTTAAAGTTACCACTGACATGTTTCAAATATGTGCATAGTGGTAATTCTTCACGACTAGTTTTGTTCCAGATCATGAGCTCCTTAGTATCGACAGAGACAAGCTGGTAATAAGAAGAGCAGCCTTTGCATAAGAAACGGTCAAGAATTTAAGGGTACAATGCAGGTCGTATTTGATGCTCTGTTTGTATATCGATCTAACGTTTTTACCTGCTATATTGGATACATGGTAGTATCTATTTTTGAACTGGAAATAATGACTTCGCACATGTCTGCTGATATCATTAAACAGACAGATTTGTTATCCGTAGCACATTTTCATTATGACAATGTGGACTGTTTTTGCTGTAAAATTTTGTTGCGCAGGAAGTCAAAGTTACCACTGACATGTTTCAAATATGTAAATAGTGATAATTCTTCACGACTAATTTTGTTCCAGATCAGGAGCTCCTTAGTATCCGCACAGACATGCTGGTAATAAGAGCAGCCTTTGCACAAGATACGATTAAGAATTTAAGGGTACACTGCACATCTAATTTGATGCTTTGTTTGTATTTCGATCTGACTTTTTTACCTGACAAATTGGACACCCGGTAGTATTTGTCTTCATTTTCAGTACTTAAGTTACTATTTCAAATATGTGTCTATTAAGAATAATCTCAATGGTGTCAAATTATAACATTTATATTGTGGTCATGAGTTTCATTGCTTGCAAACTTTTGAGGTGCAAATACGTTTGAAAAGTTTTGCCAGGTTAGATCCTCATAGGGGTAGACAGCCGCGGCTGTCACTCCAGATATACTATCAAAATTGTATGCTGTTATGGATCTGGAAGATCCTTTTGTTATGGCTGCTTGGTCTTGTTTTCTACTTGCCCTTTTCATGGCCGAAAACATTGAATAATGCAGTGTCCAGTGTTGTTGACGGTGATAGTAAGTTTTTTCGGAGTGAAAAGCACGTAAAAGGATTTATTTAGTCTTATTATGTTTGAAATTATGCACGACATTGCAAGGAAACATATACATAGCAGGGTCATGATTTGCCTATATTTCAGGATGAGTAAGTCTGTTTGGTAATTAATTATTCTGGTAGTGGGTTGGCCTTCTCGTCAGAAGATGTGTCTGCGTCCATATTTGGGCGGCTCAGCAAGTGAATGTTGTATTATTGGTTAAAAACCTTTGTGTGGCTTGACAATCTTCAGATAGCACAGGGTCTGAGGCTGAGTAGTTATTGTATTGCTTCAGAACAACCTGAGTATCAGAAGCTGTGTTGTTTCATCTTTAACATATTTGTGGTTTTGCCAGATGTGTGGAAGTCAATTTGGGGAATGTTTGTATGTGTGGGTTTTCTATTTTCTACCTTTTCTATTGTCTGTTTATTAAGAATAAGGGTGGATGTTCTGTGTGTTGGATTGAGGTGTAAGGAGGTGAAGTAGTTTAGTGTTCAATAGTCAACCCATCATACATATGTGGCACTGATAATCCTCCCAGGTAAAGGAATTTCTGTCCTGATTAACCATGTCGCCATTT
Source organism: Hermodice carunculata (assembly GCA_964020975.1). Taxonomy (NCBI): domain Eukaryota; kingdom Metazoa; phylum Annelida; class Polychaeta; order Eunicida; family Amphinomidae; genus Hermodice; species Hermodice carunculata. The sequence goes on from OZ026613.1 coordinate 108,166,828, forward strand.
TCCCGGCCTCCACTAAATAAACGAGTAAGTAAGCTGAGCTACCCCCCCCCCCCCCCAGTAAATAGGAGTTGCGACTCTTTTAAAGCGAGGGCTCCCGCGGAACTTATCCAGCTTCACGGCAATTGGGCCTCAGACACATATTTGCGTTACCACGATTTTTCTGTGTACGGTACATGGCAAGTATGGGAGACTGGGAAGAGTTGGAACACTTCAGACTCTAGGCCCTGTGTATCGTCAGAAGTGTCTAAGTACTGGTTTATTCTAAGATAACATTTAAACAACAAAAGGGTCTTGTAAAAATGGGCATTGTCTTGTTCAGATATTATGCAGCATTATCAAGATAATATAGTTAAAACTATCGACAAGTCAAATGTTTCATATCGCCCCCTAAAAGGGGTAAGATGAAACATGCAATGGGGTAAGTTGAAACATTCTCAATAAAATGAAGTATAATTAGCCTACCTGAACAAGTCAAATATTGTTCATTTTAGCCAGACCTGTCTGCCATTTAAAGATAACAATAGAATATTTTACAGAATATATTTGATGATACAGGACCTGGACTATAATATGTTCCAACACTCCCCAGTCTCTCCTATTGTTTATTTTCTTCATTCTTGAAATATGAATGTTTAAGCATGTGTGTGCAACTAAGCATGCATATGTGGACATAAATAAAAGTTGACTCTAGCCTTATTGTAAATGTTCCACCCAACTCTAGGAATAGGTTGAAACTGTTTCTTCTAACCACAGGGGCAGCTTGAACCTGCTCCATCTAACCCCAGGGATAGGTTGAAACTGCTTCATCTAAGCCCAGGGGCAAGTGGAAACATGTTCCCTATTACCGTAGGGCAAGCTGAAAATAAGACAGGGTTGAAACATTTCAACCCTCCCCTTGCACTATGTTTCAACTCACCCCTTTGACTGTTAATGTACATTTATCTATATTGTAGGAATACACACCAACTGATCACTGTCACACCTTGTGGTGTTAACTCTCTGTCACCTGGGGATTTTATACCACGGGGTAACGTAGCTTAATATTTCATTGCGTAAAGTATGACAAACTTTTTTTGATAAGCAACATTTACCATTCGCGTTCCGAATCAAACACATAATTTGATACCAAACTTAGTTTCACATGGTAAAGTGGGCTTAGAACCAAAGGTACTACCCACAGGTGCAAAAATTGGAAATACATATATGGGGAACGGTTATCAATAAGGTTTCATCTTACCCGTGTACCAACTCTCCCCAGTTTCCCCTATGTATGAAAGTGAAATATTTTCATCTTGAATTCTTTTTGACTGTCAATTATCACACCATGAACTGTACAGACAGTAAACTGATGTTTTGCTCTGATAGGCGAGTTTGGTTACTATGTTATTGTAAGGAAATGTCTGGCCATCAAGAATAATAGCTTTATGTTACCAGCCGTTTTGTATTTCTACATATTTCGTTTGCATGTTTGCTGCTTTGTTTACATATATTTGTGGGTAGTTTCATGTTGACATATGCCCTCCCACTGCTCACCCTTCCCCGTCTGCCCAGCCACTGATGGCCACGCGTCTGAGACGTGCTGTTGGTACACGGAGTGGGTTCTGGCTGTTTTAATTTTGTATGTGGAAATGGTCCCTGTAATTTTTTTTCAAGTGGTCCAAGATCAATTGTTATCACATGTTATTAGTCCAAAATGGTGGCGGCAGGTTGTGTGCACATTATCTGCCAGAGTTTCTTTCTGTTTCTGATAGGAACTCAAATTAGAAAAGTAAATGCGTATTTTATAGATGATACACCTGGACTAGGAAGACAATTTGATGGCATCGGAGGTCTCAGTGGTGGAGGGGTATGTATATAATGTTCCACCATTCTTTCTTGACATTGCCATTGAAAGTCGAAAGCTGAATGTTGAAGTTTCCTAAAGTCTTGAATCTCTGCCGTTTGCTGTAATAACTTTGGTGTCATTGTTGCGTTGGAATTTATCAATGTAGATTATGTTTTTCTGAACTATTTTATGTAATCTTTCATTGTGGCGTGGCCTATGCCGCAGTGATCAGCCTGTGCACGGCTTCTGAAAGTCCACGTAGTAGTAGTAGTAACTAATTCAGTGGCCCCCTCTTGTGTGGCCCTTTGTGGAAGAGTCCACCCAAATTATAAGACCACCATACTTATATACAGTGTGGCATGTCCGTTGTATTGTCCCCACCTCTCGAGAGGCCATGACTCATATTTTTGGATACTTTTGAGCTGCATTAAGGGTGGCCTCATAAGAGGGTGTGCAGAGGGGTCCTTACAGCATGCTGATACAGGGAATGATTTTGCCTCAGTACAGCATACAGTAAATAATATGTTCCAACATACTGGTTGGTATAGAGTAAATAAACTAAGGGAGTGTGATGGTATTGAAAATGTCCCAGTATGTCAGTATGGAAATACCTTTTGCACCCCTAATACGAGGGGACCATGTTACTGTGTATATTATGCCAATAGTGGGATTTTTAACAAAGCTATGGATTGTGGATGATCGGCACTTAAGCTAGGCTAAATTGCAGCAGTTCTTTTCCTAATGTTCTCTATATTTTCTTCCGGCTCCCCCATGATCACAACCAAATGAGCCCCATCCTGATTAAAGGTATGTCGGTAAACCCAGTTTTTCCAAAAACTAAAGAGTATCTAGAGGCTACAGTAGTTAATTTTTTGTGTTCAGGTAAGTACAGAAACCACAAGATTCTTGTGGGCAAGAGTTGTCTATCAATTTAAGTAACCTTACAAGTTAATCTGGTCAGTAGGACCGTATATTGTGGGACGCTGGATACATTAACTCAGTGCCAGCCGTGATTTAAGTCAGACTCCTTGATAGGAACTGCTCTGAATTATGATAAATATGCTAAATTTACGATCCTTGTAAAAAGACCTTTTATTCAAGTACCAGCATGTCTGTAGTTACATGGAATATAACAGCCCGGGTCAACAGCTTTCATTTGCATGCAATACGCCTAGAGCGTGCTGAGGAAAGCCTTTACCTTGGTTAAAAATATGGCACTGAAATAGTTAAACAGATGGACACATAATACAGGTAAAATCAATATTGAAGAATGTTGGGAGGACTTGGAACTGGTTCCATACAGCAGTAAGGTGCATAGATAGGGTTAATTCGACACATTTTGCTTGACTAGATACACCCAATTGCAGTTTAGGCCAAATTTCAGTTTGCAAAGTCCATATACACTAATGAAAAGATGGAGTACAAATAGTCGAATAATTCAACCACTTTGTTCAAACGGTAATCTTGGGGTCCTCTCCAGAAACGTTTGAGTGTGATCTGTGTATGGTTGTGTTTGGTTTATGTGTCCATCCAGCAGAAGACATTAGGTATCTTGAATTTATTTTTCAGGCAACTTCCAAGCTGTTGGTCAATTACCCAGAACAACAGAGAAATGAAATTTTAGATTACCTTTTCAAGGTAAGATAATTATATGGTATAGCTCTTGAAGTTTATTTCTGGGGGAAGGGGATATGGTTGCTGACAAAAAAAGAGCAGGTTACTGTCTAGAAGTAACACCATGCTATATTGGAGCTATATTAGCTTCTCACAGCATACATGCATGGTCTGTGACAGATTTGTGACAGCCTAAGGGTTTGGTTTGGGTCTAAAAGTTTGTGTTCTGTCAGCCTTCGCGAACTGCACATATAACCGCAGTTTACATAGTGCTTACAATAAACATGGGTATTACTACGTAAACAAGTAACTTAGATATTTGGATAAGTCACTCAAACAAAACATAAATTCTAGCAATGATGTTCTGCATGCAGTACACACCGATTTTAGATTTTGATTTCATTAAACCAATATGTCAGGAGAACACTTGAGGTAACTTGCTTTGAGAGATTTATGAAGTTGATATGTACACAGATCAAGATTTCTGGTAGATTTTTTAGGATGCACAGAATATTCAAGTGTGATGAATATTCTGCCGAGGAAAGTATAATACTTGGCAATTTCAGGTATATTTTAGGGTATAATACGTCCAAATGTATGGCTTTATTTGAGATTTTTACGGGGCACAAAGTACCCTTAAGATTTTCAAGGGTATGGATGATTATCCGTTTTATCACATGCTTAAAGCTTCAAATCTGTTTCACTATATTTTATACCTTTGATTTTCATGCACATTCTGCAGCTGTGTTCCCCCCTTTTGAGGCTTTAATTATTTGCCTATGTTTTTGTTATCATGGAACCTAGGACAGTAGGGTCATGAGTCATATATTTTCACCTGCGGCAAAGTTAGATTTTTACATTACGTGTGATTGCATAAAATGGCGGTGTTTTTGACACAATACTGTGCAAAAATTCAAAGAAAAATGCGGGCAAGGATGTTCATGTTGTGAATGGTGTTTTCTGTGAGACATTTCTTTAATTTACTTCACTTTGTATTTACAGCCAAACTTTGGAGCCTCCCTGCATATTTTAAAGGTGGAGATAGGAGGGGACGCGCAGTCCACAGGTGAGAAGATTCTCACAAAGATTTATCTTTTGGGATATGTTTCTTATATCTACAAATGGAAGAAAAGTTTGCTTCCATCGTGAACATATTTGAACTGTCCTGCATTCATTTGTTTTACATTCCACGTTCTATGTTGATACCTTTCATCTCCTCTGGGACTTTAAATTTGAGATATTTACTTTAGCCTGGTATGTTCATTCACACATAGTCAATTTCCAGAGGTGTTGTATTCAGCGGCATAGGAACGGAGGGGGGGGGGGCTGCCCCCACAATAAATTTTAAGGAAGTCCACGCCCCCTCAAAAGTCTTGTCTAAAATAAAAAAATACAATTTTGGGCCTCTTCAATATTCATGAGCTTTGATTCAGAAGTGACTGCTGGTGTGCATGCTCCCATGTTCCTCCTTCCACTTAGATGATTGGTCAGTTGATATCACCTGGTGAAGGAAGTGGGGTGGTTAGATGGGCATCGTTGGTGGTCGAGAGGTAGGTACATTTACCAACACCGAAATTACTAAAAATTTCATGTACTAGTTACGTAACATTACCTCTCAACCACGATTGTCGATATACAAACACATTGGAGGATGTAACGATAATGGCATACTGACCAAGCACAGCTGGGGCTAACAGCCTTGGGGAAACTATCAGTCTGACTAAAGAGGCTATGCCTAAAAGGGAAAACCTCAGGGTGTGCCAGGAGGAATTAAAGGTTCACACTTCATTAGCTCTAGCTGAGACCTGCTTTAAGACCAAACTCTATGTAAAGCATTCAAGTAGGCCTTCAGGATGGTCTGCTTGAGCCATGAAGAGATTGTGTTTCAGCAGACCTGATCCTGCCATGAGTTTCCCAGGGGCAATAGGAGGGCAGACCTCTGACCCCTTGAACCTTCCATGCATTAGACAGAACCAGTGCAGTGCTCTCACTGGGCACAGGGCTCTTTCTTCCATAGGAAAGGCTGAGTAGATAGCAAGGAGGGTGAAACCATTAAAGGCCATAGATGGATCTCAAGCCACTAGGCTCTTTTACAAAGAAGCCAAAGTGAGTCCTCAGGGTCACTGAGAAGTGGTCGGGTGACCATTGGATTTGTTCATGGGCTAGAGTGTGGATCTCACTTGTTATAGCCCCAAAGCACGTGTTAACAGAAAACAAGCTGCCCTGGTTTTTGAGCATTTGGAAACTCCATGCAGTGCTTTGCCTGCTACTTGGGATGGGAATCTGAAGTGATGGGCTTAGGGGGAAGAAACTGAAGTGGTGGGCTTAGGGGGAAGATCCATAGCATCTGTTGGTCCTGGACACTGTTTCCAAATCTGTCAAGAGTCTTGGATCAGCAGCCAAGGAGCCATCAGTCATCACCTTAGGTGGTGCCGAGCACTCGAGATCCCCATGAGGTGATCTCTTGCTGTCCGACTTGCAACTATACTACCTTTTCTCCCTATTTCCCCAGTGAGCTTCAGGTGAGGAGGCAGTGACCATTTGAGTGTGCATGTGAGCTGCATCAGTTTGCTTTGCTTCTCCAGTGGCATTGCTGGGGTAGGGAACTTGGCAGAGTCAGACTCAATGGCCCAGCATTTAGCAGCAAGAATATGCCTAGCCCTCTCATTCTTCCCCCTGGACTGCTTATAGAGCAGCTACCTGTTGTCTCACCACCAACACAAAACTTGCATGTATACTCTCGACAACACATGGGGCCAAGTTATTTGTGACAACCAAAACAGTGATCATGGTCCCAGGCTGCCATGAAGTGGTTTCGTGAGTCCATCCCCTGCCACTGAATCCAGGAAGGCAGAAGGATATAAAAGCTCAGAAAACAAATTCCACAGACACTGCCAGGCAGTTAATGCCTGGCTGGCACTGTCCTCTTTCTGTCGGTGATCTGATCATTTAGACGCCATCTTGGAAAACTTTGTTTCAAGTGAACATGGCCAGCTTGACTTCCATGTTTCCACAGGTATCCTTTGATCCAATATAAGCTATCCTTGTCTCCAAAAAGTCCAGGACCGCTCAGCAAAGATTTTCCACAAAAGGGAAAGTGTGAGTAGCACTAGAACAGTGACAGAGAATGAAAGTTCACAGAGCTTCTGAACTCTTAGACCACGCCAAAAATGGCGCCCAAAGAGGAAGGAGGAACATGACAGCATGCACAGTGGGAGTCACCATGGAACCCATAGGAACTGAGGGATGGGACCACTGGGACTGTCAGGTTTTGAAAACAATCAAAACCTGAGTACCCCAACTCAATTGTGATGGGGATATTGGCAGGACATGGAGGACTTGGCAATGTTGGTTCAGAAGTAATGTTACATAACTAATGGAGTTTCTGAATTGTTTAGCCATGAATCAAGAGATATTACAGGTTTTTTCAGCATGTGATTAGAGGTTTTCTTAGGACTGCTTAGTCTATGTGGAATACATGTGGGAGATCTGAGGGCGTGTTACAAAGTATTTTTTTTATTTCTTGACCTGTATTCTTTTGAAATATTATGAGTTTTTTTTCAGATTCATATTCATTTTTGTGAGCCTTGAATTCACAGTTAGGCAGGAACACGTGTACGTATATTTTAACTGTTACTTTATTCCATTCTCATTGTCTTATATTTTTAGTTTATTAGATGGATTGCCATGCTTTTTACACTAAGTTGAGACAATGAGCCGTAATATGAGAGATACATGTTTGAGTTTTTTTAGGCTCAAGACTTGTTCTGATTGTAACCTTCCAATACCCCTGATTATCTTTTAGGAATCAGGGCAAGTTTATTTGATCACCATACAAAACACAAATACACATTCACATATTTAAAGTGCAGGACATTTAACGGTCAGGGAGACCCCCCATTATGACAATATTTTGTTGCTATCATGAGGGCCACCCTGGTCAGAATTACTACTAGGGATGGGCCAATACTGGCATTTCAACCAATACCTGATACTGGATACTTTGCTTCCATCCCATTCTGATGCTAAGTACCAGATACCCGACAGTCATATTCAAAATACTTGCAAGTAAAATAAATATACAAAACTGAATTAGTGTGCTCATGTTTATTTATTACCAGTGCCTGGAATGCATGTATATAATTGTATTATCAGAATATGTTCCAGATGGATGGAATGAAAAGAAATTTATTCAGACTGAACACATGGATTAATGTAAATTTGATTTGTAATTTCTCCCTTTCATTATCAACCCGATTTGAAAGTTTCACACTTTGCTTGCCAGTATCGAGTATCTGGTGACTTTTCAATCCAATACCTGATCTGATACCGGATACTGCAAAAAGGCCAGACACCACATGATACCAGACACCAGTATCAGTCCATCCTTTTCTATTACTAACGATACAAGTATGGCATGATTATAATTTGGGGTTATAATTTAAGCATTATATGTCGACACAGTGAATGCGATACTCAATGAGGGAATGAGATGCTCAAAACAAAATTAGAAATTCAGGAAGTTAGTAAATATTTCAGAAAAACATTATCAAAAGCAGTATTGGTTGTTGAATATGGCAATGCTTTTAAAACACTGGTTGTTGAATGTATTGTAGTGAAGACAATCTTGAACAAATTCTGTATTTGTATCTTAGACATAGAAAGTGACAGGAATGGACAGAGAAATTTAAGATTTTGTCTAACAGATTTTTGATACTGAGAATATGGAAGTGCTGCAGGACATTTGACTTTGTAACATGGTGTAGCTATTGCTTCATACTTTGAGGAAAGAAATGCATATAGCCCCAAGCCCTCCTTTACATCTCTTAGCATGACCTGCTGCTAAGCCTGGAAGCAAAATGGGGTTTTCTTTCCTCTGATGACACACTGTATTTTCAGATGGCACAGAATCGTCCCATATGCATGAGAGCTGGGATGAGAACTACCAGAGAGGCTATGAATGGTGGCTGATGGTTGAGGCAAAAAAGGTGAGACGTTGTGACACAGCGTTTTACACAACAATTCAGATTTACATTATACCACAATTTATGTTTTTTGTGTATCTTAAGGCATGCTACAAATATTTTCCAAATGACAAAGTGTTCATGGAGTCACAACTATAAACAGTGGCCAACAGCAGCTCCTTATCGTATGTGCAATGCAGGGCAACATTCAATACTCCATTCACATTCAATTGCCTTGCCAAGTTCTGACCTCTGCTAATGTTTTGGTATTGACTTATCCACTTTCATGTGAACTGAAGGGGACGGGAGCAGCACACTATGTTATTGTGCATTGATTGAGTCACTGAGTCATGTGAAGTTTCAGGCGAACATGACTAATAATAATCAATACACTTATCCTAAATAAACTATGTATTCTGTTTCTGTAAACTGTTATGTTGTGTTTATGTAGAATTTTGTTTTGTGATTGATTGGTTCACTGAATGTCTCAGATCATGTTGTTAGTAAAGATTAAATCATGTGTGACTTCTACACCTCTTCATGCAGTCTTATTTATTTTCCAAGGAATCTAAACAAAATATGTCAGTTTTTTGCCAGAGTATTTTATCAAATGTAATTCTTAGTTTATAATGTATTTTTCATTTGCGTCATATGTTTGTTTTATTTCACCTGATTTTAGTCTGGGTTATGACATGTTATTGTCGCTAAATTCTTATTTTCATAGAAAGTATGATCAAAGTTTAATTACATTGTTCTGATTTGTGTTTACTTTCTGAGGTTTGTATCTTCAGTTTATTTATTTCATTGATCTAATGTACTGTTTATTATATTTGCATGACTAACAGCAAATAAACTCAAATCAGTTATGATGAAATCAGATGCACACAGCTATATTTTTCCCTGGTCCTTCTTATAATTGATTCGGCTGAACTGTACAATTCTTTGCAAATATGTTGGCATGAGTTTTAACACTTATTTCTGCTTGACACGTTTAGAACTAAAAATATATTTAGCGTACATGTGATCTGTATCACAAACTGGATCCTTACAGTTTTGATTAAACTTGCATTTTAATACTTCAATAGTGAGCATAAAGAAACTTCACAGTAAAAATTTCTTGCTGTATTTTGTATTTAACCCATTAAGCCTGCACCCCTCCCCCCAAATAAGCATAGATGTGCTACAAGTAAAATCTTTAAAAGTTCTTAATTTTTCTCCATGCAAAGTGTTTAATTTTGTTTAAAAGTTTTGTCTCTTTAGATCAATGTAATCACGGACTTTTTGTGATATAAATCACACACACACAGAAAGCATTCTTTTGTAGATAAGTTTTTCTAGTATTTTATTTATGTGTTCATATGTGTTGTGAGATTTTGTGTACATTGTCACTTTATGTTATACAGTTATCCCGAGGAAGCAACATTGTGTGGCTATGTATTTATGTATTGTCATCGGTTGAAAATACAATGCTGTGAATAACTTAATCTGCATTTGAAAGATTGGGACGTTCTGCCCGAACAAAAACGTCTGAACTCATTTTCACTTGATGCCTGCCATATACTGCCACATATAATCTCTGAAGCGATTTGCACCACATAATAACCCATATCCCCTTATTCCTACAGGTATGTTTTTTTCGGTAAGTTTTAGAAAATTAGGGTTTTCACTGGCAACAGGTTGGAGACTTTTGTATTTTGCAGAGGTTTTTCATTTACATTTTATAACTCACTTAGACAGAATTGTTAGTGTTCATTAGGAAATTGCTAAAATTATTCTACACTCTAAATTCCTGTAAATTTACATGACATTGTATCATAGATCAGCGGAGTATAATGTCAGACAGGAATTTTGAAGATAGCAATTGAAAAAGAAAATAACTTCTAAATCAATTAACAAGCTGTCATTGTGGTGCTATCAGGGAACTAATATGTACAACAGCTGTACATTTTACTGAAAGTCAAAGTGATCAAACAAACATAGTTTTTTTGGGCCTATATGTGTATCCCGTTGGATATAGGGGTCTAGTGGGCATAATGTAGAGCAACAAAGGAGAAAATGATCCACACAACGTGAGTAGAACTGAAGAAGTAAGTGTAATTAATGCTCAACCAGTTTGGACATTGACATAATCTTCTTTCAAGGTTTTTGTTTATATGCTGAATAAAATAGTTTTATATCTATAATTAAGAGTCAATGTTCTTTCATTATAACCATATATTAATCGGAACATAAATCTACGGATAGGAGCTTGTCTAATCTTAAAGGGTTTGTGTCTTGTGCCCACATTTATGTGGATGCTTGGTTCTTGTTAGATCTGACTTTCGGTGCAGTTTTTCTGGCATTGTTGGAAACTGTTTTCTGCTTCTATTTTACATTACACTTATTATTATATGTTGTCAGTGTGATATTTATCATCTTATTATATTGAATAAGTAATGTATTGCCTGAAGGATATTCAAATCTTGCTGTTCTATCTGGAGCTGGTAATGTTGATATGCTTGTCAAGATTTTTATGGTGTTCGACTAGGAATGAATTAAGAACTACGATATTGGCACATAATGGTCTCATATTACTTGATATGGCTTCTCTTCTACATGTTTATGCAAGAGGCCTGGTAGGTGATGGCCCATGTATATTGCACAATTCTCCCGGGGTAATACAAATTTTTGGGGGTTTATTTGTAACATTAAATTACAGGAGCCCTTTATAGTAATGCAGATAAATGACAAGATTAACGTCATAATATATTGCATACTTAACAGTCATGTGTATAATATGCAAGGAAGTTGAAAGAGTATTCAGCTTCAAAATTATAAGCCCGAGAAGAAAGTTCTTGTATGAAATGAGAAATTAGTTCATTGTGTGTTTATGTTTTTTGTAAAGTTGTTTGAGAAGTGTCTATGTTTGTTTCTGTTCTGTGTGGGCCGTGGATGTCCTGTCAGTTGTTTGTTCTATTTGCGTATTTGAACGTGAATGCATCTGTGGCTTCCTGTTTTATTTTGCATGTGGTATATCCGACAGGAATGAGAGTTGGCCTATAGTAATCTACTGTGAATAAGCTTGTGGCTTCACTTGATAGTCGTTTCTCTTTATGAGTAATTATTGTGGGGATATTGGAGATGGCAGGGTCATTTTGATTAAATTATCAATCTCTCTGTTGGACTGTTCTCTGACAAACCTGTTACAATAGGACTATTCTAAATCTGAATTTCTTGGTTGATTTCCATTCTTCTTTGGCTTTCCATGGTTTTAGGTTTTAGCCAATTATCTTGATGCCTCCTTAGGTTGGTAAAATATGTGTTGTTTGATATCTGTGTCTTTGTGTGCCCTGTTGACTTGTCCACCCCCTTGCAACTTGTTCAAGAAATAAGACACTTATGAAGTCATGGGCTTTTATGTTGAGTCGCTATGGGTCTTCATTAGTTCTTTAGATATTTGAAATTCCTGTTGCGTGCACAGAGATCCTTGGGTCCATTTTCTTCACTTTTTTGTATTTGTTATGAAGTGTTAAGTTTTTTCAAGATGATGCCTGAGGGGATGTATGGGGCTGGATTCTGAAATCACGCTGTAAAAGGGCTTCTTTGATGGTTTGAATTCTTTCTTGGCATGGAGTTTATCTATATGAAGAACGCCGATCCAACGTGAGAAACATATCCTGTTTATTTTTAACACTCTGAGTTTATTTATAAAGTCTGTTGAATTTTTAATGAAAGATGAGATTTCCTTAACTAATGTTCTTAAAATGTTATCTACAGAGGCAGAAATTTCTCCTGAGGGGATGCAATAGTAGAGATGATTTGTCGTCCTCCACTAGTGGTCTTGAATATTTTTGGTAATGCCATTTTACTATGCCTATAGGGATCTGTGCGATGTCCATGCTTTGTTGATTATCAGAAGGCCCTTGATGTGTTGATCTGGTCCAGTATTGCTTGATAAATGGAAATGGTGTTTCCCAAATTAAAATCACAGGCCTGGTTGAACTGGTAGATTGATGCAAAAATTTGAAAACAATTAAGGGGACTTAAGTATTATTTTGACCTAAAAGTAATAAGGGTACTTGATTTACATAATGTAAAGGCAGTGAAAAGTTAATATGAATGAGGAAAATTTATGTCACATTACGCACTGGATGGTATAATTGAAAAGAGTAATCATTCGAAAGCTTCATGCAGGAAAAAATCTCTATTTTAACAAAGTTATTTAATTTTTAGGTTGCCCATTGATCAGGAATATCTGAGACTCTTTATTGCTATTGATTGAATATGGATGAATTAGGCCTTTTAAGAAGCCCCCTGAATAAAAAACTTCAGAAAAATTTTACCCATATTCATAAATGTCAATCCAATAATGAGAGCAAAGAGATTCAAGAGTTTCTAGCACATCAATATTCATCTTCCAATGCTAATGTGAAGAAACAAAATTCATTCCTTACTTGAGACAGGCAGTCACCCATAAATGGCAACTGGTGCTTTTAAAGCGGTCCTCTCAAAAGCTTTATAATATTTGTCATTAACTAGAGACTTCTTTTTTTTCAAAACATGTAGCCTAAGCACCCAAAACCCAAATTGTAACATTTTTTGCCAAAGATTAAAAGAGACAAAGTAGGCTATCACTTTTTGATTCTCCTGACTTGTAATTCAGCTGAGCTTACAGCAACAGAAGAAAGCAGGCCCACATCGATTTCGTTATATCTATGAATCTGTAACATCATAAAGACACTCTACTTCCATTATAACTATGAGTCGGAGAACAGAGGCAACAGTACAACAAAGCATAAGAAGTTTTTATCAAACAGTTCAGAAAAACATTACCCATATTCATAAATTTCAAGCCAACAATGACAGCAAAGATATTCAAGAATTTCCAAAACATCAACATTCCTCTTCCAATACCAATGAGGAAACAAAATTCACTCCTTACTTGAGACAGGCAGTCAACGTTAAATGGCAGCTCGTGGTTTTAAACTAGTCCTCTCAACCACTGAAATATTGTTCATTAACTAGAAATGTTAGTTATTTTTTTTTTCAAAACATATGGGCCTAACCAACCAAAATCCAAATTTTCACATTGGTGACAAAAATAGAAAAAAGACAAGGTAGAAGTCTCCTAGTTTGAAAATAGACAGACATACAATGTCTGTCCATGTTCAAATAGATCGACATGCTGGTGTTCATAAAACCAAACCACGTTCAAATTTCAACTAAGTTAAAAAAAATGGACTTCTGACTTGAGACAGGTTCCAACAATAAGTGAGTAGTAGTTTAAATCGATTTTATGCTAGCAACTCTCAACATGAAGAAATATCTCCTCTCAAACACCCATTGTATAAATTGTCAAGGACAACTGTCAGGTGTACATATTTAGTACATAAAGTACATTACATGTAAAACTCGCCCGATATCCATATAATATATTTTCATTTTACCCCCAAAGTTACATAGTTTTTAATATTATAAGGCTACATTCAATCATGGGTTGTGCACGGGACAGCTTTTCTTTTCACTCCAGATTTTACTTTCCACTTATAGATAATTAGAAAAGAAATAGGATATGCATTTCAAAATTCAAATTGATAATTACAGATACATGGGTCATTTTTACAAAGCTAAAGAACAATCCTGTCATAATCCCTGACGGTTCTCATTAGCAACTCAGTATCCATAGGCAAGGTGACAGAGAGGTTGCAAAACAAAAGGCCTAAATGAACATTGTGTGATAAGGCCCAAGGGCTGTTTATAAAATATTGTGCAGGGTTTGATTATTCTAACTCTTGATAACACATTTTTTACGAATCTTCACACATTTGTATGAACTTTGGCAGGACAATTTGATGGGGGTCGGGGGGTCGGGGTTAGAGTCATTTTTAAAAAAAGAAAAAAAAAAATTCTGGACCAGAAATTTAAGTAACAATATTTTAATGTAGAAAAGAAAAATGCGTTAAAATAATGCATACATGTTCATAATCATCTGCATGAATATGGAAAGAAACATCGTGCATGCTACATGCGACATGACAAAAACAAAATTGCCCCCCCCCCCAAAAAACAACACTTTAGTACAATACAACTACTTCACTAGGTTAAGTTTCTAGCTCAAGAACAAAAACATGTAAAACTGTCAAACCAATAGACAAGCCATTTATCCATTGTCTTAGCTGCATCTTGTTCTTTCATTCATGAACCCTCATTCTCCCTAGGGACAGGGACATTGCTCCAGCAATTAGTGATCTTATTTTTAAAATATAGCTTATTTTTATTTAATTTTGAGAGCTTTGATCATCATCAACCGTTGGTAACATGACGGTATACACCAAATTATTGCTGTGTTGGATATGCTTATTTCAAAATGGCTGTCAACCACTCTTCATTAATAGTACAGAAAAACATGATCCATATTCATTAATTCCAAACCCAACAATGACAGCAAAGAGATTCCAGACTTGCCAAAGCATCAACATTTCTCTTCCAATACTAATGTGAAGAAACATATTTCACTCCTTGAGACAGGCAGTCACCCATTAAAGGCTACTGGTGGTTTTAAACCGGTCGTCCTCAGCCTTAGAAATCTTCTGCTTATACTTTCCATGTTACTATCTTGGTTCAATTGCCAAGATATTTTGTGAATGAATGAATAAATGAGCAACCTTTGGCATTAAATATAACAATGTTGTATAAAAGTATTGCTGTGCAGCCCATGTTGATCATAAAACTGGCTGCCACTATCCAATATGGTTGCTACTGATTTGCATATGTGATGGCCATTCTTAATGAGCACATAACATTTGGCTTGGGCGCCAAGATATTTTGTGAAGGAATAGGCGTAACTTGCAATTTAACAGTACAAACCAGACAACATCAAGCATTGCATAGCAATACATAATTCCCAACCAGAGAACCAGAGAAAAGATAGCAAGTTTGACTGACTAGTATGACATTTTTTAATGTGTGATAACTGCTGAAAAACCTACCAAACCTTAGTAAAATGTGATAGGGATTGCGTCCTAATAACTGTGACCCTGTTTCAACTTTGTTGGTCACAAGAGCCAACTTTGTCAGTTTTATGACATTCAGTTTCAACACAATAACTAAAGAATAAAAAGAGCTACCTGAACTGGATGTTCTGTCTGCACACTCTTATGGAGAACTTGGATGGGTCGTGTTTCAAGGTCACAGGGGTCAACTATCACTAAAGTATTAGTCTGTATAAACTGCACACTCTTGGCACCTCTGTCTATAGGTCTGGACACCAGAATTCCATTTTCTTGATGTATTCAGAAGACTAACAGCTGTTCTGTTACATTTCTAGACCAGAGAGCAAGAATTTCATATTGCAAGAAAAACAAGAGTTACCTCAAGTAAACGTGATGTGTGCATCCCATTATGAAGAACTTAGATGGGATTGCATATTTTATCAAAGCTTTAAAACACAGTTTTCAAGTGAACCTTATCTCAGGAAGGTTAAGGATCAGCGATACAGGACTGCTATATCTCGGCTCCACTTAAGCTTTCATAACCTAGCAATTGAAACTGGTGGGCATGCAAGACCCAAAATACACCGCAATGACCGTTTATGCGACAAGTGTGACACAGGACATACAGAAGATGAAATGCATTTTATAATGGATTGCCCGAAATTTTTACGTAATAGACAGGCATTGTTTAAGGTAATAGAAGAGCATGCACCTAATTTCAGAGCCTCAACAACCAAAGATAAATTTAAGTCTATCATGAAGTGCCATGAACATGTGTGTGTAAGATGCAATATGCAAACTTTCTACATCCATCCATATATTGTATGTCTTGTTCTATTGTATATTATAGTTATATTGGTGCCTGCGTGCACCATCATTCTCTGTATCATGTGTATGACATATAGGTCAGTACTGACCGCTGTATTCATGTCAATAAAATCATTACTTACATACTTACTTTGTGACATTTGCCGTGTTTCAAGGTCACTAATATGCAATCACTAATCAGTCAACATTTGTTCCACAAATTTTGTGTCTTAGTCGGCCTCAATGATGAGAAGATGGTGATCTAAGAACATTGAAATGTTGTGTAGGGGGAGCATCTGTGATGAAAACACAAGGTTGAAGATTCCCCCAAGACAATGCGCTGGATTCTTTGCTAATTGGAGCATTTGACAGTAGCTCAATGTTTGAAGGTAATCTGTTTTTGCAAAATCCAAAGTGAAATCTCCTCAAATGAGAAACGTGTGACAACTGAGAATGTTTGCCTCACTTTGATACTCTTGCATAACCTCACGCGGTGTTGTTTTTAATTGGATCCACACTGAGGATGGTGGAATATTGGACAGATAGCCAATGTCGCATTTACCACTATTCCAACTGTTTCAGTCTGTGGTAAATTCCATATCAGTACTTTCTCAACAGGAGGTGACTTTGTACAGTAAATAGCCTACCCATGTATTG
The DNA here is from genome assembly GCA_964020975.1 of Hermodice carunculata. Classification (NCBI taxonomy): domain Eukaryota; kingdom Metazoa; phylum Annelida; class Polychaeta; order Eunicida; family Amphinomidae; genus Hermodice; species Hermodice carunculata. Next base: position 108,183,666 of record OZ026613.1, read on the forward strand.
GTGGTTGAGATACACACACTATATTCTAAAGTGGATAGTTTTGGTAAGAGTGGACTCATGTCTCTGTAGGATAATGGACGCTAAATGTGCCTTCAGCAATGTGAGGTTCATTCATTAAATCCTCATAATGGGATTAAAGTGACCTGAAATTGAGATATCCAGTGTTGAATGTGGTGTTGCGAAGTAATTTGCTAGATGATGGGCAGCTGCAAGTTTGTAACCCTTCCATTTCTCCTAATGCTGAAGAAATGACATTAATTTTGGATGGCTGAAATGATCTTACTTTCAAACCTTTTCTGCATTTTGCACGACTTAACATGATATATATGTCCTGTCGTAGTTTTGGATTAATCTGATGGGGTTTCTATATCAGCTAACATATTTGGAAAGGTACATCTCTTGGAAATGTGAACTGTGATTCTCCATGCCAGGGGTCTCTGAAAATTGTGTTTTCGTTCTGCCTGAATAGACTTTGCTTTTTTTTGTTACCACAAATGTCTGTTCTGATTTTGCCTCAGAGTATAATGTGCTATTTAATTCACCAAAAAGTAAAATTTTATCTTATGCTATTTATTGAAAAAATTATTCTTAACTGTTGTCCCATACAGTATCTTGATCAGTTTATGCGTTAAGGTAACTTAATAGGACCTTATACCACAACAAATTGTTTGAAAGAAGTGTCAGTGCATGTTTGCAGAGGTAAATATTGTGATAGGGCAATTTAAACATGCTTTTACAGCCAATCGACTTTAGTTATTTCGAACCAACTGTACTTCCTTTTATGGAGGTCAGTTATGGGGCTTGCCTAGCAAGGCCATTGACAAAATATTCGTTGCATGGCGAAAGGCAGTAAGGTTTATTTGGTCATTACAAACAAATGCCTATTTTTCATTACTTCAGAGTATATGCAAAGATACTGCCATTGAATGTCAAATCCACAACAGATTTGTGAAATTCTTGTGCTCAATACTATCGAGTAACAATAAAATGTTGGGATTATGTGCTAAATTGACAGTGGACGGCAGTCAACCAGCTGGCAAGTCAGTAAATTTCATCCGTCACAGAATCCATTTGGACACAGACTACTTCATGAAAGGTTATACAAATATAAGCCAAACATTATGTGCTCAACATGACGAAGTTGATGAATCACTGCTAACTAAATGAAATGTTATAAGAGAATTGTATGAGATATGGGACAAGAAATTTGAATGTGTATTTGATAGGAAAGAGGTATACGAACTAATTTTACATTTGTCTACAGAATGAATAGCACTAAAGCCTTATGTATATTGTAACGTCTTGCCTCCGATGTGGGACTAATATTTTCTTACTCGTGTTTTCTCACTTGTTTTTGGTTCCGATATACTGAATTGGTAAAATGTGTAAAATCTGTGTTTGTATCATAAGTACAATACACACACCCACACCCACACACACACACCCACACACACACATGTATGTATGTATATATATATATATATATATATATATCTATATATATATATATATATATATATATATATATATATATATATATATATATATATATATATATATATTGGAGTCAGTGCTTTAATAGGAACAAGATCCGTGAATTTTCTTGATTTCTTTCCTTGTCGACCAGTGTTCACATCATCAAATTGAACATAAATTGTGTCTTGGACAGGCTTTGATGGCCCTAACCGTAAATTGAGAATACCTCTAGTTGTACCATTGAGCAGACCATCTTCAGTGTCTGTATTTTTGTGTGCATATACCTGGCATTTGTTGCAACTTGGATTTCGGCTGCTAGTCTACCAGCCTCCTGACGATTAGTTGATGTCAGTGACATATTTGCCTGTACTGTTTGAAGATCTTTTGATGAGTCCTTGACCTTTAATGTGTATATGTCACTTTGCAATAGTGCCAACTGTTGGGCATTGGGCTTGTCTTTAAGCATTTTTGAGAAAGATCGACACACTATCATGTGGGGGCACTGCTGTCAGATTCTACGTTTTTCATTGGTTGGACATCATTGTCAGCATGTGTTCGTATTTTTATTCTTGAAATAAATTCTGCAAACTGAGGAACTTCTTTCTGCCTAAGAATGTCTACACGTTCACGAAGTGAGAAACATTCAATGTATTAAACATCAAGAAAAATGGAATTTAAAATTACGTGATAAGTGGTGTAAAGAAAAATATTTCTTTCAACCTTACACTCATATATTTTGACTGCAATTTACATTAAACCACGTCAACACAACTTTATTTGATTTTATTTGAAGTGTGTCCAAAAAGAGGTACATGATTTTAGAACATTACAAATGTAGCGGTTTGGAACTGAACAAGCAACCCCATACTGATCAAAAAGATATGTTTTCACATACGGTATATAGAAAAACCGTTTTTACTGTGAGTGTGAATGTTATTGATTGCATGATTAGAGGTGACTTTTAAAGTATTGATAATCACATGTCTCATACAGTTTCCAGTGCTTACAAAGGTTGTTCTTTCTTTAAATAAGCTAGAGAGATCAATCAGAAACATCATATGATCCATGGGCTCTGGGTGTGATACGGTTATATAAAGAGCAATGGAGGACCAACCGAGTACTAAGCTGCAATGTCACTTTTGGAGTGCACACCTTTAAGACATGTTGGGCTAGTGTGCTTGATTAAATGGAGATGCCTCAATGTTATGAGACGTGTTATGTAACAGCACTTGCGCATGGCTAGCTAAAGTTGATGAATATCTCACAAAGTTATACTGGCTCTTATTTATATATTCCAGACCTTTGCTGTTCACTGTAAATTTTACAGTTCAACTTTTAAAGGCTTCACACTCAATGGTGAAAATTTTAAAATACTAACATTATGCTGTGTTGTACTGATGTACATGTGCACAGTCATAACTACTACAGCCGACGTTAACATCTTTTAAGGTCCAGTAAGTGACGACAATATTTTAGTTTGTGCAGTTGAAATATTAACAATCATAATATAAATATTGCACAAGAACATAAAGTATCTTGTCTGTGGCATTGTTTTTGGCTTCATCAATATTGAAGGAAAATGTAGAGTTTTTTAACTTCACAAGTTTACGTTTGAAGGAATATGCCATGTGTGTTGGTGTGTGTTGCTGCAGTCCTGGACAGAGTTAGCTTAGAAAGGGCACCCTTATCTTGGCTCTAGTCAGCTGGCAAAATCAATAAGGGATGGGGCCAAAGACATTGACAGTGTATGCTCCGAGATGAAGGTGGTAGTAACTGCCTGAAAAAGCCGACAAATTCAATTAATACACGAAGAAAGAAAAACTAGAGAGAAATAGTACATATTATAATGGCACTAATGACTCCACGATTGTTGGAAAGTACCAAATCCATTTATATCAAATCCCATTAATCAATGGACCCTTTGAAATGACAGGAACTGGTAAAGCAGGCTTTACTATTACTGAACGCAGACTGTTCTATTATTGAAATGTATATACTTATGAATCTGCAAAAAATCTTAAGTTTATAGCATCTAAACAAGACTTTTACGGGAGAAATTTTTCTATTTTTTTTCGCTTAAAAAATTAAGCAGGAGTTCCCCAAATTTGGTACCTGTAGGTGTTATTATATAGGAAATACAGTCCAGACAAGAAAAATCTTTATGTGGGGGTCCAAGGTCAAGATCAGAGTGACCCCATTTTGGTGCATGACACACCCATATCCCATAAAGTATCAACCTACCAAACATGGTAGCTGTAGGTGTGATGATTTTCAAAATATGGCCTAGACAAGCTAATAGTTTAGGGGGTCAAATGTGAAGGTAAAAGGTCACAGTGACACAATTTTGTTGAGCAACACACCCATATCCTTTGAAGTGTTCACACACACAAATTTGGTTCCTGTAGGTGTTATGGCATAGGCAATATAGCCCGGACGAGGTAAATCTTTATGGGGGTCAAAGGTCAAGGTTACAGTGACCCAATTTTGGTGTGCGACACACCCTTATCCTATGAAGTGTCCACACACCAAATGTGGTAGCTGTAGGTGTTATGGTATAGGAAATGTAGCTTGGACAAGCTAGATCTTTATGGGGTCAAAGGTTAAGGTCAAAGTCACAGTGACCCTATTTTGGTGTGCAACACACGCCTATGCCATGAAGAATCCACCCACCAAATTTATTAGGTGTTGCAGTATAAAATAACCGCTCAGACAAGCTTTTGCCAGCAGCACTGACGGAGGGATGGATGGAAGGCCAAAGCTAGTCCAGTGCAAACATTTTGTCCCTGGTGGGGGGCTAATTATTGCTGTCTTATGCATAGTGATCATTAAAATGGCTGTCACTCTCCAATATGACTGCCTGCTAATTTGCATGTGCTGGCAATCCTTAATTTGCACATATGGTTTTACAGGCATGTGCCGATAGACTGTTTTGTATATGAATGCATGTGCAAGCTAGTCTGTTTTGTATATGACTAAAGTATAATTTACTTATAACCCATGCACATAATTTATAATCTCATTAAACTTGTCAAGCATCATATAATAATCCCATATTTGGATCACAGATTTGTATAGCCTATCATCATTGTTCAAATGAGACTGACTACCTCATTTTAAACGAACATATTTCGTCCTCAAATAGGACTAGAAGCAAAAGGCAAACACTATTTTCTTGTTTTTTTTTTAAAGTTTTATACATCTGCAGTAAGCACAGAAAAAATCTACAAAAGGGTAAAAAATGTGAGACTGCCTAGTTTATCTCCTGATTGAAATCAAATAAACAAAAATTAGAAATAAACAGTATCTGGAGTTATCCACGAGTGATGTGCTTATTTATATTTCAAATACACCCAGGTGTGATAAATGAAAGTTTTTTTGCTTATTTGGCAACATATAGAGAGGTTAAATTTATGTCTGCTAATTCCCCATGTTCATTTATGAAAAAAAGTGAGAGTCATGGAAAGTGATCACAAGATGTGGGCTGTCAACGATGAACAGGATAGCCGGCACCATCTTTAGGCGAATTTAGAACAAACACATATAGACTATTAATGTTTGTGGTCTCCTCTCACTAAATCCATCCTATATGTTATTCAGAAGTGGTCACTTCAATCAGAATATGTTGATGGGTACTCACGACTGGTTTCCATTTAAAATATTACAAGATGGACACAAGAACTCAATTTTGACAAAGTCAATGAATGGAATGTAATGTTGAGTGTGCCAATCATTTGGAATATCAGCCTCTATTTTTACCACTGTGCTTCATCATCTACTGATGGCCAAAGAGGCGCTAGAGTAAGCAATTCAGTGATATCTACTACAAAGACTCAAATAAGGGACATGTCTTTTTTAGGATTGCTCTTTGTGGATGCTTGTTTGTATTTCCTTGTTTTTTCACATACACTTTAATACCATATGCAGTATCACACCTCTTTGATGGAAGTAGAGGGCAGTCATATAAAAGGAGGTATGTTTTTCTATATGCTATATGACACTTGTTTTGTTATATTTGTGTACTTGTAGAGGAATCCTCAAATCAAACTGTATGGTCTTCCTTGGGCTTTCCCAGGCTGGGTCACCAACGAAGCCAAGAATCCATATGTGTACCCTACAGTGACAGCCGATTATATCATCCGGTGGATCAAAGGAGCTAAGAAATACTACAATTTGGACATTGATTACATTGGTGTTAGTAAATTACTTAGTGTCAAGAGAGGTACAATGTTTTCTTCAGTATAGAATTGATGAGATACATTGACTGGTTATATCCACAGCAGTGTTAAAATGAGAAAAACAGAATGTTCTTTACTCAGTTTTGTTTAATCTCGTTGTTTACATGGAAACCTCTGGATAGTTTGGTCCCAGCATGCAAATAAAAGTTATTGACAGATTTGCCTCTACTACTACTGATTCAGTGTTACTATTCAAGACATGATCCATTGTTTCCATGGAAAGATTCTATGCCCACATCTGTAAGGTTACCATCCGCCATGTGCAGTGTACTACTTAGTCTTAGCAGGAGGCCAATTTGGCTAAACCTATTGATCAACAAGCAACCAAGCTGACTTAGGCAATATTCATTATTCTGCCGGGTTTTGTTATGCATCCAAAATCTGTGTTACCAAACTTTTGCACAAGACTTCCCAAATTATGTCATTCATTGGGTGAATATCTTCGCAAGTATATAGGAAAACATGTTGTATCCATAGAACTGTCTACAGTAAAATATATGAGAGCCTCCATCCGCCATGTTGTTGTTCCCCAAAGTGAGGTACAATTGAAAGTGCTCATGTAATGTGGGATGCACTGTAGGCGCAGAGATCCTGGGGCAAACAGATGGGGTAGGAGGGCCTTGGTTCTGGTTGTAAAGTACATACAGCACCATCTGATGAGGGAGAAACGGCCTCCGCAAAAAGCACTATTGCTGGGCCATTTTGTCATTGTGACTTTTTTTATTGCTGCTGGCAATGGATCTGATTCACAGTGTAGTATTGGATTCCCTTAGTTCCGATTTTTTCAATGACTGCAGTGCCATAAGGTGGGTATTAATAACCCTAAAAACTGGAATCAAGGCTTGGCCTCATGGCCAACTATCTGTATGCCCCACAAACTCTGCACCTGTGGTAAAGACAAAATACATGGTCACCTTTTATTTTACCACCATTTCACGACAAAACAACATGAGGGAAGGGGTTCTTGAAGTCTACAATTAGCACAGCGCAAGTCTGATAACGGGAAAGGGTTTAATCCTTTCCAGCTCAACTGCATAGAAGTGACAATATGTACATTGCTATCTACTTTACTGTTTGGACTTGAATTTCTAAATACTACAACATATTTTTGGTTTGAATAAGACCTACCAACCATGATAACATGCTCCAGTTCAATAGATTTCTTTGGGAATGATAGGGTGCATAGCAACACTCCTGCCCAAGGAAAGCTGTTGACTGTGAGAATATAACAGGAAAAAGGGTTGAATAATGCACTAATGCGTAATTTTGTTCTGTCCAGATATGGAATGAGAATCACTATAACCTGGATTACATAGAGGTAAGTCAGCTAACACACATTGTGGAGTAATGATTGTATATCTATAATCAACAAAGAATTGATTCTTTTATATTTATTCCTGTAATTCATCCAAAATTGTAGGAAAATTAAAAATGTGTACTGACGATAATTTCAGTAAAGAAACTGCTGCAAAACTCGAAACGTACTGAAAGCAACTGAATATTTGTGACCAAAGCAGAATCAACTTGAATTTTGTATAAAAGTATTACATTTTCAGCAACATTACAGACACAAAGATAGATGACTATGAGGAGCAATTTATGCACGTTTGGAATGGATCCAAACCTTAACTCACAGGGAGGGAAAATGAATGCATTATGCAAGGTCATCATGAGAACAGGACATTATGAAGCCCTGGTAATAAAAGAACCATCTCTTCAGTTTCGATTATGGATGGTTCACATGGCCCAGACGTTCATATTTTCCAGTGATTCCCCCTAAGGGCTTTTAGGCCTTCATCCATGGGAATATTGATGTACAATGGTGCCACATCAAGTTGTTAAAAAAAACATTATCCTTATTCATAAATTTAATTTGGCAATGAGAGGAAAGTTAAATACTGTAAATGGCAGATACAAGAATTATCAAAACATCAACATGCATCTTCCTATACCAATGTGGAGAAATGAATGGCATGGTTTGAGGCAGGCATTTAACCATGAAAGGCAGCTGGTGGTTTTAAACTGGTCCTCTCAACCTTTTAAATATACTTCATTGACTACAGACATACGTTTTGGGTCTTTTTCCAAAACACATTGGCCTAACCACTTAAGACCCACAATTTATCATTTGTGCCAAAGATGAAAACCAGACATAGTTACCGACAGGGAATTTTCTGGGAACAATGATAGGGATTCAAGTTTCAGGAATCTTCAGAAACAGTGAAAGGAGAAAGAAATCTATAAGACCAGAGATTCTTTCTGTTTGGCATAAACTTGCACTATGAATAATTTGGTCTGGAGAGAGCATAACCCTTTTGTGTGTTAAAAGCAATAATAATATGTATGGTTCTCTGTGTCAGCCATGTGCAAAAAGTGATAGGTTTGTTTGGAAATGTTGTGTATGTCCGTCCAGAGAATTGTGCTGTTGATCGTGGCCTTATTCGCATGTATTGAGGTAAAGTTTCCATTAACACCACGACAGTATGTAAAATGTTTATAGTTGGGCAATGATATTGATATATGTAATAATTTATCTTCTGTGCCCCAGTACCATGCTTCATGTTGTATAATTTACTGCAAGGAAGGCTATCACCTGAGCCCTGTATAGTTATAGCCAAACACATATTATTCTACTTATGCCAGACCACATCCACGCCTTTCATCTCCATGATGCTGTAGGTTCAAATACATTCTGCCAGGCTTTGCTGAGCAGAATACATCCAAACCGTCCAACTCATGCAAAACCCCGATCCTTGATCATAAAATGTAACAGATTTTGGATAGATTTGTGCATTCTCCATTTAGGTTAAGTTGAAAGTCGTTCATTTCATGGTGAAAAATTACATAAATAGTCATCTCATATATTTTACAGATCCTCCGTACAATGCTGGACCAGAACAACTTAACATCAGTGCACATAGTGGCAGCAGATGATTTTTATTGGCAATTTGCCCATGAAATCCTCACAAACTCCACAATAGCAAAGGCTGTGGATTACATAGGGTGAGAAAATGTATGATAAATATGTTTTCAATACTATGTGAAATCTTTCATTGTCAGAGAAAGATAGACATGATGGAAGAAACAGCTGTCTCTCTCTCTCTCTCTCTCTCTCTCTCTCTCTCTCTCTCTCTCACTCTGTCTGTCTCTGTCTCTGTCTATTGGCCTCGGGCATGTCACCCTGATGATCTTATCCAGACCAGAACATTTGCACAGCATTGTTTTGTCGTGAGCACAAAGCTGACCACACTGTTTATTAGCAGTGGCTGTATGAGTCAAGTTTGCTTAAAAAATAGGCCTTCATGTACATTCATTAAGGTTGGGAAGTGAGTGACCCATTTTTAAAATTTGTTTCTTTATATTGGCATTGGAAGATGAATGTTAATGTTTCCATTGCTGTTGAATACCTTTGCTGTCATTGTTGAGTTAAAATTTATGAATATGGGTAATGTGTTTTCTGAACTATTGGTGTATATACTGATTATGGATGTTTGTCATAAATTATGTGCTTGATGACTCCAGCATTTTTAAAACACTTGACAACCACTTTATCAAAACTCCATATCATAGTACAATAAGCATACATCGGCCAAAGGAGGTGCACAGCCAAACGAGATGCATAATTAGTACCAATTGGAATACCAATTGTGTGTCTAAATGGAATCTCCAAATTTGAAATGTATATATAATCAATCATAAAGTTCAACAACTCAATAGACTGATCATATGCATATGCAGACTGGCCCTCACTCATCATTACTAAAATATGCACCTTCATAAGATATAATTATTCTTTGAAAGTTGTTTTTTCATATTTTCTTTTCATATTTGGGACTTGATTCAAAACTGACAATTCTTTTTAGAGTAAAATTTGGAATCTTTTATGAATTCTAACTGAAACGGATTTTATGTAGTTTTGGAAGTTAGTGGATGTCGGATATGTGGGCTTGTATATCAGAAAATATCAGGCTAAATGAAGATAAAAATTGTTGACGTTTGTTAAAAAAATATCAGCAGTCAATTTCTCTCACCAAAGGTAATTCGACTCAATGTATCAGCAAATCACAGATGTAACCAAATAGATCTTACCAAAGAATGTTCAAAATATTATTGTATTGGCTCTATATAAGTAAGTATATACAGCCTATGTCAAACTTCAACTGAAGAACGTGTGCAATATGGACAGTAGTACTTCCATATCTATATAGGTTAGACAGTGACAGGTTCACTTATGGAGTGTAAAGAGTTCAGACTGTGGAATAAGATAATGACTACCACGAAGTGGTTCAAGACGAAAAGACACAAATACAATAAGTAAAGTTCTTTGTATGAAGTCTTTGGTTTAGGTATCTCTCATTTAGTCCAGAGGCAATTACTCCTCAGCAAATCTTCCACTTTCTAAGGAAGCTTTCTGTCTCTTAAATTTATCCATGATATGAAGATGGGTATTAAAAAGCTCATCAACTGTCGTTACTGCCTTATCAAAATGTTTCATCATGTAGAAGATCCCAAGATAAAATCTTAATATGACTGTAGTGTCCTGCATGGTGTTAAATTGAGCATTCACTTCAGTATGATGTACGGCAATATCAATAATCTCTCTACTTTGATCATTGCTCTTGTTATTGGTGTGGTTTCAAATAGTCATATGGTCATTTAGCCAATGAACTATGACTCTTTGTTCCTCATAGTAATTTCCACTACTCTCTTAACAACGTTCAGTCGCTGGCCAATCTGAAAAAGCCATAGAAGATATGTCCCATGAAGTCCACTGGTCCTCTCTTTACTCTTTATGACCAATGAGTTTTGAGCTGCTTATCTTTGGTTTCTGCTTGGAATTTTGTCTCTATACTTTGGATTCTGTATCTCTTTCATGTTTTTGTTATAGTATTTCTTGTTTGGAATTTCGAGGTGTGGTCTGTCTAAGGTTGTATGCACAGTCCATTCTCCTTCCCATATCTTCAATGGTGTACTTCCAGTCATTAATAACTCATCATGCAAATGTGGTATTCCATCACTGTGCACTGCACTTACCTACAATGAAATAAAGGTGATAAACATATCCAAATGGTGTTGACGTCCATAGGTTGCTCCCATTTTACCCTGTTTTCTTTTGTCATGTCCATCTGTCGGCATCTTATCTGCTGCAGCTGCTTCTTTTCCTACCCTGTGTTGTATAAATGAGGAAACTCCTGGAATTTGGGTATCTTTCTTGGTTTTCTGGGCTCTGGTTGTCTTTTTTCAGTCTCAACTTCTACTCTAGGCTCATATTCTTTAGCACTCTCTTCCATTTCAGTGATTGGTGGAAAATGTGTAGTAGGCTGTGGTATTGTAGTTTTCATTGGGTTTCTAACCAGTCGTGGCCAGACATCATCCCATTCTATATTCAGATCAACTGGTTTCAACTTGTTCCTGTTTATTCTTTTGCTTTTCCCTATTCATTGTATTTTACATACTGGTCCATCCGTGTTTATTACTTCATATTATGAATCCCACTTAAGTCAGGAGAACCAAAAAGTGACAGGCCTTCCAAGTCTCTTTGGATCTTTGTTGCTGGTAAAAACGTTTGAAGTGGTGAGGCCTATTTGTTTCAGGAAAATTAAAATCTTTAATTAATCAAGACTATTTCAAAGGTTTGCTGTGAATGGTTTAAAACCACCAGTTGCCTTTAATGAGTGACTGCCTGTCTCCTGTCAGGAGTGAAATTTATTTCTTCATATTGGTATTGGAAGATTAATGTTGATGTTTTGTTAGCTTTTTGAAAGTTTTTGCCCTCATTGTTGGGGTGAATTATATGAATATGAGTAATGGGATTTTTAACTGTGTGATAAATACTTCATTGGCTATGTTATGCTGTGGGCTGGGTTATCCAACTCATAGGTATAATGGAGGTAGAGTGATTTTACAATGTTTAACATCCATAATATCACAGAAAGGATGTAGACCTACTTTCGTCTTTTCCTCTCAGCTCAGCTAACTGCGAAGTCAGGAACACCACGTCTCTTTTTATCTTTGGTGCAAGTGATTGATTTGGGGTTGAGTGATTAGACCTCTGTGCTGGAAACTGCTAAAGTTTGTCATTAATGAAGAATATTTCAAAGGTTAAGAGACCAGTTTAAAACCACCAGTTGCCTTTTATGGATGGCTGCCTACCTTAAGTCAGGAGTGAAATTTGTTTCTTCGTTTTGGTATTAAAAGCTGAATGTTTATGCTTGGTGAAGCTTGAATTTCAGCCTTTTGCTGCATTTGACTTTGCTCCCATTGTTGGATTGGAGTTTATGAATATGGGTTACAATGTTTTCTCAACTATTTGTTCTTTTTGAGAGACCACCTGTTTTGAGGAATCACTGTAGGCTCTACCACTTGTGTGGTCCTTTACAACATTATTTTCGTGCATTTGTTTGATCTTTAAACTGAACACAAGAAGGTTGAAGTTGACAGTGCTGACCCCTATATTTCAGTATCAGAACTTTGTGTATATTTTCATTTATTATGTTGAGCTGTGTAAGAAGCCATTGGCTGATACTTATTATTTACTATGTACTTTCATTTTTTTTTGTTGGTGCATATGCTTCATCAGAGTACATTACCCAGGCACTATGAGCACTGCAGAGGCCTTGTCAACAGGAAAACAACTATGGTCATCGGAAGATTACAGTACATTTAATGACAACAATGGGGCGGGGTGCTGGGCCAGGGTTAGTGCAAGAGTGCTGTCACTTTTCCCATGGACACTACACACAGACACTCTCTCTCTCTTGTTTGGCGGATGTCAGTATTTTGTGTATTCTTTAAAGGATCAAACAGATATATGTCTGTACAAATACAAAAGATATAAAATATAGCTAGTAATTGCAACAATGTATGTTTTGCTGATTAGTATATCATTTGTAATTGTTCACCTGTTTTAGCAAGTCATGCTTGCTTTAGCCACATACTGCCTGCAATGAAATACGTAGGTAAAGGTGGCTTGATATCGTGCATTCATCTTCTCTTTGGAAAATAGATGTCATTTTGTACCTCAGCTGTCTTGCTGGTACACTAGTTGATTTTAACAGCGGCGTTTGGACATTTTGGCGGCGGTGGGTGGTGGACAGCGGCGACCAGCGGTGGATGGCGGCGACCAGCGGCGGTCTGCGGCAGTCGGCGGCGACAAGCGGCGATTGCCGCTGTCCGCCGCTGGTGGCCACAGACCGCCGCACACATTCTCACCTGCTGTGGAGTCTCAACAGGAATGGGCGGCGGTGGGCTGCGATACTGCCTATCACCACCGACCGGCGCCCTGGGCCACAGAATGCCACTCATCGCCGCCTTCTGCCGCAGACAAACTCAAATCAGTCCAGGGAGCATCTGTTTCTTTCAGTTGTAAGCTAAGAGAACAAATATATGCACCTATTTAACAAATGTGTGAACTTATGGACCCAGGCTGGGTGACAATAAGAGTCAATATGTATATATACACACACACACACAATGTACGACTATCTACTATATGCACACACACACACACACACACACACACACACACTGTGTATGGGTGTGTATATATGAATATATATAGGGTGCACAGTTGGCGGAGCTGCAACACGCTCGCCTTTCACCTCTGCGGTCCGGGTTCGCTTCACAGCCGGGGAAGCATGTGGAAAGAGTTCCTACCACTCTGACTGTGCACGGTGGTTTTCTCTGAGTCCTTCGGTTTCCTCCACCAAACATGTAGGTGGGAAGTATACGCCACGATCTGTGCCATGGAGAGTGATTAATACAGGCTTGGCCTGCTTCGCAATCCATGTAAAAGATATGGGTCTATACTTTCATATATGTTATATATATATATATATATATATATATATATATATATATATATATGTATAGATACTTCATAAATTATTAATCAAGACATCATTATCAGAATAAATATCTTTAATTATGACAGCAGACTGCAAACAAAAGCTTACTGTCAGCCAAAAACACACAATACAGTATTACACATGCCAAACTACAATACATATATTGACTTCTGACTGGCTTCTAATACATTAAATATAAACAAATACTGTCCACAAAAGACACACATGTTGGGTGTAATTAATTTTGCATTGTTACAGCCAATACTGTAATGTGTGTTTGGCTGTATAAACCTTAATAAGCCTACTGCCTTTCTACAGTATTTTCTGATAATGATGTCACAATAATAATTTATGAAGTACATATATATATATATATATATATATATATATATATATATATATATATATATATATATATATATATACACCCCGTACACAGTGTGTGTGTGTGTGTGTGTGCATAGAGTAGATAGTCGTACATTGTGTGTGTGTGTGTGTATACATATTGACTTTTATTGTCACCCAGCCTGGGTCCATAAGTGCACACATTTGTTAAAAAGGTGCATATATTTGTTCTCTTAGCTTACAACTGAAAGAAACAGATGCTCCCTGGACTGATTTGAGTTTGTCTGCGGCAGAAGGCGGCAATGAGTGGCGTTCTGCTGTCCACCGCCCACCGCTGCCAAAGTGTCCAAACGCCGCTGTTAAAATCTACAAGTGGTAAGCTGATGTTATAAAAGGGTGTGTCATCCATTGTCCATCAAGATGCCTGTCATCATACACATGTCACATTTTTTACTTCTCCGAAACTGTTAGGCAGATCCGATTCCAATATCTAGCTTGAGTATATTTTACACATTTGTGCCAATGGTCATGCTGTAGTGATTATTATTATTATTATTATTATTATTATTATTATTATTATTATTATTATTATTATTATTATTATTATTATTATTATTATTATTATTATTATTATTATTATTATTATTATTATTTGTTAAATTTTTTATTTTTTAACTTTTCTAGGCAAAACTTAACATATATTTTTCCTTTAAAACTGCTGTGCAAACTGCTGTGAAAAAATACAGGGACACTTCTACACTCCCCTAGATTTTAATTTGTCCAACAGGTGGCATTTCAATTTTTTTTTTACTATTTTTGTGCATTTTTGTGTGTTATTATGTTTGAGGTCTCCTGAAGTGCAAGTTTGATTCCTTTGAACATGAGAGAAATATAGCTTGACCCAATCTGAGTCAATATTCTCTAGTTGGGAGGACTGTCATAATGATGCAGTTAATGATGAATATTTCTAAGGTTGAGAGGACCGGTTTAAAACCATCAGTTGCCTTTTATGCGTGACTGCCTGTCTCAAGTCAGGAGTGAAATTTGTTTCTTCACATTGGTATTGGAAAAGAAATGTTGATGCTTTGGCAAGTCTGAAATCTCTTTGCCGTCATTGTTGGGTTTTGAATTAATGAATATGGATCATGTGTTTCTGTACTATAAGCTAATCCCCCCCCCCCCCACACACACACACTTGCACCAGCAAAGGTGGCATGGGGGCATAAAAACAGTAGGAAAAGAGCACTCAGTCTATGAAACATCTTAAAATCATGTGCTCCGGTGATTGTGCTATATTTCTAAACTTAAGTTTTGTACCTCATATTTGGACAAATCCGTAGAAAAGTATGTTTTCTACAAACCACTTAGCCAATGGCTGTAAAACTGGAGATGAACACTTCGGGTACCCTGGAGCAGGGTGGGACTAATTTTGGGTTGAATGCCAAGGGCAGCTGAGGACAGGGTGTGGGTACACAGCCTAGCTGAGGGCAGGGTGTGTTTATACAGCTCTCTTGTTACTTGCACTAATTTTATCACATACATTTTATGTTAATAAGTTTTGATAACATACACAACTGGTTCGGTTTTCCCCACAGATTCTAAACCAGAACTATGTCAATGGATATATGACAAGGTGAGCAGTGTTTTGTGGTTTTTGTTGCATACGAAATTATTTATAGTCCTCTCAATATCTACACTTCAGTGACTTCACTTCAGTGAGGCCAACTATACCTTCAAAAGTGTGCATTAATGTTAAACTATATCTGTTCTGCAAGGCAAGAAATTGTTTCACTTATTTGAAGGCTGTGAAATTTATCAGTAGTTAATGTTAGTTTCATCCAGTTTGCCAAATACTTACATACTTACTAAATACATGGTTGACCTACATATAATACACATGGTTTTTATGGCCAAACTGGTGTTACCTGCATCATTGTATCCATGAACATTTATGTGGCTGAAAGAAAGAACCAAAATATGTTAATTCTCCAGAGGTCCCAGCTAAAGAAGAATACTAACTGAAACGTTTTCCGAAAACCTTGTAGGTTATGATAATATAAGTGTCCATGGGACATGGTAAAGGTCACTAGTGGCTCCAGAATTTATTTAGTCTTATGTACATATTTCTGTACAAATTATGTTTCCTTTGTAGTACCATAGCATGGGATCTAATTGCTGCCTACTATGAAGCGCTACCAGGTGGGAGATGTGGTCTTATGTCTGCCATGGAACCATGGAGTGGTAACTACGATGTTGCTGCCCCAATATGGATGACAGGTTGGACGCAAAATATATACTTTGTTTAACCTTTTGCATGTGTGTTTTGCACACCTGGCCAGCTATTGCAATATATAGTCATCACCTAATTTTTGTTCATATTTTTTAATCATTGAGACAGCATACAGGAATATAAAATGTAAATAAATATGAATAGTGGTATTTATATAACCAGACGTGGATACACTGAACCCTCTGTAACATTATCTTTTCAAATCTAGGATCACTTGTTTCTGTGTGGGTATATATATATATGTGTGTTTTCATATCACATGTACACAATTCAAGTAACTTATGCTAACAGTAATGATGTGCACATGTTGGTGTTTGTCTATAGCTCACACAACACAGTTTGTACAGATAGGCTGGCATTACTTGAAGCACGACAATGGAGTTGGCAAGTTGCGTTTTGGAGGAAGTTATGTGTCTTTGATGAGTCCCGATGGCAAAGACTTCACCTTGATTGTGGAGAAAATGGTAAATGCAGGAAATTATTGATGCCTTAGTATTGTTGAATTATATGCAGTTACCAAGAAATATAAGCAATTAATTTTTGCTTTATCCGATCCTTAGTGCAAATTTTGATCAGAAACTGTCAAAGATTGTGCACTAATGAGAAGAAATCTACTTTAAGATTAAGCCTGAATTAAGACTGTTTATGGTGGACAGGCATATGTTCTGCAAATATGTTTTCAAATCAAGAGCGAAATTCTTATCTTAATGGGTTACATGCAATTTTCATGGAAAATCATGTGCTTATAGAATGATTAATCATATTAACATAGATTTGTTTTGTAAACATACCTGTTAATGTAAAATTACCACACAGCATCTCTTGTCCAAGGTATTATATGGTTACTCTTTGAATCTTACTGTGTACTTTATGCATTGCAGTTAGTCAGTAACTTTTATTAGGACAGTGTGTAGCCAATGAATACTGTACTTCTTGTCAAAGATTTTATAAATTTCAGTTAATATCATTTTTAATGCTAATTTGTACACCATGCATTGCGGTCAGTAATTCTTATAATCACTGTGCATAGCCATAACACACAGTATATCTTATCAAAGAGTTTACATGGAATCTCTTTGAATCTCAAGTTGACTTTCTGTATTGCAGTCAGTGACTTTTATAATGACAATGTGTAGCCAGTTCTAAGTTCACACAAAGCTTTTATTTTCCACGAATGATGTAAAGTAACAATTAGTTTCACAAATACATGTACATTGTATTGCCATCGCAAGTTCTTGTGTCCTGATGCCATAGTTCTGCTAGAAGGTCACAATTTACTTGGAATATTTGTGCAATTCTATGCAGAGTTACAACCACTCCAAGTGTGTCCGTCCCCAAATTAAACCATATTATGTAAACTCAGAGTTTACGCCCTTCACACTTCAAGGAGATCTGGTAAGTAATGTATCAAATATGCTTACAAATTTAATATCTTATCCCTTTTTACTCTGGTAAGTAATGTATCACACATGCTTACAAAGTTAGCATCCGATCTGTTTTTATTCTGTATGGTAATGTATCAAGCATGCCTACAAAGTTAGTATCCTATCTCGTTTTACTGTGGTATGTAATGTCTCAAGCATGCTTTCAAAGTTAGTTTTCTATCTCATTTTATTCTGGTAAGTAATATATCAAGTATGCTAACAAAGTTAGTATCCTATCTTGTTTTATTCTGAATAATGTATCAAGTATGCTAACAAAGCTAGAACGAATATATCTGTTTTTAGCTGTTTTTAGTCTGTATAATACTGTATCAAACATGCTTACAAAGTTAGTATTCTATCTCGTTTTACTCTGAGGGACCTATACCCACCACTGGAAATCATCCAATGACCTGCATACCATCTGCTATTTTTTTGTCAAGATTAGTACAGGTTATTCTGAGCTGTGACAGTGCAGCAGGGAGGACTAAGAGGGTACAGATAATGCATGGTTTTATATGCAAGTTTTTGACCCTTAAATTGGGTTAGTTGGGGATGTTACTCTGCCAGATTATACAAAAAAGTCAAATCAGAATAAAATGCTAAAAGTTCTGAACATGGTACTTAATCCATGCAGCACCCAGATGCAGCTTTTGACATATGCAAAGGTGACTATACCAGTGTTAACTTAATTTGCAATCATCACCTGTACCAAACTGGAAGCTAGCTACCAGGTGGCTTCTTTCTAGCTTGTTACTAGCTTTAAGCTAGCTTCAGTCCTGGTGTCAGCTTCATGAATGGAAAATGGAAGCTATCAAAGGGCCGTTTTCTAGTTGAGTGGCTTCTTACTAGCTTCAGGTAGCGTCATCTTGAAAGCTGGCTTCTTTTGGATAGCTTCCATGTTAGGGCCTGGCTGCTAGACTAGCTTCCTTCCCAGAATACACCCAACAGGATGTTTGGATTTTGTAAGGGCGTTCATAGTGGAAGGTCACACTGCTGTGCGCTTAGTCTCTACAAGATTGATAGATTTCAGTGATTTTACGACAGAATAACAATGCTAAACAAGGCAAACTGATAGAGTATAATTCTGCAAAGAATCCAGTGAACATGATAGAGTATTCTGCGAAGAATCCAGTGAACATAAAATCCCAACAGGATCTTCCTGAACTGAATGTAAGGGATTACATAAACATGCATGGAGTAAGTACTCGATTTGCTTTCTCTAGCCGCCACCTTTGCATGTCCATAGCTTTGCACAAAGTTTAGTAATTTGTAATACAATATAATTTGTCACAGTAACAATTGTATGAACAGGATGTGTCAGCAGGATTAAGGATGTGTCAAGTTCATTGTGAGTTGTACAAATATGGAACTAATGAGAAAGAAGAAAACCATGCAACTTTGAAAATATATAAATTGACATCTGTAGTGATGTTAAGCCACATATGGCCAGAACATGTCTCTGTTTACATTATGTCACTGATAGATACAAGGAAAGGCAGAATTTCAAGCAGCCAAAGATGAAATGGCGATAGTTGATAGTTAGTTTGAAGAATTGTTTGCATCTTGCTGATTCCCTCCAAATTTTCCTACCTAAAATTTTTGAAGCCATTACATGTGCTGATCACGTGTTATCACTCATGATCAAGTAGCTGCAAAGGAGAAGCCACTATGAAGGGAGCTGGAAGCCGTTGAAGCCTGGCTTCTCATTTAAATATTCAGCCCGGTGGAAATCATCCTGAAGCGACCTGGATGAAGCTAGCTTCATTAATGCATGAAGCCTAGATTCTCATTTAAAAATTTCAGGCTGTAGGCATGCAGCCACTTGGAAACTATTTTGAAGCCATCGGCCACCTATGTAGCTGCAATGGTCTTTTCACTAGCATCAAGCCATATTGAAGCTAGAATGAAGTTATTCCTCAACAGCCACCAAGAAGCCAGTATGAAGCTACCAAATTTTGGTATGGGTAAGTGAATGTATTAGTAAGTTTTCATTTTTTCTCTAATAACTGAAATTAATTTCCAACAGGCCAAGATCCAGCAACTGAATGTGTGGTACAGTCAACTAAACTTCACCGGGGGTCAGGATGTGTTGTTCAAGCAGCTTGACCCAGTCGTGGTGAGTCATTGCTTTAACCCTGAAAAACCATTATGATTCCTGTGGAATTCCACTGGGATCCTGATGAACAGTGGGAGTTTGCTAGGATTTCAGTGAGGTGACAGCCCCATTGAAATCCTACGCGCAATCCCATTGGAATCCCAGTGTGATGAAAGTTCCACTGGAATACTGCTGGTATCCGAGTGTGATGTTTCAATGACTTAATACCAAGTTACAATAGTCTCTGGAATCCCATAAAACTTAACCTGTCTAATAGTTGTGTGTATGCATGCATATGTGTATATATATAAGCATGCAATATGTGCAATTAATGTGTATGTGTTTAGTTATGATAGGTTCTATGAATTAGGAAAATGAATTTAACATACATGACATTGTACGTTCACATCCTCAACCCTTCATTTTGTTTGAAATGGGCCATGCATTATTTCAAGTGTCCCAATGCAATTCCAGTGAAAATATTTATCATATGATCATATAAATATAATTGAGTCTTTAAAAGATTTTAAGAAAGAATTTAAAAGAAAAGATTTTGTCTGCATGAAAAAAAATTCACAGCATAGATCAACACTATTTTTTTTTTTTTTGGATTAAAAATATCATTCTCGAATACATTCTGAATTACATGACAAGAGATAAAATGACAATAAACTTTCACACCATTCATTTTTTAAGTTATTGTGTATAATTAGCTGTGAAACTTTGTAAGGGGATTAATAGGCTTGAGGTCTATTCCACTCAGTTTGCTCTTGCAACTGTCCAACTGGTGTCCTGAAAGAGATCCAGGATATATGAAGTTGCAAATACTCTGATATGGGTCCAGTGGATATTCCCAGTTTCAGTGGGATCCCATTGGTAGGTCAGTGAGATTAAGATTAGAATCCCATTGATTTTGCCATTTGGATAGTCCCAGAGATTATATAAGGCCAGACATCTCATCGAGATCCCTGTGAGATGTCATTGGGATTCTCAAAATAGCAAAGGATTCTTTAGTGGGATCTCACTGGGATCCCAGTGGGAGAGAAAAAATTCCAAAGGATTCTTCAACTGGGATCCCATGGGGCAGAAAGAAATCACAAAGGATTCTTCCACTGGGATCTTACTGGGATCCCAGTGAAATCCAACTGATTTTTTCACTATGGCAAACCCTGATTTAACCCTTTCCCCCTTGAATTAAGAGTGAGTCAACAGCTTTCCTTGGCATGGGTTGGGCACTAAGTGCCCAACCCATGCCAAGGAAAGCTGTTGACTTGGGGCATGTGATCTTGATAAGTCTCATGTACATTACTCAGTCAAATTGTTTTTCATAACTGTTGAAATTAGTTGAAAACACTGAAGCAGACGACATTTGACCACGAGCCGGTTTTGGCTGCTTTGAGGGGGAAAGGGTTAATGGCATGAAACATTTTCCCATTAAAACCACCAGAAATGGTGCATTTCATTAATGTCATCTGACTCTTTTTGTCATCAACAATGATACAGTGAAACTTCATTGAAACCACACTGAGATATCTGACATAGTCATTATAATAACACAAGTTTTGAATGGCAAAAGTTTGTTTTCTTTGATGTTTGATTGCTTTATCTGACCTATTCAGTTATCTCACATTTGTAAGGGAACAAATGGTGTCATTATAATGAGTTTTCACTGTGTATGAAATAGGTGGTGAATTGATAGCTTTCTGTGGTACCCTCCAGCTACATTGCACCCCAGGGGTGCTAGAGAAAGTTCTTGCCTCATTCCCCAGAGGGGTAAATACTTTTTGGAAAATTGCAAGTAACTACAGATACTAATGACATGAACATGTTGAACACAGTCTGAATCTTCCTATCTAATGGGTGTTATATGAAGTAACTGAATAGTTTATGTAATGATAGAACTACCCTCTGTTCAGAAAATTGGATAAAGATGTAATCAAGTACACGAGGGTCTGCAAGGGTTCTGTCATAATGGACACACAGTTTGGCACAGTGCAAAAATACTCAATTTTTAGAAGTAATGATTATGTACAACTTGATCATCCATTATCCTGTGAAGAAATGAGTCATGTGGTATGTAACACAACATAGGTAAATATGTATAGGACTTGAAGTTAACTTTTTGACCAGGCTCTTAAAGAATTTGAACCTACCTTTTCTTGGGATATGTTATGTGCACTTATACCTTATATGGGCTCTGCTATAATGTGCACATAGCTTTTGTCGGACTATGTTATATATGTGCAAATAAATTTATGCTTGTTTATTTCCTGCCTCACAAAGAAATATGGGTCGAAAATTGGTTTTTCCTCATCATTACAGGTAAAAGGAAGCCAGTTTAATTGTAAATCTGTCTTAATCTCATTATTTCAGTTGAAAGATGGCCAGTTTTTTGTTTCAATTGAAGTGGATGTGGTGTATACATTTTCTACTATCTCTACAGCAACAAAGGGTCGTTATTCCGCACCCCCTGTCTCTAAACCTTTTCCATTGCCATACAAGGATGATTATGAAGGTAAGTTAATTTTTTACCAATTGGACAAATATCTTAGAAGTGTTAGTGATGGAAAATAAAGTTGTTTAGTCAGTTGAGTGTTCATTGAAAAACTGGATGGGCATGATGAAAGGGGGATGTACATATACTTGGTGCAAAATTCTCACTTGTTTATTTCTGGCCACTTGAAACAGTTTGGTGTCAATCTGCTTCATGCCAACTTTATTGCTTATTTCTTGCCTGCAAAGCAACCTTCTGCCCTCCAGCAAAGGCCTTATTTTAACATCTACATCATGATTTTGATGTGAGCCATTAAAGTTTGACACCTGTGTATTGCCAAATGTGCACCCAGTTATTGGCTATGATCCCGGAACTATTTTTGCATGTCACTGGTTGCCACACTTGAAGGCTTCACTGAGTTGGCATTGTGTTGCTACCCTAAAGAGAAAGTTATAATTGTCCGAGTTGTCTTTTTGTTTAATTGTATTAAGATACTCTTTGTGTATTTGTTCCATGAACTGTACTTCATTTTTTGTGTGTATTATGACCATTTACAATATAATATTATATGTCATGGTGGTCTTCAATCTCCGTCAAAGTATTACCCCCCATTTTAGAAATTCCAATGGGAACCTCCCAATGTATGTTGATCTTAAAAGCTAGTCTCGTTACGGTAAACTCCAAGAAATTACTTGCTGATATAAATACATATATGAATATAAATGTGGTGGGGTAAATGATACAGTTCCCTGTCAGATTCTTACAATTTCACTTGAACATACTTGAATGAATCTTACCTGGAAAATTTGGGGGCTAAAAGCTTACCACTAGTATGGACACAAAATAAAAAGATTCTTAGATATCATTTTTTTTTACATTTTTAAAATTTTATTCAAGATAACACAAAAATTTGTGACACTCTTGTTTTGCATTGGGATCAAAAACTGCAAGATTCTCTGTTCAATGATTCTTTGCTTTTGATTTCCATGCCATTGGCATGGTGTTTACAAAACTTGGTTTGTAATTAATGTTTTGGTCATCGTCGAACAAAGTTATAACTTTGTTTCACACGGAATAAATATTCAATATGTAAATTTCTCATCGGTACTATTCTGTGAAATGCCTGCCTGTGTGTGACTGACAACCTCCTCGGCTGATCCATGGTGGTCATATCATTTACATGTCTATGATGTGCAATGAGTTTTCTTTGCATTTGAATCCATTTTATTTACATATTAATGATGCACAATGAGCATTTTGTACTTGTCCAAAATAGTGTTTCCTGTTTGTGTATAAATTTATTCGACAACATGAGCCAAATCACCAATGTTCTGGTGGTATTTTGCCATGTAGTGTGTCCAAAACAGCATAAAATGTACAAAGGAGGACTAACTTGCACTCTGTTGGCCTACTGAGAGAAACAATAAGTTACCAAAGAGAATTGGTCAATAGTTCAGAAAAAAAATTACCCAAATTGATAATTCCAACCCAACAATGAGAGTAAAGTCCAATAGTGATGGGCAGAACTGCTGCAGGGTTGCTACGTGTTTCTTTATGTACATCTTTGACTTATCTCAACACACATGGACTTCAGTCCAAGTTGGGTTACTTTTTACATATGAATGAGAAAAGCACAGACGTTCTATTACATGAGGTCAACGCAGATCAGAAGGTGTGTGTTCACTTTATATCTTTAGTCTGTTCTATAGAAGATTCAAATGCAGGAAACACGTGCATAACCCAAACATGGTCTACCCATGGCCTACCCAAGGCCTACCGATGGCCAGGGTGAACACCCAACTCCACATCTTTAACTTGCATAGTTTATGTATAGTATAGCAATAAATTCAATGAATTATGCACAAATATGAAATGGAAGCCGTGGTACACCAGATACAAAAGACAGAGTCACAATGCTCTGTGCATGTTGCTTTCAGGATATGTGCCATTCACAGAACCTTACATGTTTGCACCCCAAGTTGGGGTATTTGAGGTCCATTCCACTAATGACTCACAACACAAGCAAGTGATGCAGCAAGTCGTGCTACGTGATCCTGTGTACTGGTGTAGCCCAGTTGCACAACCAAGACCCATCACTCTGGGTGGGGACTACAGCTGGTTGGTATATATGATCTATTATAGCTTTTTTACACAGCTGGTTCGAAAAAAATGGCGGCGTTCAATGCTCTCTGCTTCATCTGGTATTAGATTCAGTGTGAGCATATTTTGTTCAGCAATTTGTGAGCAGAGCTGTGTCATATATTTAGTGTTCTCATTTAAGCAGTCTTGATTTTTAAGAACATTATACATATGTTTGTATAAGAAATTTATATATATATATATATATATATATATATATATATATATATTTATGCAAATGTAAGTACATATACATGTACACACACAAACATATATTTCAAATCTTAGTTAATCTGAAAGCTAAAGATACTGTTTCGTTATGATACTTTACTTTAATAATTCATTGAAATAGACTGTTGTTTCCACAGTAGTGTTTCATATTCTCCTGAGAATATATGAAACTTGAACAACTGCACAGAAATGGAAAGCTAGATCTACTATCTTTCTACATATGATATATCCATTTAGTACCAATTCACTGTACATGTTACTTAAAAGCTGTGATCTAAGAAAGTGAACAAAAATTAAAAGGCAAATCCAAAATAGTATATATATGTATAAGTACATTTTTTATGTTCGGAACGACGGGGACTCAAACTTGCAACCTTTGGCACCAGTCACCGAACTGAAATGGGAAACGCACATATCCACTCGATCAAATCCCCATTCTTAAAAGGAATGGTTCAATGGATGTAGTAATACGTGTATGTGGGAGTGCCATATCAACACAGTTATGGGGTATACATGTACATGTATGTACTAAGTATCAAATCTCTCTCTCTTTCTCTCTCTCTCTCTCTCTCTCTTTCTCTCTCTCTCTCTCTCTCTCTTTCTCTCTCTCTCTCTCTCTCTCTCTCTCTCTATATATATATATGTAAGTATACAAATGTGTTACATGGTTTGTACAGCTGTTTGAGCAAATTCCATCTGAATTGTTGAGATAGATCAAAGGATTAATAACTAAGCTTATGTACATGAAAAACAGTGTGTTGTTGTATTTTATGCATTTTTTTGTTCACAGGCAGAATATATCAGTGCAGACAGACGTATATGTACCGTCTGTCAATGGCAGTCAGGGGGTATTTGTGGCTGCTAGGGTCAGCAAGGGGGGTTGTGGAGTCACCCAGAGTGCTGGAATCTTCTTCTTTGCATTCCCTGGAAACTGGAGCTTTGTGGTTACTGCAGATATAGGTATAATTGCTGCATTGGGAAAACATAGGTGATAATGCCGATATTTGCTTGAGGTGATGGAGCTAAAGCATCCATTCATGGGAGCATCTCAAATTAAACAACTTTTCTTGTTTTCTTTTTAAATTTGCCACTGTCACAATGTTTTTGAGAACTGGCAGGTTAAAGACGTTGATTATACTACATTCCTTTCCATAAGTGCTCTGGTACTTGGGAAATTTAAGAGGAACATAAAACTTCCAGCATGAAGCAAAGAGTGTCAACGTGGCTCCCATGAAAAATAAGGAAAATGTGGAATTTGGCAATAGGTTTGCTTTTGTAAACCATAGGAAATAAGAGGCACTTATTAGAACATATATATTCATTTGATGAATACAGTAGTTTGAATAAGGACACTAATAAGATCAGATAAATTTTGATTTTATGCTGGTGTATGTATGATAAAACATTAGCCTGTAGGAGGCTATTCAATGGAAATAAATAAAGTAAAATAAGCATACAATGAAAAATTCAAGGAATGTGTACAGTTCGCTGTTTCCATAGGTTTATTTATATTTTGAGGATGATAATCCTATGTGGTAGCATGGTTCCAAAAATTAATAGGCACAGTGCTACCTTTTTCTGTGACACATAGATTGTTGGAGCATTTTCATTATATGTATCCACCAATCTTTTGAAATTCATCATTTATGCTGATGATACAACTCTATTTATTTCTATGTAACCATATGATATCCTTGGAGTAAACTGTGTAGCTTTTCACATTATAAACTCGGAACTAAAAAAATATGTATTTGGTTAAAGTGGAATGAACTGTCACTTAATGTAATGTGAACAAAATGTATGGTTTTCGATCCACCCTAAAGAGAAGTAACAATACCTAGTCTTCTCAAATTGATTCAGTAATGATCAAATGTGTGAAGGAATTTAATTTTCTTGGCCTACTGATAGATAAACACATGTCATGGAATATTCATATTCCAAAAGAATGCATCCAAAATTTCTGAAACAATTGGTATCATGAACAAATTGAAAAATTTTCTCCCATCACACATTCTGCAAACAGTTTACAACACTAATTCTTTCTAGATTTAATTGTGGACTTCAAACATGGGACATAAATTTAAAAGACTACTAAGACTTCAGAAAAAAGCCATTCAAATCATAAACCACAGTTAATATATGGCTCATACTGATCCCATTTTTAGGTCGACAAATTTATCAAAATTACAAGACATATACAAATTACAACTCCTAAAATCTTATTTAAAAATTACAAAGTGATTGACTTCTAGTTTACTTCTTTCTTTTGCAATCACACCAACTCGGCAAGTACATGACCATGATACCAGAAGGAAACAACTTTATTTTACAGTGTAAACTTCTCATACATTCACCCAAAATGCTTTGGACATGAAATTGTTCATATTTTGAATACAACACCAGAACTTAATTTGTCAAAGGTGCACACTCTTAGTTATTCTTGATTCTGGCTCTATATCAAAAATAAATTCATACAAAATTATCAAGAACTGTGCACAATGTTGAACTGCTATATTTGTAATCGTAATAAGAATTGTATATGAATTTTTGTTGTGAACAATTAGCATCGCTATGTTCAATTTACTGTAAATGTCATACTCTCATATAGATTGGTACACATTATAATGGATATGTCTTACATTTTTGTGTTAAAAGTTTGTAATTCTGACTCTTCAGTTATCTAAGTCACATGAATGTGCATTCCTTAGAAAGTGTACATGTAAATTGCACTGTATGGCGATATATAGTCTCAAGATCTGTAATATACATTTTTTCTTTTGTTTGTAGCTGCTACGAAAATTTTAACCAATGGAAGTATTTCATCTTTTAACCTCGACACATGGAATCCGTTGTCTATTGTAGTGAAGGTTTGTCACATTTTGTTTGTAAACTTGAATTATTTCACTGAATTCATCTATATTTAACAACAACTTACATGTATTCATGTTATGGCTACAGTGAATGACCTTATTTGACCGGTATGTTGTAGCTACATTTAATTAACGTATTTGACCACTTATGTTGTAGCTACATTGAATGAATTATTTGACCACTTATGTTGTAGCTACATTGAATGACCTTATTTGACCACTTATGTTGTGACTACATTGAATGATTTTATTTGACCACTTATGTTGTAGCTACATTGAATGACCGACATATTTTGCCATGTTTAGCACAGAGATCTGGCCATACATGTCGGTACTTCCTTGCTGAATGATACTGCCAAAAGCTGCACTACAGTTAATATGAATATCCCATATTGGTACAAAATGCACTGTGTAGACCCAAAATTCCAAAATTGATATCCTTGTTGCATAGTTTTTCACTTTCATTTTATGTCTTAACTATCAAAACAGCTGCCTTTGCCCAGATTCCTTTACTTTATGGGGAAAAATTGATGCAGAAGTTCACTTTCTGTGAGGATTTTTAGCTCGGCTAACTTTTCAGTCAGCCGAGCTGAAAATCCTATACATTTCTTCCCACTGATTACAATGTAAGTCCATGGGGATTGCAAGGTAAAAGATATTTCTTACCTTTTATCCAAAACTGTCAACCAAACTCATTTCAATGTGACAATTACGTATTTTGCATAGGTGTTTACTGAATATGTTCAAATGGGCACCCTTCAGTGCTTTTTTTACTTTTATTATTTTTTACTTTTATTTGTTTGTTTGTAACTACTGTAAATTGCTTTAACTTCACTGTATTTTTATTTTTGCTAATATCACTGATGGCACAAAACTGTGAAAATAAAAACACCATAAAATAATTTTTTAAACATTGTATGAATAGGAATTATGCCAAATAGTGAAATTAAACTACATTAAAATGTCAAAAATACAAAATACTGCGAAATTTTAAACACGTGGAAATAAGCAATTTACAGTAATTATTTTGATCAATTCATTTTTTGAGGGCTTAAGGGCGATAAATCTTCTCTCAAACAGCTTTTCCTGTTGCTTTAAGATTGCACAGGAACCCCTCTGGGTACCCCGAGATCAGAGTCTCATATTGGTACAAAATGCACTGTGTAGACACAGGTTAATCAGACACTTTAATCTGTCTTATGGGTTGAATGTCATGGTCAGCTGAAGATGGGCTGCTTACAGCCCTCTTGTTTTGGTATAACTTTTACAAATCGTCTCTGAAAGAGCGAAGTCAGTTGCTTTGAAATTGCATAGGGACACTCATGGGCACCTCAAGATGTTAATTTGTTCAATGAGTGGTTAACCACGAAAACTGCAATGCCAATTGCTTCGAAATATCCCAAGGTCACTGGGTCACTGGTGTTATGAATGTCTGGAATGACCAGCTGAGCATGGGCTGTTCACCTAGTCCTCTTGTTATGATCATCGTGTCACTTTAATATAATATTCTGTCAAAATTAACATGGTTACCACATTTTTTCGTTTAAATTTGAAAAAAGCCAACAGCAAAGGGTTAATCGGACACTTTAATCTGTCTAAAGAGCTATATGTCATTGATCACATAATACCAATAAGGTTGAGTCATTGGTTGTTGTTTGAAGTCTTGTTTCAGTGTGGACCCATGTAGCAAAGGCTTAAAAACGAAATGGGGGAGGCGGGGGTGGGTGCAAGATAGGCCTTAAGCAGGATGATATCTTTAGTAGAAAAGTGCATTACATGGTAAAGTTTATGGCTAAAACACATATATGATTTAAAGCCCAAGCGCTTTATATATATATATATATATATATATATATATATATATATATATATATATATATATATATATATATATATATATATATATATATATATATATATATATATATGTATGTATGTATGTGTGTGTGTGTGTGTCACAAATGTGAGATTTCAGATATTTAGCTAATTTCAGCTATTTTAACACCATACTTCAGCTAAATTGATTATGTATTTGTTTATCATTCTTATTAGTTCTGCTACTTAGAACCTCTATTTTACCTTGGTTTGGAGGTATTTAGGATAGATTTGTGGACGTTTCAGATACTTTTTAACTGGCCCCTCACATGCCTTATATGTATGAAGTACAGCTAGGTCAATTATTACCTGAAAATATACTCCTGGTGAAAAAAAGATGTGTGGTGATCTGAGCCTGGGGAATTTGATTCCATTGGTCTTTGAGCCTCGTGCCAGTTGATCCATGGTGGCTTCCAGTTCGTTATACTCATTCCTGACAGTCACCCACATCCCACAAATGCACGATGGATGACAGGTCAGGAGAATGGGTTGGCCATGGCGACAATGGGATAAAGTGTTGTTGTACATACTGCATGCTGTTTTGGGCAGTGTGTACTGGTGTGTTATCCTGTTGAAACAGTAGCCCTGGATATTGTTGGATCCATTCATCAACTATGGGCATGGTCTCACCCATGTAGTGTTGGCTTGTTGGTGTCACCATTCACTCTGATGAGAGCTATTCTCCCTGTTGCTGTAATTGCATCATGACAATGCCCCTGCTGTAGCAGTCATGTTCAACCATAAATCCTTCTACAAACCTGTTGGAAGACATTCATTGAATCCTTATTCTGCCATCATGGAAATCCAAGCAGACTTGAGATTCATCTTAACACATCACACTGTTCCATTGATTTCTGGTTCAGGCTGCATGTTTGTCAGTGTACTTTAGCCATCGTGTCTTGTGTGCATGACTTACAGGGATGCCAATGGCAGGGCGATATGCCCTCTGGTTGGCAGACACTTGTCTCTTGTTAATAGTAGGCTGTGCTGCTCTGATGTTGCAGGCATGGTGCCACTGCTAAAGATACCTTTCAGTGGAAAGAAACATGTGCCTCTGTACATACTGGATTCAGTAGTGGTCATCTACGCGATCTGACAGTCTTGGTCGCCCAGATCCAGCCTTCCTATTACATCCTTTGGTTTCCTGAATACGGTTCCACCACCTTTTTACAGATGGCCTGACGCACCCCATTATCCTGGCAACCCTCTACTGGATAATGTTAGCCTCCAACATCCCAATGATTCTGCCCATGCAGGCCCGTCACCAGCCTTTCCTAAAGGGGGGTTCGAATTCGGTATTGTCACTGCGAGGGAGCGTTAGCGACCGAGCGGGGGGAGGGTTTGGGAGGGGGGCGTGCCCCCCTCCCAAGAGGTAGAAGCTTTTGAAAAAATGAGTGACAAAATGGTGTGTTCTGGTGACTCATTGGAAGAAACATAATACACAGTTTATCTCACTGGTGGTGGGCTATTGGTGTGTTCACATCTATTATTTAGGCAAGGATAGATTTTTTTTTTTTTTTTTTTTTGCAAAGGGGGGTTCGTTCGAACTAGTCGAACCCCCCCTGGTGACGGGCCTGCCATGTAATATATCAGATAGTTGTGAGTGACCCGTACGCCATGTCATTGTGGAGTCACATAGAACCCAGGTTTGCCATGAACCCCTTATAAAGCACATAGGCACCCCAGTACGAGACACACTTTTCGCACCTCTCTTGTTTTGAGGACATTTGTTACATGGGTGTGACTGCTCATGTATATCTTAAGCTATCCCGTTGATGTTACACAGTATTCCTGGCAACACTTATATTTTCCACATAAATGTCTTTGAATATTTAGCTTAGACAAGGAGCCGCTACTCAGACATCTACCAGTACAGACTCCAAAACATGTTCTGCGTACTTACCCAATGAAGACTATTTAATTTAGTTGGGATAATACAACTTATGTCAAAATTCTACAGATGAATGTGTGCAATATGGAAAATAGTACTTCGATAAGTATATAGGTTACACAGTGACAGGTTAGCATATGGAGAGTAAAGAATTTGGACTGTGAAATAGGGTAATGACTACCAGGAAGTGGTTCTGGACATAAAGACCCAAATACAATAAAAGGATATTCAGAGCAGCCCATGTTAAACACATGGGGGCGACATCTTTTTCCCCAGCAGTATGATAGATAGTTGTTAATTTAAATATATGTAAATCAGGTTACTATCTGTCATTGCAGATTCGGAGAGGTGAGCTGCAAAGTTTCCACGAAACTAAATGGGCTCAATAGGCCAAAATTGCAAAATTGTAATTGTGTGTTTATATTTTGATATTGTCATATTTTCTGTTACAGAGTCATACAGCTACAGGGCTTTTTAATAGGACACAACTTTTCACCATTACTCTGCCTAGTTCGGTTCCTAGAAATGGATTTGCGGCTGTGGGAACAGAAAACTATGGGTTGGCAAAATTTGACAATCTGGTGATTGAGGATTCCTCATTGTGGCCACAGATACATGAACCTGGTGCTGAGAATATGTCCCCGGTGGAAACAGTGGATAACCCAGAGATATTGTGAAGGTGTGCTCTCCAACACTGTCACATTCCAGTGGGTTGTTGGAAAATACCTTTATTGATGGAAGAGTCAATGGTGCTCACTGTCACACTCTGTGAACTAATCAATGCAAGCTCCTTTGTTCCAATAGACCAATTTACAATGATATTTCACTATTATGTTCTGTTGTATTTCATCTGAATCAAGCTTTTACTTCCTTTTTCCGTTTTCTTTTTCTTTCTTTCTTTCTCTCTTTCTTTCTTTCTTTCTTTTTGTTGTGGCTGGGGAGGGAAGATTTATACTATAATGGTGGCACAGCTGGTCTGAAAGTCACCATGGTTTAGTGGAAAACCACAAATCAGTCTAAAAATATATTCACTTTTGTCTCACAGAAGGTCTCCAAAGAGACAGAAACATTAACACAATGCTTGTTTGTCTCATTCATAAATGCATTCCATTCTCACGTGGTAAGGGCTCCGATGGGTTTGTATCACCAGGGAAATCATGGTGCAGCTGATGGCATCACTGACTTTGACCAGGCATGGTACTTGAAGTTTTTTATTCACGTGTTTGGTAGTGCAATTCTCCTATACTTTCAGCTGAAATTCACGGATCAGAAAATTAGTAACAGAATGGGAAAAATATATTATGTTCATACTTCAGCAGCTAAAAACCAGCTCTAATTATCATGATTATCCTGCCATTAATATAATGGAAAAGGTTGAGCCATTCTTCAGCAGCCGATACCAACTCTAATTATCAAGATTATTCTGTCATTAATATGATGGAAACGGTAGAGTCATTTTTCAGCAGCTTGCCTGCAAAGCAGACCTAAGCTGCATATACTGTCTTCTCTGCAAGTCCAGTAGAGATCAAATGGAACTTGTCACAATTTGAATATTTTACAGATGCTTTATTGCTTAAGATATGGCTAAACTAAGTGATTGACAAATATAAGATCTAATCAAAGTCAAATGTTATGATTATTACAGTGACAGTCTGTTCAATTCCTGATTCCTAAGTGCAACTTTAACCAACCATACCTATTACCCATGTAGATTATTTGAACTCCATTCCCATTAAAACTGACTTGCTTTCACCGAACTACAAAGGTGTGATTAGTCATGTTTGATCAAACAAAGGTCTGTTATACAACAAACAAGAGTAGCACATGTACCTGTATTTTTCACGTGCTTGCTAAAAATAATTGTGTTGATTTGACAGATATAATCAACATAGCTGGGACGTGTCAGGATCACTGAAAGTAACTGCATCATTCTTTACTTGAATTAAGTTTCACTGATGTCAAATAGAAACTTAAAATAAACTGAAAGCTTTATTTGAGAATCCTGTACTTACTACATGAGTTTGCTAAACATCATCCAGAAAAAATGTGTACACTTAGCATTTGGTAGTGAGATGACCTTGATAACCTGGGATCAAATTGCGCACAAAACAGACCTTTTACCACAAGTAAAAGTTGAATTTTAATTCAAGTTGCCCAGAATGATGGGTTAAATGTTTTATGGTCACATCAAATTGGGTTGAAATTGTAAATGCTGGATAGTTTTTACAGCCAGAAGTGTTTTTTAAGTATTTTTGCAAGATTTATATTATTCGCACTTGAAAGTGGTTTTTATGAGGGGGTAAAATATTGGTAAACAGGTACGTTTGATATACTTGGTGACTGGCTCCAATTTTCAGATTACATGTATATGAAGAGCAGAAAAGAAAACCTAGCAACGCTGGCTACTGTTGCATATATAAGTTCAACAAGTTGTTTGGATATTGTAGACATTTCAAAGTGGAATACAACTGCCATTCTATGGTCCAAAATCAATTTTTTTGACATTATCATAGTTTTGGCTTCTTGGTGTGCACTCAAATTAAAAGAAGGAAACAACAACAGATGTTTGACCCTGATTATATGTACAGCAGTGCTGCAAGATACAGTATGTGCAGTGTCTTGGTTTTAATTTGCATCAATTTACATGTTTTGCAAATGTGTGAAAATGCAGAATTTTCTATTTGTATCTTTTGAAGCACTAGTATATTTGTGGTATGGAATTAGATTTATTGCATAAATACCAGAACTGTTTTTCATTTGATTAATGTAGAGCATTGATTTTCCATTGTGAAGGTATTTCTTGAATCATGTCCCCACTCCTAAATGGAACAGTACAGCCCAAAACCAAGATCTGAAGAAAGTAAGAGGGATAAAGCAAGGCACCATCAACTTAAATGTTCATACTGTATCTTTTCCATGTGCTCAAATTCTCGAGTATCGACAAATTTTGTTACAGTGCATCTTCAGTATTGTCTGTCACCATTTTCCAGTCAGTATTTAGTGTACAAATTTTTTATAAATATGTTTTGTTAACTATGTCAGAAGAACAAGTGGCCAGAAATAAAAAAAAGTCATCCCTTTCCTCCAATGTGTCCATTAAGATCTCAATTCACCAGACACAGGACTAGAATGGGAGACCAATGGTAGTAGCAGACCATTACGCATCAATATTTTTGTCAAAAACTGTCCAAATCTTGACAAGTCTCATCAACATGAACATCGATACCCAGATATTACAGCAAGACTTGAATATCCATCAAACGATTCATGATTCACTGGCTATCTAAAGACTATAAGATGTCCTTTGACAACATAGAAATAATGAACATCATGAAAAATAGAAGTGGACAACAGTTTTCAGCAAATGCTAGAGAAACTGCACAAAAAAATCAAAGCAAATAAAATGATCCATCATCAGTACCCTCCAGCCATTAAACAAGCAAGGTTGAAATCCAGAAGTTCAATGTAGACATACCACCAATTTTATGATAATTTTAGCACTATGATGGAAAACATTTCTCTCCTGACTTGAGACAGGTAGCAACAATTGTTAGTACATGTAGTTGTTTCAATCAATTTAATGCTGGCAACTCTCAACTTTAAGAAATAGCTTGCCTGAGTCATGCAATGTTCATAAAATGTCAGCTACAATCCTCAGGTTTACATATTTACCGCATCATTTATATAGCATCTCAAATCCACCTGATATCTATATTATGATAAATTTCCTTTTTTACAGAACCTTCAAAAAATAATACTTTAATTTAATTTTTGAAATTCCCTGTTTCATAAGTTTCTTAAATGGAAGTAAATGATAGAGTCAAAGTTGTCAAAATTGGTGCATATTCTAGCAAAAGCAACTAAGTGTGATACATAGACACCATAGCTTACCCAAGTGGAATATTACTATCCATATGAGTATAATTTATTACCTTGAATTCAAAACCATCACATTTGTCATATAATTTACACTTAACACTTTCACCCCTGTATCCCGACCCATGGATTTCTACAAATAGCTGTAAATGTAGCAGATAAACACACAAAAAAATGTTCCATGTCATAAAAACGTATTTGAATATAACAGAATGCCAAAAGATTTGACAGTGGCACCATCTAAAACATAACCAGTGATATCTTATGTGGCCTTAGTGATGACTGTGTTATGGTCTACATTGATGTTGTAATTGTATATGGCAAGATTTTGAGGATTACTTAGATATTTAAATCGGCTTTTATATATTTAAATTTGCCTTTGATATACTATAGAAGCAGGTGTGAAGTTCAAGCCCTCAACTTGTCATTGTCTTCAAGTGTGGCTTTTAACTTTGCACACATAACACCAATGGTTCATTTAATAACCCTGAGAAAATCAAGGCCATCCATACAACAGAATGTACCAAAATAATACATGAGGTGAGGGTATTTCTTGATATGGTGGGATTGTATATATTACCAAGTATAAGGTGGGGGCAAGCAGCCACCATCATAAAAAAGCATGTCCGGGAATTTTAGGCTGCAAACATGCTTGATGGTTCCCTGGAGATGATCCATCAATAAATTCATGTGACTGTTGAATCCTTAAGTTTTCAAATTTGTGGCATTTGACATGTTAATAGTGATTAACTAAGG
Organism: Hermodice carunculata; assembly: GCA_964020975.1. NCBI lineage: Eukaryota > Metazoa > Annelida > Polychaeta > Eunicida > Amphinomidae > Hermodice > Hermodice carunculata. The sequence continues at coordinate 108,219,510 of OZ026613.1, forward strand.
TATAGATTTGGACATAAACAGTGACCAGTGACTGGACTAATTATGAAGCATAGATTGAATTGTGCTATTTTATGCTGGGGGAGGGGGGGGGGAGCATACAGATATATTTACATTTGCTATTTCTGTTACTGTTGGAAAGAATTGGGACAAAATTGGAGTTCAATTTCCAATGAATGCAATACAGCCTCCTGTGCAAGCAATGTTGTTTTTCTAGACAACTAAAAGAGAGCCACACCTAATCGGCTCCTCCCACTAATAAACTAAATGGAGAAGTTTCAAGTAAAAAAATTGGCCAAAAACTTCTGCGAATCAGATCGCAATTACAATTTTACTTTTAATATTGATGCAAATTCATGTTTAATGTAAATATAAGAATTGAATTTTTTCCACTACATTCAACGGTGCTTGTTTACACTTTTTGACAGGCATTTTTTCGTGACATGACTAATGCAACATCACGAAGTATGAACACTTGTCGATGAATGCAATATGACGGAAGTTCAATTCTTAATTGCCTAGTCAGTCTGTCTATAAGTTCAGTTGTCCCACATCCACAATGAAACTTGTGTTGTGCATTATACAGTCATGAAACTCGACAGGATTATTATTTAGTATATCAAGATATAGACTTGTGGTTTTGTTTGTCTGCGCTTTACTCTTTGGTGCAACACCCTTGATTTAGTGAAAATGACTATTGTCCCTCCCATGTCTGACACTAAATTTTTGTCATGCATATCACCCAAACCATTTGATCTACAGTTATGGAACTTTACAGGATTATCAATCAGCATATGAAGATATGCACTTATGGTTTGTTTCTGTCTCTGTCTGTGTGCCTGTAAAATATCCTTGATTTAGTGGAAACAAGCATTGACCAGCCCCATGTGTAACATGAAATTTGTATTGTGCCTATCTCCAAAATGGTTTAACCCACATTCAGGTAACTTTACATGATTATTCATCAGTATATGAAGATGCAAACCTTGAGGTTTGTTTGTCTATGTGTCTGCCCATCCTTGTGCAGATGTGCACCTAGGGTTCCATGGTCCATCCATGCATCCATTTAACACCAATCATGGAGTTGTTCCACAGAATCTGCTGACTGTCAAGTTATACTTTTCAGACCACAGTATTGTTTGTTTGGAGTTTATAATACCAACTGACATTTCCAATAGACACTAATTTATCCAATGTCACAAGTGCCCTGTTGCTAGTCTACCACTATATGTTATGCTTTATACACCCCTACCAGTTCTCTTTACAATACTGAGACAGTAAATTACAGACAGTTAAAGAAGTAAGAAACAGCATCATCAGTTGAAATCAAGAAAGTTTATATTGGCCTCACTGAAATGCACAGAGATCCAGTCAAGGTTTGTTAAATTTCATGCAGTCACATGGATCTTGTATGTTTTACATTTGTGCATTTGTGTTTTGTTATGACATCTGTTACTGTTTCCAAAGTGTCTATATAAATGCTACACTACCACTATGGTATTTTTAACATGAGGCACTATGCCTATGAAAAGTTGTGTGTGACTCAACATGCGAGTGCTATGCCTTGTGCCGATGTATTACTGCTGTCTGGTATTGTTGGCCATTAAAAGTTCTGCACTTGAAAGTTCCTGCGTTGGAGTTTCACAATTGAACCATATTGACCCATAGGTATACATCTGTGTTCTATAGACTCCTTTCTTTCTTTGTCTTCAGAATGAGATGGAAAATATGACACTGTTGCTTCTGTTTGTATAGGAGAAGGTACATTCTAATTTAGTGAATTAGTCAGATCACTTACTATTCTTACCAAGAAACATGCCAGATTTGTATGGTCACATGAGACGAAGCTTCATTTGAAATGCTAAAAGGGCAGGTAATGAATCCACCAATATAACTTACTTGTCGTGTAGCATTCTTACATGTAATAAACAGAATGACTGCAATGTTGTGTGGGAGCAATATGCACCCAGGAAATAAAAGTGGACATCTTTACCATCAGTACCCAGCAGCAAAAATGACCAACTATTGAGAGAAAGGCATGCTCAGTTGTGTTTGCCGTTCACAAAACTTAGACCTTATACTTGTTTGGTGCAAATTTAACAATATGCACAAATCTCAAACCGTTGTTTACTGCTGAAATGATCAATGCATGAGTTCAAAGAAATGAAATATTTCTTAAAGCATATTGGTGTGATATCCATCACACAAATGGAAAGTCTTGATACCACGACAGATTATATAAATAGAATAAATACCAAAAATGAGCCTAAGCCTTAGATTTTATACTTGTAAATGGGATGCTCTATCACATAGCTGAACAAAAGGACCAGACACTTGGCTGCCACACTAAGCTGTGCATGGATACTGTATTGACATATTATGAGTTAAATGGACATTTTGGCATTGACAAAATGCAAGCATGATTTGATTGGAAGAACCTAAACAAGGATGAAGCTAATTACATACTCGGATGTGTTATTTGTAACACTAGAAAGGTAAGACGGAAACACATTCTGTTCTACGACATAAATACCTACATGTATGCTTGACTACCCATTTCAGATATTAGGTATTGATACCTGAGGCCCATCTATTGATAGCTTTTTTGGAAAACTGCTCTACAGCAACTAGCTATATGAAAGTGGACCATACTGGTATAATACAGCCACATATCAGCATCACAAAACAGCTTTTAAGGGTTAATCAATAAGGTAAATCTTCCTACAGTTACAATATGTGGAATGTATTTTGTATGATAGGGTAAGGAGACTAAATGTTCTTTTCTAACAAATCAATCAGCAAATAATGCTTCATTCTTACTGCTAGGCCTACCATTTTCAAACATGAAGTACATGTACATGTCGTACTGGTGTTGTAAGATCCAAATCATTTGTATTGCATTCACCATGCATGTACCTCTTGAAACAAAATTATACGAGATTATTCTACATCTCACAAATTTTAGTGGTTTGGTGAATGTGCCAATGTGGCACAAACATGAGCAAAAATATAAGTCATGACAAAAGAATAACACATTCTAAGAAGGCAGTGTTTTTGCATTTAATCCAATATTATACACATGTACACTTTTTCAACTATGTGTAAATCTTTAAAAGCATTTGACATATGCACAAAAAGTGTGGTATTTTTTACAAATATAAAAAGATTTACACATAAGTACAATTCTTTTACAAGTCTAAAATCAATTGCACATACTTGTCAAATATTTACACACACATAACAAGGTATAATTAAATGTATGTGTTAAACTTTTTGCCATACATACAGTGATCATTACATTTCAGGGCTGTTCCAAAAAATGTCCTCCAGGGGTGGAGGGCGGCAACGACTTTGATATCCGGGGGGTCGTGGGTATATGTCTCTAATCATGTCCGGGCGGTTGGGGTAGGAGATAACCTATCATGTCCGGGACATTGGGGTATCAGCCTTACACACATGTCCAGAGTGTGAGGGCCATTTGACATAATTTCATTTTGTAACCTATCATCTTTGTGTCTTACTTTAAACTTGCCCTTTACAGATGGAGTCTTTCTGCCTTTTGTGCTGTAAGTCCTCCAGAACAGCCATCTCAAGAACAAATTTAGATTTAAAAATGAGAACTTGAGAAACTGTTTAATTATTGCTTCTCATGTGTGATGGAGTACATGCAGGGCTTGACTTTGATCAAGCCCTATTGTCCAGGACAAGTAAATTTTTGAGCTGAATAGAAATTTAACCCATTACTTAACTGAAAATTGGAGGAAAAAGTCATGTGGGACAAGTAATGAAAATCCTTAATGTCAAGCCCTGACATGTAGTGAAAGCACAACTGCCAGTGCACCTCCTATAGGTCCATACTTTCCAGGGGAGCATACCACCCATGCGTGGTTACAAGAAAATCAGTTGAGATGCAGACATTTGCCTGAAGTCCACCTGAACAGGGATGTAGATACAAAATATACCAGAGTTTGAAATTAAGGATTTGTTACTTGTCCCATTACCCTTTTTGTTCCAATTTTACACAAGTAAGGAGTTAAATCTCAACTCAATTTTTTGCTAGTCCTCCGTGAAAATTTACTTGTCCCAGATAGCAGGAAAGCCTGATGTCTAAATATCAGGCCCTGTATATAAAAGTTGTAATATCTTTTACATTCAAGTAATCTGCAGCTATTCAGAAGATTTGTAAATTTAAAAGTGGAGGTGTAGGTGGTCCATATTTTTCTTATAATAATGTCCAGGCCTGCCTCCTGAAGGAGTTGCATTTAAGCTCTTACCCACTGACCATTCTCATGGGGACCAAATCTCAAAATTTAGTTTTCTTTTGTCATTGAAAAGTTCAGAATATAAAAACAAAAGACTTCATTTTATTGACATATCTTTATTTTCAAATTGGAAATATATTATTGTAAATTATCATGTACTTACAGTATTATCATTATTATTATGGATGGAATTGTACACACAAAATGAAAGCAAGATCGTGGGTTGTATCTGGCTGCATTTCTGTAATGAACTGCTTTTCTGTCAAATATGGATTTGGATGTATCTGGACAGTGGAAGCAGCTCCTCTGGCAGCGAAACTGTAATACTGTAGATACATGACAAAAGTAATAATAATGCATGGCTTGTTCCATATCAGTACTGGCATCAGCACTTCGTACATTCACATCAGTACTCAGTGCTGATACTCGCACTGATATTGAACATGCTGTGCATTATTACATACATATCTGTGAATATACAAATCTTTGATAGAGCTTTTTTTTCAGAACCATCATGTACATGTATGTCCTGGATAGGGGGGCGGGGGGTGGTGGTGTAGGATTTAAGATCTGTCCAGGGTATGAGGGTTGAAATACCATTAAAATGTCCTGGGTATTGGGGGTTTCAAAACTTATGTCTGTCCTAGACATAAGGGGTTCAGAATGTTCCTTCTATCCTGGGTATGGGGGTGATTGAATTGTTTTGCCTCCCCCCCCCCCCCCAGGACATTTTCTGGAACAGCCCTCACTAGATCTGCTGATTTCCATTGAATGATACTTTACAACGTACTGTGTTTTGGACATATTTGAAATAAAGTCAAAGCCACAGAGCAGATATAAGCATGATATCCACACAAAGTCCATCCAATATATTCAGGTACTAAAAGTCTATTTATTCTCATTAGTTACTTCATGTAGCCTTTGTGAAGAGTTTGCAATGACCAGATTGTCAAAGAATACACGACCATAGTCTTCAGTTCCAACACCAACAAATCCATTGTTAGGTACCAACTGTGGTAAGGTAATGTCAAACATTTTCAGCTTGTTAACCACTCCAGTAGCCGTCTTGCCCTGTTGTAAAAAACAGAATGTTATACCTAATATGAATATATTATGATATGGTTGGGTCTGTACTTTACAAAGCTTGCAATGTAAATTTTCATTTTTGTATGTATGCACTTTCACAGTTTTTGCAATTTAGACAATTCACTGTAATATTAAGTTCATTATTTCGGACAAATTTGACCTTTCATTTAAGAGTCAGACAGATGGACGTGATACGTAACATGATGGATTTCCTTCAAAGTTGCCAGAATGAAATAAATAATACCAAAGTACTTCAGATGTACTGTGGCAGCTTAACCTTGGCAGTTTTTGGGTCATCAAGGTCAAGGTCAAAGTTGGTCAAATGAATATAACATCACTCATTGAAACAAATATAAGGTCACACAAAATGCATACCAAGGCAATTATGGATTTTAACCCATTCTCAGTTAAATAGCCCAATAGTGTCCAACTGTAAATTGTCATCTGACTCTTAAAATGTGGCTTTTAATAGAGGAACAATGCAGATTTTGTCCAAAATAGTTAATTTTTTTGTTTTCACTTAAATTCCATGTTTAAAGAAAACATTTTGGCAAAGTACTGCAGATAAGACTTATCATGACACCATGTTCCAAGTCAATAGCTTTTATTTATAAGTTCAAGTTTAAGTTCTTTATTTAACCAGTTCAGCCCACTGAGGGCAAACAGTTACAAAAGAATTGTGACATAATACAAAATGCCCTCAGAGGGCAAAAGAAGCAAACTACTACCAGCTAGTACACTAATACATAAATATCATATAATCAACCAGCAAAAGGAAAATGAATAAATATATACTTCATACACAGCTACATTGTTCATAATTGTCATATCATCAGTTTTTTCACATGCCACCAGTACTATGTTATACAATTGTCAGGTCAAAACTATTTTTTACATGGGATCCAAGTGCTTTGACGAATGCCGGTTCAGAGTTAAATATCTAAAATATCTTTTGTTCTTTTGGCATTGTATGAAAATTACCATTAGTATTATTATTAGCCTGATTAAGGAGATCTTCATGTACATCATCATTTTAACACAGTCAAAAAGTAAATGTAGTTCATCTTCAACCTTGCCCATATTACATTGTGTAACAATCTTTCTTTCATTGGTACCTGTTGTGTCTGCCCATTTCTATACGTACATGTAATTTGTGTGCACTAGTTCTTAACCTAGTGATTTGGGCTTGGTGCTGTGGATTTGCTAAGATGTCAAGATATGCATACTCAAATTTGGTCTTCAATAATCTGTAAAAGCGTAATTTATTTCCTGCATTGTCATTCTCACTGTTTTTATCCAGATTCTGCTTCCAGATATTTTTTCATATCTTTGCTTCACGGCTTCAGGCAAATCAAAACTGTTGTTTTTATCTGCATCTGTACCATATTTAACCAGAACTGCATTCATATTGTCTAGATATGTATTCTTTTAATTTTTATATAGATAGGCTTCTTCATAGGCATTCCATAAAAAAACTAACATCTACCTGTTGCAAATGATCCAAATATTTTATCACATGTTTCCAAACATACATATAGAGTGGATATCTACCCAACTCTCCAGATACTACCATATCTGTGGTCTTGGTATTTAAATTTAACATGTATTTAGGCCTACAGAACTGTACGTGTAATTTTCAATTTTGCTTGCAAGATTCTTAGTCTCAAACAAGTTTTCATTCTGTTTGGCTGTAGCATTTCTGTTGTTGCTAAGAACTCCCTATAGCTCACAGCCATATAATAAAATAGGTTTGGTGAGTTGGTCAAACGATTTTAGACCCACATAAGGATTGACATTACTATTGTTCAGGGAGCTTCTTAATTGAAATATGGCTTTTTGAGCTTTTCTGTATATATTATCTATTGCCCGTGTTGAGACATTAGCATTTGTTTGGGCTGGGTGCAATGAGCACGACCCATGCCAAGGAAAGGCAGAATGTTATTCTGACCAGGAGAAGGTTAAATTCATATCCTGACATATATCTCCAAACAAAGTGTGGCTATGCTTTGAATGCCTTATTTTTACAGGGTGTTCGACATGACATGTATCATGTCACCACAGCAAAATCAGACCAGTCACAAGTATGGTTCAACACATAATCTCATGATAAAATTTAAACACAAACTAGATCACCATTGTCAATGCGCTTTGTACAAAAAAAAAATATAAACATGTAAAAGTTGAAAATTGGCATGCAGTACATGTATAGTGCAAACGTGACATACCGTGACTGTAAGGGTGAACAGATTCCATGTGTCATACAGGATGGAGAGACTGCCTTGAATTAAAATTGTTTTAGCCTCTAAAAGGAGAAGCAAAAAGTCAAATGCTGTACATTATTGCATGATGATCTAGTCTCACATTTGTGCAAGTACATGTAATGTCACACATAGTGTGCTGTACACCTGCATTCCCTTTTTCATAACAACATGTGCATGTTGTCTGACGTATGAACCTCTCAGCTGCACAGCTCAGGGATTCAAACATCAGATAACTGCAGGGCAGGAACTTGCAGTTAATTGACCTTTGACATCAAATTTCAGTTTCACATTATTGAATAGTCACACTAGTATATCATATAATACATTGCCATATTTGTGCATGCAGTTGTAGTTGAAAACCCTCTCCATGTGGAGGTCTTACACGTACAAATGTCTCATACAATAACATGATTTATATTGATAGCATTAAAATTTACAACTAAATGGTATTACCTGGTTAACAAACGTATCTTAATTTTCCCATGGCTCCCTGTGAGACACAAAAGAAATGCTAATGATTGCTCTCGAGGCCGGAGAAGATTGGGTGTCAGTTTAAAGCATATTAAAATGGTCTGTGCATGGAGAAGATTCTGAATTGGAACTGTGCTGGTGGTACCAGAATGACACATGAATAAAGTAACTGTAACATACACATTAGAGTCTGCTGAGGGTGCCTGGGGCCTTTCTTTGGACCATAATTAAGTTGACACCCTGTTTTGAGTCTAGGCTTTACTTTTTTTACTTTACATACATGATGCCAGATGGTTCACTTAGACATTCTCCTCTGTGTGGAACTTCATGCAACAAAATTAAATAAATCATTGCAGACGATGTTTGATGCCATCTTACCCAAATCTGCAGTGACCATAAAACTGCTGTTTGCTGGGAAGACAAAGAAGAAGATCCCCACACTGTCCTTGACTGAGCATCCTCCCTCACTGACCCTGGCGGCCACAAAGGCCCCCTTAGCAACAACAACAAAGGGAAAATACACCTCCACCTGCACGGAAACATTTCCCCTGTTAACAAAAAGATGTGCAGCATATCATTTTGACTTTCTTCATACGCATATCATAGATCATTTTCATGATGTCAAAGTGTCAGTCCAATACACCTTCTGACTGGGTGGTGTACCAAACCCTTGATGTGAAGATGCATGTAAATGTACTTGCCCTTCATTGTACATCAATATTCTTGCCCTTCATTGTTCATCGATATACTTGCCCTTCATTGTTCATCAATTTACTTGCCCTTCATTGTACATCAGTTTACTTGTCCTCCATTGTACATCAATATTTCTAATATCAGTTCTGTTCCACCTCATGCTTGGGGTCATTTATCTCTTGCTGAATGAGTAATCGAATGGTTTGAACACTTTATGGCTCTTAAATCCAGGTCATGTGATTCTTCTGTAATTTCCAAATTATTTGTTTGTTATGGAAGCATGAAAATATTAGCAAGATTATTGTAATTGGCTAAATAGTTCTCAGTTCAAGCGACCTACATGTAGCTACAGGCATATAATTATGTGCACAACAAATGAAAAAGATAATTTGGCACACATCACAAGAACACATAAGCAAGGGACAAAGCAGAAGTTGCCAATGTCAAACAGTTTGGTGATATAATTCTTTCTTCTATGATATACACTCACGTGCAACAATGATAGACTGTATCAACAGCTCTAATTGACTGAGGCCAGACAGTACCAGTACAAGATATTACTTTATACATTATCATGGTGGGTAATTCTGACAGACTTGGGTTCAACAAAACAGATCTATCCTTTTCCACTGAAATTGCTTAGAAACTGCACAGATACACGCACAATGTAATATGCTCAATCTACCCCCCTCAAACTGACTAAAACTGGCTGTTGTTCTAATTCAATTCAATTCAATTCATTTATTTGACCAATATAGTACAGTAGAGTATAATTTATCATAGGTACATTGTATCAATATAATTTACATTCAATCTGTTAATCTATTTCTTTAAAAACATAGATTTGGTCAAGAGACTCATTTTAAGATTGTTTAACAATCGCTTACGTATGAGCCACCCAAATTAAATTAGTTTAATTATTATTAATTACCACAGTTACAACACACAAATATAAAGATATCTAAGACACAGATATCTCTGCTATACATGACTGATAATTAGAGGAATTAAACATTTAAATTTGAAAAGACATGTAAACTCTAAACATTTAGGCATTGCATATATAACAGTTAGGGATATTATAGATACATGTAGACTCAAATGTTGTCTGCTTCAATGTTTTTGATTAATTTCAACTGAACTGAAAAACAATTTGAATGAACAGCGAAATGGTTAAATGTTTTATTTGAATATGCTGTTAAGTGAACCCATAATGAATGAGTAATGTAACACCTATCACGACACCATGCTCCAAGTCAACAGCTTTCCTTGACATAAGTTGCACACATTACACCCAACACAAGACAAGGAAAGCTGCTGACTCAGTCATATAAACAGGAAAGCTATAAAACAAAAAAAAAATGATGAAGTCTTTGAAACTAATGGTCACCCTTGACTGGTTTGAGAAATGACTGAAGCAATAAACTGTAACTTGCCAGGTGTAGTCGCCACCGAGAGTGATAGGTCTGGGAGTTGTGGTTGGGACACACCAGTAAGCAGCCTCATGCAGCATCACTTGCTCCATCACTTGTGTGTGTTGTGGATCGTCCGCGAAGGGAGACACTTCAAACACTCCAACTTGGGGTGCAAACAGGTAAGGCTCAGCAGGGGGTACGTACCCTGGAACACATACACATAAGTGTAACCTCATTTAATTTGTAGCAAAAGTATTTGAGCATTTATGTCACATATGTGAAATAAAGATAGAGTAGTACATACATGTGTATGTAAAACTATTTTAAATGATTTGTATTTCCAATGTGAAACTACAAAAAGGTGTATTTTATTTTTGAGACCATAAAATGTTGTGTTTCAATTGAGGGACGATTAAAAGTTGTATTTTAGTTGCGGGATCACAAAAAGTTGCATTTTATTTGTCAGATCATAACCATTTTTATTTCAATTGTGAGACCACAAACAGTTGTACCTTGGTTGTGAAACCATAAAAAGTTGTATCTCTGTTTTAAGATTACAAAACAGCTAGTTGTGATACCACAAAAGGTTGTATTTCAGTTTTGATTTCCTTGAAGGCATTTTGAAATGATGAATATAATCAGTGAATCACATTGAGTTTGTATGAACAATCTCTCACATGGATCAGCATGACATTTATTTACAGGAATAGCATTTATTAAGTTTAATTGATCAATTGCCACATGAAGCTTAATCTATAAATACAAATTAATTATGAATGAAAACATGATAAAAAAACACTTTTCATTACAGTGAAGCCTGTTTTGAGAGACCACCATAATGAAAGACCACCTTTTTAAAGTGTGTGTGTCAACACACACTTTTCTGTTTTTCCTAAAATTCTTTCTTTCTTTCTTTCTTTCTTTCTTTCTTTCTTTCTTTCTTTCTTTCTTTCTTTCTTTCTTTCTTTCTTTCTTTCTTTCTTTCTTTCTTTCTTTCTTTCTACTTTACCAGCAAATTTGTCCGACACTTTCCTCGAACACTGTTATACATAGAAACTCCAAACTTGGCATGATTGTACCTCCATACAAGGAGTTGGACCCTTTTATACAGAGGAATGAAGATGTTTAAAATTATGCAAATTAGGGGCATTTGAAATTTTAAATCTTATATATCTTCAAAAGTATGATAGAGATGTCATTCCAACTTGTACTAGGGGGTTATTGACCATTGGGCATCTAATGAATTTCAAACAAAAGTTGTAGCAATTTAAATTATGCTAATTAGCAGTATTCGAAATTTTCAATCTTGAATATCTTCAACACTATAATAGATAGAGATGTCATTCCAACTTCTACCAGGGGGTTGGTGACCATTGCGCACCTAATGAATTAAAAGTAAAAGCTGTAGCAATTTAAATTATGCTAATTAGCAGTATTTGAAATTTTTAATGTTGAATATCTTCAACACTGTAATAGATAGAGATGATGTTCCAAGTTCTACTCCTGTGTTATGGAATAGTTGTACATTGCCATACCAATATGCTTTAAAGACACACACACTGATTTGCTATGCAGCAAATAATCTTCCCTAGTTTTAAGACTGTATTTCCAAAGTCTTTTTTGCTATCTTTCGCATGTTGTTTCACCTACATTGCTAGGCCACCTGTCTTATGTTACCACTTTTTCACCTGCCCTAGGGGTGATCTTTCAAAACAGGTTTCACTGTACTTAACTCAGCAGTTTCTGACCAATCAACTGGCTGAATATTACAGTTCTTCTGTGTGGAGTACAATGGCAGGATTGTCCCAGTCCAATCCTCCAGCTTACCCTCAAAGTCATCCTTGTATGGCAGTGGGAATGGCTTGGATGCTGGCGGTGCACCATAGCTGCCCTTTGTTGCTGTGCTTATGGTGGAAAATGTATACACAGCATCTGCTCCCAGTGATACAGTCAATTGAGCACCTTTTATCTAAATTCATGAGAGAAAAATATTCTAAAAGACTTCTAATATTTTGTCTTTCAGCTGGAAAAATAATGAGAAAGTCTACTATAAGTCTTATGGATGCAATAAACTTACACGAAAGGTTTTACACTCACAAGGCTAACCTGTTTCCAACAGATGAATATTTTTCAGGTTGTGACATAATCAGCATATTTTTGTGTTATCAAAATTGTTTTATCTATGAATTGGTTTTTCCTGTCCAGCAGGTATGACTGAGATGTATAATATCACTGAAAGTTACTTCCAAGCATGGTTTGTTTGTGGAAACTCAAAAACTCAGAGTACACATGTCCATGCAGCAGAGCCTTGGACCCAGCAGTTGTACTCTGACACCTGACTTCTGCATTGGTGAGCTTAATATCATCACCCTTAGGAAAAAAGGCCTTACCACAAAGTGCTGTCATAACGTTCCTGGAAATTAGCTTCAGATTTGCGGCGACTTTGCAACAGCTCAACATTTTCCCATACAAATGACTTTGCTGAGACTAACATTAATAAGCAAGCTGATTGGATAACCAAAAACTTTGTGGCAAATTTGTTGTTTCCAGATACTGTCTAGCCAGCTACTTTGTGGTACCTTTGCAGTAGGTAAATCAGCTGCTTGAAATTGATTGATGGAGGTAACTTTGCATCAATAAGCTTTTTTATTTTTTGCTTAGCATTATCCACTTTGCCGCAAAGTTGTCGTAAAGTGAACACAAACTTGTGGTAATTTAAAGACATTTCTTCAATGAAATGTTAGCACATAACTTTCTATTTATACTCTTTGCTTTATAATTCACAGTGATGTGGAACTAGTTACCAATTATATGAAAACCCATGGTTGTTTCTGACCTGTACCCACTATCTGAGCAAACTTCACTAAGCTCCATCTTTGACCCAGCAGGTGATCTAGCTCCCTCTGCCCAGTGCTGCTACTTAATTCATAGCCTGGGGGTGACTTAAGTGTCTGATACAATATCACTATTCTGGGGCCCACTGCTGCCCACAACTGGTAACTTCAAGGCATTTTACTTTCATTTTTAGGCAATGCTCACGCTGGAAAAGTCCCAATATATATTGTACATTACATTCATTCGACAAATCTGATCAACCTTCCCTTAACACTTATCACACACATATTTTGGATACTACCTCTTCAAAATATCCAATCAGGACTAGCGCACACAGACTTCGGTGCCATTTTGAAAATTGTGGATTTCACACTCAATGGTTTGTAAATGAGGATACTGATGCGACGACCTTTGGGGGTTTATAATATATAAAACCAAAAGTATATATTTTGCAAATATTTCAGAGCATCAATAATGATATGACATATGCTGTACTGAAAACATGTGGCCACAATTAACTTTGATATTGAAATCAAATACAATTTTGTGCTACTGTCCCACAATGCATTGCACCATTCTCAAAATGGTGCTCACCAACACATCCGTGACTTGCCAGGGTATCTTGCCGCATTTGGATTTGTAACTAAAGATGATAACTGCTTCAGACACAACCAAGCCAGCAGATTAAAGTTAAAATAGTAAGTCATGTTTTAAACCTACTTTAATGAATGCCATTTAAAGTTTTCCATGGTAACTTGGAAAATGGACACTTGGAACCTGAAGAAATATTATGTATAAAGACCACCAAGCAACTATGGCTATGTAGCTATGTTGGGGCTCTGCTGTTTCATTGAATATCAGTGGTTATGCAGCTATGCAGTGTCTTTGGCTCAAGTTAACCCTCCAGGCACGTTGAAATTAAATGCTGTGTTTGAGTTGACTTTACTGCAAAATAACTTCACATGATGGCCACTTTTCGATAAAATCTTTCAGGTCGATCAATTTTTATTAGGGTAGGGTGGCTTGAAACTTTTTTTTTTAATGTGTCATAAATTTTTTTAGGGTTGGCCTTTTCAGTCGGGCTGTTTGGATTACCAGAACTACACATACATTTTTGTTAGGTTTTAGGCAACTTGGACATTTATTGAAACACGTTTAAAATGGGTGTTCTTTCCCCTTTTACACATTAAGTCCTTTGACATCAATTTGATTTGTTACATGGGCACAGCCGGAGGCACTTGTCTAAAAATAGTCATTTTATAAATAAATGGATTTTGTAAGACATACATATCATGTCATTAATATGAAAGGATTTTAGTGTAATATATCCTGATATACATATATATATATATATATATATATATATATATATATATATATGTCTTTATTCGTACACAAAAGGTACACTGAGAAAAAAAAAAAGTTACATAAAAAGCAAATACATAATAAACATACCTGTACAGAGCCGCCAGTGAATCAAATATACAGAATTAAAGAAGGGGGGAAAAAAAAAAAAAGGACGGCAATTATTGCTAGTCCATATCAAGGCATATATCCATTACTATACTGACTATACTGTACATAGATAGTGAATAGTCTCACACAGTTGTTGCCTGGTAAAAATGGTGTCCAATTTCGCATCTCTGGCCAAGCAAAGTTCTCTGATCATTTCGCTGTGACAGACGTTATAGTTTTCTTGCGATAGAACTGCTTTATCTGTAATAGATCGCAAGATACTTTGCAAATTTGATCTATTTAAATTGTATTTATCTATTTGATAACTGGATGAGACATAGTTTAAGGAGTTGCAAACTGAAGAGCAACTACCTCCAAGTGCCACAAATCCACATGTCTTCACAACACTGTTCTCACTATTGATTACTTTATGAAAAAATTTCATGAAACGTTTATGTAATTGAACTTCTACAGGTAAATCCCTAGAAATAAGTGGTAGTAACACATTATGTGTTCGATACGGTAGTCTCCAAAGAAATCTAATGGCCTTTCTCCAGGCAGTACTGAAACGTTCCACTTCACGCTTAGAGAAGTCCCATAACTGACATCCGTATAAAGGCATGCAGTAGGTTTTAAACAATTTGTGTCTTACGTCAGGGAACGCATACGCAAATTGGGCCATTAAGAGATTCACTTCTGTTTGAAATCGACTGATACAATTAGAAATACTGTTACTCAATGCGTTTTGTCCCACACAATGACCAAGATGTTCAAATGTATTAACTTTACAAATAGGCAAATTGTCAATAAACAATGTTGGGAAAGCATCATCATTGCCACACACCATGTGTTTTGATTTGTCAGGATTAAATGAGACTTTGTAATCTTCAGAAAAATTTTCACAAATGTCTAACATTTTAGACATTGCTGAAACAGTGGGAGAAATTAAAACTACATCATCTGCATATGCCAAAGCACCTGTAAAATGGTGACCGATATGACAACCTAGCCCTGACTGTTTTAAACGTAACAGTAGCACATCTATATATACACCGAATAAAATTGGAGATAACACTCCTCCTTGCTTGACGCCGTTCGTACAATTGAATCTTTTGGAGGTTGCACCGCCCCACATAATACTTACACTTTGGTTGGTATACATATTGAGCAATAATCTCGCAGTGACTGGACATATACCTCTATGCAATAATAACTTAAATAGCTTGATATAATCTACCCGATCAAATGCCTTTGAGGCGTCGAGGAAGACAAGTTGGACATCTGAATTTTGGGACGTGTAATAATTAATACATTCAGACAAGACAAACGTGCATTGTGTAGTAGAAGTATCTGGCTTAAACCCGAATTGGAGGTTCGAAGAGTTTAGTACATCACTATTTCCTTTTAGTATCACCCAGTCTAAAAGCTTACCTAAGATGCTACTAAGAGCAATACCACGATAGTTTTCAGAATCGCTAAGCGATTTCCGCTTACATTTGGGAATGAGATTTAAAGATATGCGTAAGAAACTGTCAGGTGCATAGCCATGTTTAACCATGCAGGAAAATAACAGAGATAAATATACTTGAAGCTTCAATGTTCCCTGAGTAACGTGGTCTGAATAATACCCAAGGTCGCCATCATGCTTTCCTGATTTCAGATGCTCAACTGCACTCTTAATACTTTCAACTGTTATATTCAATAAAGAACAGTCGTTATTCATATAAGTACCTGAATCAATAAGACCATTGATCTCGTCACGTAAATTATACATCTCTTGAGCGTCATAAGATACAGAATTATATAACTTTTTATATTTATCTGCGAAGAGATTTGCAATGTCATCATCCTCGGTTTCGTTGTCTATCATTCTTGGTCTTGATTGTACATTATTTTTAATCTTTTTAATAGTACCCCAGAAATCTTTACTATTGCTTTGAGTCATTGTTTCAGCTAAGCGATTTGCAATATACATATCTTTATTCTTTTTAACTGCTCTGAGCTCATAATGGTACTTAGCACGTGTCTTAATACGAATGTCGGCAATTATTCCAGCCCTGGGAGAGTTATTACTTTTCCACAAATTGTGCCAAAATATTGCCTGTTTCCTATATGGCTCTACCCTTTCGGTCCATCCAGGAATTGCATTATTGCTTTTACATCCTGAGTGTGGGATATTATCCAAGCTCGAATCAAGACATGCCTTGACAATTTTATCGTGAAAAGATTGGATAGCACTTTTATGTTCAGCGCAGAATAAATTATCACATGTGACTACTTCCCATGGAATATTTACTAGATTTAAATTAGTATCGAGACACGATTTATACTCTGAGATGTTTTCTTCGCTAGCAGCATACCAAAGAGGTTTTGGGGTTTTTTGTATCGGTAACGAATCGACTTGCACTTTAGAAATTTCTAATTATATTTTGACAGGGTAGTGATCTGAAAGATTATCACCCTCCTGTGTACACAAATATTCAGAGACCAAGTGCGATAAATTTTCCGACACAATGAAGTGGTCAATTGTAGTTTTTTCCCCATTCACCTTACTCTCAAATGTATAGTCAACTTTGTTTTTGTCATGGAACAATAAACACTTAAGACTTTCACTTTGAATAAATGACTTCATCATAGCCGTATTCAATGAACCTTGGCGTGACAAATCAGTATTCCAGTCACCCCCAATTAGAATATAATTCATATCCAATTCTTGTATTTTTGAAGATATTTCATTTAAAATGTCATTAAATTCACGAGTTTTGTCACATTGGGTATTTGAGTCACAAGGCATATAGACATTCACGATAAGCATACTGATTTTGTTCATTTCTAGCATAATGGCACAGACTCTTCTTGACTCAAAAAATACAGGCGTTACTTTACAAGATATTTCTTCCAAATGATAGCACATCCTCCAAAAGGTCTACCTGCTATAAGTTCATCATCGGCCATTCCTGATACTCCATGTACATAAATATCTGAAATTTTGTTTTCAAAAATGCCGATTTGTTTGCTCAAAAGCCAATGCTCTTGCACAAAAACAATATCATTGGATTTAGTTAGTTTATCAATATACTCAAGTCTGCCGACACCGTGGCCATTGGAATTATAGCTCGCAAAACTTAGGTTAGCCATCATAAAAAATATATAAACAAATATGTGGAACTTGAACATGATCTCGATTTACGGCAAAACCTCCAGGTCTCTATTCTTGGGAGGGACAAATTTTCGAACCTTGACTCCAGCAGGCCAGAGGGAATCATGAAAGAGATCGTTAAATTGCGACACCGGTACCGTGAGTTTAAATGACTTAAATTTGGCACGCGGGTCAGATATGCATTCTAAGTAACGTACTTCAAACCCGTTGTCTATCATATGCATCTTTAAATCATCTACCTCAGTGGAACAATCTACCCTATATATAAACAAGTGTCTGTCAGGTTCTGGAGCTCCACGAAATCTACCAAATCTACTTTTAGCTTTTCCAGTTATAATCTTACGTCTCTGTTTTTCATTTCGACGATGTCGCAGTATTTGCTCTCTTGGTAGTTGGAACCCATCGGAGTCAACAGATCTGTCACGCCCGGATTGTGAATTACCAAAAGTGTGCTGGACATCACTGTACCTATCAATTGATGCTTGACTAATGGTCCGTCTTAGGTCCGAATCTTGCGATCTTGATCTGGAAAGGTTATCCCAGAAGTTATTCACAATTCTTGGACCAGGTCTGGGCTGAGCGACTTCAATGTTACGGCCGGGTCCTCTACCATAACCACGCCCGCGCCCACGTCCACGTCCAAGTCCACGACCAAGATTAGGGCGACCCCCGTCCTTGTGAACCTCGAGGTTAGCAACCCCAGCAGAATTTACTGCCGACATGGAATTTTGTCCAACTCGAACAAAGTCATTACTATGGACAGAAACTGGTACCCCAGATCTGTCTGAGTTAACGGCCAAATCGTCAACTACAGCGGTATGATTAGACACGAGGACATCATTAACCCGTATTTCAGGGACATTAGACACATTAGACTGTGTGTGACGAGCATTGCCATTGGCAACAACGTTTGCATACGACGGACCCTTTAGTCTATCTTTTATTTGCAGATTCTCACAAACGAGTTGATCAATGCTTATTTGCATGGAGTTCATTCTCTCCTCATACCTGTTAAGCCTGTCAAGTAACGTTATATTATTAAGTTCTTCAGGGTGGGAACGTGGGATCACTCCCAAACTCATGGCATCTATCATTATTGTAGGGGTCAAACCAGCTTTGTCCAACTTTTTGAGAGAATCCAGAATGTCATTCACATGGGCAGCATTTTCTCCCCGAGATGAAGAATCTTGTCTGTTCTTCCATTCACCAATGATATCAGTTCCGCAATGATTCCACAGCACTTCCTTTGCTGTAAGAATGTCTGCAGGGGTAAAGTGTCCAAGTATTGCTTTGGCTACATTTTCCTTGGCATTACTCTGCAAGCTAAACACCGTGTAAGCAAGTAACGGTTGAACTATCGTATTTTTGTCTGAGTTGATATTATTTTCTTCTGGCAATGAAGAAACAGAATTAAGACTAGCATTGTTTGTGGAACCTGCTTCTTTGGCTGCTGCATTGTCTTGAGCTTTCAATTTTGTAAATGTTATGTCGTCATTTCGACTTCGTGATTGCAAACATTCACAACAAAGCCACAAATCCGCATGGCGATCAACCTTTTTTGCTTTGCCAGCCTTTTTGTTGGGACAAAGCCCATTTTCCAGTCCATCACACTTTGGCATATCCTAGGCAAACATTCAATCTTACCTAGACTAAATACATTGCAACTGGGCTATTAAGTACATTAATAGTCTATTGTTCTGTTAAATACGGTCCGGCCGATGGTGATTAGCTCAGGTTCACCTTCTGTATGCTTTAGGCTGTATTCCCTTTTCTTTGCCTTGAATCTCCACAGTCAAAAAGTTCTTAATCTTGCACAAAAACTCACCAGTGATGTCTTCTGGCAAGTCTAGCACAGTTCATGAGCACATGATGAAAATATAGACAATATATGTACAGGAAAAACCATGAAATTTTAAACGATCCTCAGCTCTTCTTCAAATTTGCCAGTCAACCAAACAGCAGCCTCGCTTCCATCACAGGCATTATCTATATATATATATATATTAATTTTAATTTCACCCATTTGAACTAGCCAGCTGCAATTTCAGCTTGCAATTGGTTGGTGGCTGGTGCTAATTCCAAGTCTTGCTGTAAGCCTCAGGAATATTAATATCCTGATTCGGGATACAGCATATCAAATAGTCATGGGTGAATTTAGATGCATGTGAAGAAACTCAAAGTCTGCATGGTTGTGAAGCCCATTTAATATTTTTTGTTGTTGCAAAGTTAAAATTTGATTTCTTTATTCTTTTACCAGGGTGCCTGACTCAGTATGGCAATACTGGTCTTCTGCCAGGCCCTAGATAAAATAATACCAAGTTCTTTCTGAAAAGCTGTGGCAAAGTTTGAAAAAACCTAAGTCTTTCTTGTTCAGCTGTCACAAATATTTTTGAAACTCAGTCTCTTATGTTAAGGAAGCACAAAGTAGAAGATAGTGATATTCAGCTGTCACTTTTTTCACAATTTTGTGAAAAGCTAATGCAAAGGTCATTCATTATCTTTGCGCCAGATTTGCAGAAAGATGTTAAGTTGCCATGAAGTCTTATTGCAAAGGAATCCCTTTAAAAGATACCTGTCAGCAAACTATCAGCAAATTTGTGGAAAAGTAAAGATTTTTGTAAGGGTAATCAGGAAATAAAAAATTCACACATACAAATAGTATGGCAATATCATATTGTAATGCAGGAAGTAAATATTTAGTATTTTGGCCCGTAATAAAGAAGTGTATTAATGTTAATAACAAGAGGCCCATGGGCCTAATGCTATGCTGGCATCTTGGCTATATTGCACTGTTTATTTCAAAGCTGTGAGTCCTCAAGTGGCTTCTGGACATATAAAGCTTAATGTCAAAACTGGCCATCAGACAGCACTAGGCTCTACATGTAATCATAGCTTATTTGTGCAACTCCTGTGATGAATACTGTTGCATGTGCCAAGACAAACAATGAGTGAGTCCTTAACTTTATGTTTTCAGTGACCTTGGGACAGAAGATCAAGGACACCCAGATTATGTAATACAAGAGGCCCATAGGCCTGCCTGGTGCTGTGCTGATATTGCCATTGAAGTCCAAGCTACAACCTGCCATTACAAAAATCACCTCTTTCAACTTTACAGGCATGGTGACCTCACAAAAATAGGTCAAGGTCACTCATATTATACGTGATTCTAGCTTTGGACATTTTCTATATATCATATAAATTTGGCAAGCCCAATCCAATTTCTTTTTGAGATATGGAATTTTATATCTTAAAACACATTTTGGCTCATAATTTCCATCGAATTATAGGTGGCACCACTAGTATCACTACCGACTTAGACTTTGACTTCCCCCACAATCCCACCAAATTTGGTGAAGATCTGACAGAAATTAAACATGCTAGAGTGTTCCCAAGATTTTCATATTTTGACCCCCTATATTGCATAATATTGTATGTGGGGCCACCATTTCGAAAAGAACCTAGATGTTTATATCCCCTATATGTCCTGAAATTTATATTGGGCTAACTTGAAAACTGTGGACAGTACTGCAGTCACAAGGTTTTCCCATTTTGACCTGTATATTACATAATACTATAGGTGGTGAAACCAACATTGATGTCAACAAAGATTTTTGTACACTTTATAACTCCTAAACATTACATAGGCCTATCTCAAGAATTGTGGGGTGCAGAGCATCACGAGATGACCCCAATATTCAAACTGCCAATTTGACCTTGACCTTTAACTCAGATTAAAAGATTGTTAGGTTCAAAATATGCGCCCAACATCCAGCTTTCCATATGTAGTCTGTTTGTTCAAATCGCATAGTAACTTTTCGAGTTATTGCAAAAAACAATAAACTTGGACAAGCACCAAACTCCATAATATCTGGTCATAGTGACCCAAAAAGCAGGTCAAGTACAAAGTACAGTTTTACGCATTATGTAATCAAGTGCAATTTTGATCTAGAGGCTTAATTCTCTTTGCCAGTGATGTCCAAGCTACACCCGGCCATTACAAAATCACCTTTTCAACTTTACAGGCATGGTGACGTCACAAAAATAGGTCAAGGTCACTCATATTACATAACATTTTACCTGAGGCCATGGTCTTTATATCATATAAATTTGGCAAGTCTAATTCAATTGCTTTTCCAAATATGGAGTTTTACATTTTAAAACATGTTTTGGTTCATAATTTCTGTCAAATTAAAGGTGATGCCACTAGTATCATTAGCAACTTAGCCTGTACCTTCCCCACAATCCCACTAAATTTGGTGAAGATCCGCCAAAAATTACAGATGCTAGAGTGTTCAAAAGATTTTCACATTTTGCCCCCTATATTACATAATAATGTAGGTGGCACCACTAATATTGAACTCGGCCTAGATTTTCATACACCCTATAAGTCCTGAAAGTTATATTGGGCTAACTTGAAAACTGTGGACACTATCCCGCTAACGAGCAAAACTTTAAGGACGGACGTCTCTAGTATAATACACTTATGTACAAAAACATGACCCATATTCATACATATCAAACCCAACAATGACAGCAAAAAGATTCCAAAGGACGGACAGACAGACAGACATGAGCGGTCGCATGAGCTCTGTGACCTTTGGTCAGCAGAGCTAAAAGCTAAGCCAGACTTCAGCTCTAAATGAGCATGGAAGACTTACTGGGACTGGGTCCATCTTCTTGAAAACTACGTCTGCACCACCAGAGAAGCTTAGCTGACTGTACCAACCATATAGTTGTTTGATGCTGGCCTATGGGAGAAAAAGATTTTAGAATGATGTAATAAGTACATACTAGTCAGGTCAAGAGATGATTACTTCCAAGCTGACTTTCTTATTTGTTTTTAAGTGACTCTGTACACTACTCATGAACAACCAATATCCTGTTTTAACTGCTCTTGTTTTCTTCTTAAGTCATTTATACTAATCCATATTTTCCATCCAAGAGCCCTAAGAAATCCCTTACAAAATAAAAACCCTTGCTGCCACGTATCCTGTTGACTGGTGGTACTTATCTGCTAGTTTGTGGGTAAGTAGTTGCTGGTTTAAATTTTACCATGCAAATTACTTTGCAGCTAAGTAGCAAGAAAAAGAGATCTGATTTGTGGACAGTCAGGTCACAATGACAGGCCACTGGTTTGTGTTAAGTTGCAGCTAGATACACAGCTGCTAGTTTATGGCTAAGCTGCTGCTAGATGATCCTATTGGCGAGTTTTCTGCCAGGTAAAGAAGAAATCCCATTGGCTGGTCTTCCACTAAGTAGCTGCAAGATATACTCACACTGGCTGGTCTGCTGCTAACTAGCTGCTAGTTTGCAGATAAGCTGTCACTAAGTAATATTGGATTGGCTGGTCATCTGTACTCACTAACAGGCTAGAAGTAGTTGACTATCCATTATCTTTCATTGCTATGGCTACCTTGTTTTACAATTTCCCATCAAAATGGTTTTATAAAATATATGTTGTTACTGATTGACTTACGAGTGAGTCAGATGGAAGGCAAAGTTTTCACTTCAAATTCTGATTTAATTGAAATTTTAACTTAAAATTTTGCACTTCACTGATCTGTAAAGATGTTTATCAATTTTCTCTTGTCATAATCTTGGGCTAAAATATAAAAAAATAGTAACTGTTAAATCAAATTGATACTTTGTGATGAATTCTAAATGAAAATTTCAAATTTTGTACTCATGATATGGGAATATAGATTGCATTGTAAATGTTTGTTAATCTTAACACTTAAAATGTTAATATTTGTTCAAGCTGGAGAACTACAAAGTACTTCTTGTCAAGTTGCCGCTAGGTCATTGAGAAACAAAGTTCTGCTTGCTAAGCTGCTGCTAGGTTTTGCAGTCACAAAGTCCTTCTTGCTAAGTTGCTGCTAGGTCAGTCGGAAACAAAGTTCTTGCTAAGCAGCTGATAGGCCTGTCATGAACAAAGTTCCTCTTGCTAAGCTGCTGCTAGGTTGGTCAGGAACAAAGTCCTTGCTGCAAAGCTGCCAGTAGGTTGGTCAGAAATAAAGTCCTTGCCGCTAAGCTACCACTAGGATGGGCAGTAACAAAATCATGCCACTAAGCAGTTGCTAGGTAGTGGCAGCTTAGCAGCCCACAGCTAAACAGTTGCTACTGAGTGGCTACTTAGCAGCAGCTAGCTTCTCAGTCATTTTTAGTCTTGCTGCTAAGTTTTTGCTTTGCAGCTAACTAGCCTCATAAAATTTTTACTGATGCTATCTCATGTACCACTATTACCACAGGCAGCACCAGATATGTATATGTATATATATATGCATATATATATATATATATATATATATATATATATATATATATATATATATATATATACATACATACATATATATATATATATATATATATATATATATATATATATATATATACATATATTATATATTTATATATAATTCCAGTCAAACCTGTACTAATGGATAACACTCTAAGACAGGCATTTGAAACAGACACTTGTCTCTGAGACAGCACTTGCCTAAGACAGACGTGTCTGTATTAGAGAGACACTTATCTAGGACACACTTGTCACTAAGACAGGCACTGGTCCAGCACACACCCTTGTCTCTTAAACTCTTGCCCAGCACAGATACTTATCTAAGGCAGACTTTGTCTTTAAAACGGACAATTTTCTCAGACAAACATTTGTCACTAAGACAGTCACTTGCCCTAAAACAGGCACTTGTCACCAGATAGTCACTTGTCACTGAGAGATACCCTTGTCACTGAGAGATACACTTGTCTAGGAAAGGTACTGTGAACTTAATCCATGAATTTTGTAGCTTAATAAAGACACTGTCCTAGTTTATGGATATTTGCTGAGCTGTCTGTGCACAATTTTGAATCTGAAAACTTTTAATCAATTAAAAGTAGCACTTGGCAGAATTGTTTTGTGAGAATGCACTTTTATGAGCTGGAACATGGGGTCATTAAGCAGATACATCGGGTAAAAATCTTTTTCCAAAGTGTGTGTTAAAGTACAGGCTTTTTGCACGATCCTAAACAATGTGAGTCGTGATTGGCCTTTAGGATTTTCACCTGGCTTCTTACATGGTGCCTTCGGCATGCTTAGCATTTTACCTTAACTCATTCCACCCTGATGACGCTTTTTCCCGCTAATATCTAAATGTCGTCTGCTAATTGTATTTTACTAATTTAGGGATTATTTTTCAATATTTTGGATGAAAATTGCATGGAAGATCATTCCAAATTATATGCCCATGGTCAACAGCTTTCCTTGGCGCGCTCTGGGCGCAATGCGCCCAGAGCGCGCCAAGGAAAGCTGTTGACTCAGTCTTCTATCAGGGTGGAATGAGTTAAATGTCTTGCTAATTTCTTATCACTGTGAGGTAAATTAAATTTGATCAGTTCGTGAATACTGTGTATGGCTTATATTTTCAGTAATCTTAGACTGTCTTGCAATCCAAATTTCTGTCCAGGTGGTACTTATTTGGCCTTTAATTCTGAGCTGACATAGGTCTAACATGTCACTGCAAAAACACTCTCACATGTCACTTGGAAATTTCAATGACATCACAGCCTAACTTGTCTGCCTGTGGGAATCACTGCAGAATTCTGATAATAAAACATATCTAGCAGTTACAATAAGCACTTCTTGGTCATGAATTACCAGAATACATTTAGGCCCACATCCACTTTAGCAGTATGTTGATGGAACATTGTACACTGTTCACTCCAAAGCTTGAATGCTTGTCCACTGTTCAAACACAAATAAGAAGTCTATACCTGTACCACCTGCAGCTTAACAGGAAAGGGGGTCAACAGCAAGCCATACTTTTGCACAGTCCTCTATACAGATGTACATGTTAAAAACAATGTCAAACCACAATATCTAAGTTTCTCCTATGATAGAATAAACTTTAGTGCTCCCCACCTAGTCAATATGGGGCTCCATGCCCTCCAATGGGTGCAATGACCTTGATGCTGTGTGCCTTAGTCCTTTAATCCAATGTCAGTCATACATGCCCCACATTGACTTGACGGGATTATTAAAGTCTATATTTATATTGTTTTAAATTAGCAAACATAGGAGAACCTTCTTAAAATCCATTTTACAGCTAAGCAGTGTACACGAGCATTACTAAATGTGTTGGACTCACCAATGCTCCTTGAAATGTGAAGACTGCAGTCTGTGGCTTAACAGTGTAAGGAGTAAGAGATGGACGGATGCACTTGGAGTGGTTGTAACTCTGTTGTAAGAATAAAACACCATTTAGAGTAAAAAAAAGTTATAGAAAGCTTCAAATAAAGTATACAGCATGACAGCTAGATGCTTCAAGTGAATTTAACTTGAGCCTAAATTATAAAATTTTAATTGAGCATTTTGATGGCTAAAAGCAGCAGCATTCCTCAATAGGTTAAGTCAGAAAATGCAAATTCCACGAGACACTCTGATTTATGACAGAATCTACAAAAGCAAGAGAGCAGTACAGCAAATTACTAAACTGGATGAACAGCCAGCTACCAACACTAGTTTAAGATAATGTGAAAAAGGGAATTATTTTCATTTTATGGGAGCAACACTGAGTGTAAACAAAGAGAGTATAAAACCTTGAAAAACTGGAGGCACTTCAATGCAAAGCATTGCCAGATTAATTTATCTTTACACACAGACATGACTCTTGTGACCTTGAAAATGAGGTCAAGGTCACCAAAAGTTCTCAAATTAAGCAATCATGTCAAGGTACAAATAAGGTAAATTTGACTTTAAGGTGGCCAGTAAGTTTTCAAATATCATGTTCACAAACAAGTGGTGGATTGAACCATGAACAGACTCATGGATGGAACCATGAAAAGATTCATGGATGGAACCATGAAAAGATTCTCGGATGGAACCACGAACAGACTCATGGATGGAACCATGAACAGACTCATGGACAGAACCACGAAGATTCATGGATGGAAACACAAACAGACTCATGGATGGAACCAAGAACAGACTCATGGATGGAACCCTGAACAGACTCATGGATGGAACCACGAACAGACTCATGGATGGAAATATGGATAGGTAGCTCACAATGTAAAAGCGTCATGGGTTCCCCACTTAGGGTGGACGGGCCCTTCAAAAATTAATCTTTTATCACCAGTAAAGATGACATTAAAATGACCTGCTGAGTTCCTGCTGAAGTATTTTTAAAGGACATATTTTGCAATATGCCTCTGTATTGATGCTCTCTTCAGTTACAGTCCATTACCATTGTCTCCACAATCAAGGTGAAGTCTTTGCCATCGGGACTCATCAAAGACACATAGCTTCCACCCTGATCCAGCTTGCCAACTCCATAGCCATGCTTCAAGTAATGCCAGCCTATCTGTACAAACTGTGTTGTGTGAGCTGTAAATAAATTAGGATAAACAGGTGAATATATTTAATCTTATTGTGTTAAGCATGTGATCGGGAGTACTTTTAATGTCATAATACATTATTTTAAGATTATCTCCTTCACTTAAACACATGTACACGTACATTGCCTGTGTACCCTTTCTCTCACATGAAAGCTCCATGGCACCAAAAGCATCAAATGACAGTACATGTACTGAAACTAGTGCATATAGCTACACGTACACTTTCACAAAAATATCTGTAATACATAGTTGGCCGATGAATAAATATCAAAGTACAAGGTTTAATATGTACCAACCTGTCATCCATATTGGATTTGAGACAATGTAGTTTCCACTCCATGGTTCAACAGCAGACATAAGACCACTATGAGGATAGGGTAGTGCACTGTAGTATGATGAAATGAGGTTCCATGCTATGGTACTGTAATGGTAGCAAAGCTTGTAAAATTATGATGAAATGAGGTTCTATGCTATACTACTGTAACGGTAACAAAGGTTGTATATGTATGATGAAATGAGGTTCCATGCTATGCTACTGTAACGGTAACAAAGGTTGTACATGTATGATGAAATCTCAGGTTCCATGCTATGCTACTGTAACGGTAACAAAGGTTGTACATGTATGATGACATGAGGTTCTAGGCTATGCTACTGTAATGCATTGCAGACTAAAGAAATATGATTCTGTGCTGTGGCGATGTTAGGGCTATGTACTTCATGATAGTATATTTACATTTGTTCTAGTTCTTAACGTAAGAAGAAAATGAAAACACATTACAAATTGTCTTATGCAGGCAGAAGATGATCCATGCATGTGCAACCATAGCATAAATATATAAAAATTGAACACCATTTCAATTGTAACCATTATCATTTGATTTAAACTTGATGACAGGCATTTTTTTTTTTTTGGAAACTTCTGATGTAACATCATGAAAAATGCCACTCATCAGGTTAAAATCACCCATCCCTGAAAACAATTGAATGGACATTCAATCCTTAAATGACAGTATGGGTTCTGTGCTGTGGTAGTGTAATGGCAATGCAGTTCATTATAGTATAAAAGCATAAGGTTCTATTCTCTGGTACTGTAATGGTATATATGGTAATATAGCTGATTATAGTATAACAGTATAAGGTTCTATCCTCTGGTACTGTAATGGTATATATGGTAATGTAGCTGATTATAGTACAACAGTATAAGGTTCTATCCTCTGGTACTGTAATGGTATATATGGTAATGTAGCTGATTATAGTATAACAGTATAAGGTTCTATCCTCTGGTACTGTAATGGTATATTTGGTAATATAGCTGATTATAGTATAACAGTATAAGGTTCTATCCTCTGGTACTGTAATGGTATATATGGTAATATAGCTGATTATAGTATAACAGTATAAGGTTCTATCCTCTGGTACTGTAATGGTATATATGGTAATATAGCTGATTATAGTATAACAGTATAAGGTTCTATCCTCTGGTACTGTAATGGTATATATGTAATATAGCTGATTATAGTATAACAGTATAAGGTTCTATCCTCTGGTACTGTAATGGTATATATGGTAATGTGGCTGATTATAGTATAACAGTATAAGGTTGTATCTTCTGGTACTGTAAAGGTAAACATGGTAACTTGTTTCATTATAATATGACTATTATCAGATTCTATCCTCTGGTACTGTAATGGTATATATGGTAACTTAGTACATTATAATATGACTATTATCAGATTCAATCCTTTGGTACTGTAATGGTATATATGGTAATGTATTTGGTTCATTATGGTATGACTGTATAAGATTTTCTGCTCTAGTACTGTAATGGTGGTGTAGTTCATTATAGTATATGGGGAAAATATCATGCTCTGGTACATGTACTGTAATGCATGGTGATGTAGTTCCTTATGCTATGAGAGTAAAGGTTCTGTGCTCTGGTACCTTAATGGTACTGAAGGGTAGTTCATAAGTACATGTATGACACTATGGGTTGTGTGCTCTGGTACTTAAGGGTATTTTATTATGGGATGACAGTATAGGTTCTGTGTTCTGGCACTATAATGGTACTGAAGGGTATAGTTCATTATTTATGTCAGTATAGGTTCTGTGCTCTGGTACTGTAATGGTACTGAAGGGTATAGTTCATTATTATATGTCAGTATAGGTTCTGTGCTCTGGTACTGTAATGGTACTGAAGAGTAGTATATTATTGTATGACTATACTGAAGGGTAGTTAATTACTATATGAGAGTATAGGTCCTGTGCTCTGGTACTATAATGGTACTGAAGGGTACTTTATCCTTATATGACAGTATAGGTTCCATGCTTTGTTACTGTAATGGTAGGGGAGACCGGGGAGAGGTGGAACACTTTACAGTTCAAGGCCTGTCTCCTCAAATGTGTATGATATGTAGAATACTTTAATACCAGATTTAAATAACAGAAGGGTCTAGCTCAAAATGGACATTGTCTTGTTTAGGCATTCAGAAGCTTGATCAAGACACCCATTAAAATCTATCGAAAGGTCAGATGTTTCAACCGGCCTCCATACAGGGGTAACATGGAACATTTGATGGGGTAAGTTGAAATATTCTTAAATAAGCTGAAACAATATAACCTGTCCAAACAGATAAATATCTGTTTTAGTCTAAACCCTTCTGCTGTGTAAATGTGAGAATAGAAGATTCCATTTATTATATATATATTTGAAGATACGGGACATGGACGCTTACATGTTCCAACTCACCCCATTCTCCAATAATGTTTATTTTCTCTTTTCTCCAAATATATGACTGTCTGTGTGTTTGCATGCCTGAATGCATGTTAGTGTACTGATGATTGCATGTATGTGTATAAATATGTATGCATATGTGGACATAAAGAGGAATTGAAATATGTGCCAAACAACCCCCAATTGATGTCCCTTCCAACCCCTGGGGCAGGTTGAACCTGTTTCATCAAACCCCAGGGGCAGGTGGAACCTGTTTCATTAAACTCCAGGGGCAGGTTGAACCTGTTTCATCAAACCCAATGGGCAGGTTGAAATATGGTCCATATTACCCCAGAGGCAAGTTGAAACTTGGGAAAAGTTGAACTTATTCCAACACTCCCCTTCTCTGATGTTTCAATTCTCGCTTTTGACAGTTTCATGTACATTCACCCACACTGTAGGAATGCACACAAAGTAATAAATGTTATACTTTGTGATGTTAACTGCCTACCACCTGGGTATTTTACCCCGCTGAGAAATTTGGATGAGCATCTCACTATTTAAAGAATGTACCAAAATCTTTCTGACAAGATATATTTACTGGAGAGGGAGAAAAACAAACATATCATTACCAATCAAAATTGGAAAGCAGTTATCATTAAAGTTTCATCTTCCCCTTTGTTCCAACTCTCCCTGGTCTCACCTACTAAAGGGTAGTTCATTATAGTGTGACATTATAAGTTCTGTGCTCTGGCACAGTAATATGGTTCTCACCTACTAAAGGGTAGTTCATTATAGTATGACATTATAAGTTCTGTGCTCTGGCACAGTAATGTGGTTCTCACCTACTAAAGGGTACTTCATTATAGTATGACATTATAAGTTCTGTGCTCTGGCACAGTTATATGGTTCTCACCTACTAAAGGGTAGTTCATTATAGTATGACATTATAAGTTCTGTGCTCTGGCACAGTAATATGGTTGTAATGGGTAGCTCATTATTGCATGACATTATAGGTTCTGTTTTCCTTGTTACCATAATAGTGATGCCAATTGACACATTTGAAATTACTCTTTTGGTACTAATCGCAAGAAGTATTCAGCATATCTGAATTAATGATCCAAGATTCAAACTCCTTGGCAGACTCACATTTTGTCCAATTTAGAAAATACCGACCGTAACAGTATTTCTCACCTTGTCATATATCCATTGACATAGTTCTGGTTTAAAATCTGTTGGGAAAATACCAAAATAATTCAATCATGTGCATGCCAACAAAAGATAAATGCGTTACATGTGTATCTGATGTGATACCTGTCAACCCGAAGGACTAATTGGTATGTGTACAAATGAAATTCCAGCTCTGAGCAAGTTATAAATACTTTACAAGTCAAACATCTTTTCAGAGAATAAAATTTTTCCTATCCCTGTACTTCAGATCTTCACTGTAGACACAAATGTCCACTCAATTGCATGGTATTCTGTTAATTTATTTTTTTGTTAAAACACAGAGGGAGCTTAAAGTTTCAAAAACTCATTGTCCTCTGACTGAAACACTGAGAACTAAATTTACAAATATATATTATGAGACAAGCATTGAGTGTATCATTGGGAAAAAATTGCCATTGGCCTGCTACATGTACACATGTATATATGTATTTACAATCATTCAACCCTTTCCCCCTTAAACCGGCCAAAACCGGCTGTTGGTCAAATGTCGTCTGCTTCAGCGTTTTCAACTAATTTCAACAGTGATGAAAAACAATTTTGACTGAGAATTGGAGATGAGCCCTATGAGGATCACATGCCCCAGGTCAACAGCTTACCTTGGCATGGGTTGGGCACTAAGTGCCCAACCCATGCCAAGGAAAGCTGTTGACTCAGTTTTAATTTAAGGGGGAAAGGGTTAAGGTGAGCAACTTGGGAACCATGCATGCACCAATCAGCTTTGAGCAGTTATGCAAGTTATACATATGAGAGTTTTACTCTTTCATCGATACAATATACTTGGTTCAGCCAAAGTTACTTTATTGCACATAGGTTTAGTTTTAGCATGATGATTGTGTCACAAGTCACTGCACAGTGTGTCACAGGTCACTGCACAGTGTGGAATGCTTGTGTTACATGGAGGAGCTTTGGTAACCCACATTGGTCCCTTATTTGAATAAAAGTCTAAAACTAGCACACAGTTTAAATGTTTTTTCACTTGTGTAAACTCAGAAAAATAAACTGCCAGGGTTGATGCTTTAGCTTATAATCTGGATCAAAGTAAAACTGTTATGCTTTGAATACAGATGAGGGTGCACGGTTGGCCGAGCTGAAACACGCTCGCCTTTCACCGCTGCGGCCCGGGTTCGATTCATGACCGGGGAAGCATGTGGAAAGAGTTCCTACCACTCTGACTGTGCACGGTGGTTTTCTCCGAGTCCTTCGGTTTCCTCCACCAAACATGTAGGTAGGAAGTATACGCCACGATCTGTGCCATGGAGAGTGATTACTATAGGCTTGGCCTGCTTCGCAATCCATGTAAAAGATATGGGTCTATACTTTTTTTTTAATACAGATGAGACACTGTTTTTAATGGGTTCTTTAGAAACCTGATTTTTAGGGTAGCTCCAGTCAAATTATCCCCCAAGAAGACCTGACAGTTTCACCAAACTAGTTTCAGGTTGTTATTGAATGAAAGGACCATGTGGTGAAGCCATTTTGAGTTTGAATTTTTGTGAACTGAACAAGCCATATATAAGAGACATTTGAAACAGAACTAGTACTAACCCTGACCCAACACCCTGCCCCCACATCATCATTCAATGTACTGTAGTCCTCAGATGCCCAGAGTTGTTTTCCTGTCTTTAAACCTTCCGGGGAAACCACTGTGCCTGGGTAATGTATCCTGGCAACATAAACTGAACATAAGAAGTGTGTCACTTATGCACTATTCCAGTAATGTCTGTTTATATTTCAATGCAAATTTAAGCCACACAGGTTGAAGAATCAGGATTGACTACATTTAGTTTCATGACAATCCTGGAAGCTTAATGAGACACTAAGGCACTCATCTCTCCATGCTATATCTATGCCATGCTGCTATTAAAACATCCAGTGTTTGATTGTGGATAAACAGGAATAAAAATTTGAAATTGTACATCTACAATTTTCTTGTGACCCCTTACAAGGCTTTCAGGTAACATCTATTTCTAGGAACCCTCCAATCCAATATTATCTGCATCAAGCAACCCTGGTAGGCATCACATGACAGCCTAACCTATTTAGAAATATTATGGATTGTAAAAAGTTTTTTTTGTTATATCTTACTGTGACAACTATGCCACAGGGACACCATTCCATTCGATACAGGTCAACTCAGCTGCATTGCGATATCCCTAAATGTTTAGTGATTTTGCTAAATGATTTGGTGATATCACTAAACAATTTAGGGATATCGCTAAATGATTTAGGGATATTGTTAAATGATTAAGTGATATTGCTTAATCATTTGGCAATATCGCTTACTGAATTTCCACTTCCTGTCCTATTCTGGTCCAATATGGCTGCTGATTTGGAGGGAAGTGCAATGGATTCATACTCCCAAAGTGTTCAGTTGAGAATTGCTTTTCTTCTCTGGCATTGTGAGTGGGTTCATTATCATACTGCAAAGACATTTTACATATCCTAACCATAAATTTTTTCATTAAACTTATCAGTCAGGCTTACATGTCCAAATATTTGCTCACTTGTGCTAATCATTATACAGCAACAGTAGAATTACCCAGCATGCTCTGATTCACTTATCTAGCGATATAGCTAAATCATTTGGCAATATCCCTAATCATTTAGTGATACTGCTAAATACATCTTGTTTGGAAATATCTCTAAATCATTTTTTTATATCTATGGCCAGCCATTTTGACATTTAACCCTGTTTGGCAATATTGCAAAATCATTTGGCGATATGGCCAAATCATATAACGATATCATTAAATATTTACTGATATCACTAAATATACAGCAATATCTCTAAATTGTTTAGGGATATCGCTAAATGATTTGTTTACATCTCTAAATCATTTAACAATATTGCTAAATCATATAGAGATATCACCAAATCAGTTAGTGATATACCTGAAAGTGAATGGTTTAGCAATACAGTAGTACTTCTCTTGAGAGACCACCCTTTGGGGCCTCATAAAAATGGTCTTTCAAAACATGTGGTCTCTCATTAGAGGTACAATAACATAGGAAGAACAGGACTTGGGGTTTTACAATATGGTCTTTCAAGAGAGGGAGGTCTCTCATTGGAGGGGTCTCTCAAAAGAGGTACCACTGTATCGCTAGATGTATTTCCACTTCCTGGTCTATTTTTGTCCAATGTGGCTGCTGATTTGGAGGGAAGTGTGATGGCTTCATCGTACCAAAGAATTCTGTCGAGAATTTATCATCTTCTCAGGTGTTAGCATGCTGTGAAGACAGTGTATGCTGTTAATTTTGTCAATAAACTTAAAAATAAGGCCTACAGGTCCAAATGCTCCTTCCTATGCATCATTACTTTTGTCATCAAACTTAAAAGTGAGGCCTACAGGTCCAAATGCTCCTTCCTTCGCACATTCACTACAGAGGCACAATACAAATACCCAGCATGCACCAATTCACTTATTTTATGATATCATTAAATCGTTCAGCAACATTGCTAAATACATCTTATTTGGCGATATCTCTATTAAAATCATTTAGTGATATTGCTAAATCATGTAGGGATATCACTAAATGATTTAGGGATCTCATTAAAAGAGACCATAATAGCCATATTGCCAAATAAGATTAAATGTCAAAATGGCTTGCCATAGATATCTCTAAACCATTTAGGGATATAATTTAATCATTTAGGGATATCAGTAAATGAGACCATTTAGCAATATCGCCAAATGATTAAGCAAAATTGCTAAATGATTTAATGATATTGCCAAATAGGACTAAATATCAAAGGGGTTTGCCATAAACATGGGCACTTTGGCAGTAACTCCGCATTGCCTTATGAGATCATTGCCTTATGAGATCCTGTGAGATCCAAACCACTTGTAATTATCGATCTCCTCTATTAACCCTTTGAGTGCCAGTCACGGCTTAAGCTGTGCTGATGAAGCTGGATTACTGTAATGATTCCAGATTCATATTCCTCATTAAAAGACCTTTCATTCAAGTACCAGCATGCCTATGTTCCCAGTGAAAAATTTGGTCCAGGTCAACAGCTTTCCATGGGGCACTTTCCGCGCAATGCGCGGAAAGTGCCCCAAGGAAAGCTGTTGACTCAGTCTCTAAATTGTAAGA
Source organism: Hermodice carunculata (assembly GCA_964020975.1). NCBI lineage: Eukaryota > Metazoa > Annelida > Polychaeta > Eunicida > Amphinomidae > Hermodice > Hermodice carunculata. The sequence continues at coordinate 108,254,570 of OZ026613.1, forward strand.
GTTAAGGCACTAATCTTGTCTAATGCATAAGTTTCATCAAAGGTTCACAGTGGGGGATCTGCAAACCACTATATATGCTTCAGTTAATTAAAACTCTGAATGTAAACATGGCCTTTCCAACATGCAAAAGGCTGTGATTTTTCAACATCAAGGTATTGTTTCCCACTGGAGACAGCTAATAGCCTCAGTCAGTTCACTCTGGCCCTGGAGAGTGCCACCAAGTGCAACTGACTGATGAAATATTGGACATCCCCTGCTTGGTTTAACTTAATGGGATAAAGTTGCATGTTGATATATCTGTGTTAATAGGTCACTTGTAATTAAACACTCACCCAAGGTAATCAACAGCTTTTGCTACTGTGGCATTACTAAGGACATCAGAGGCCATGTTTGTGAAGATTTTTTTGTTGCCATCCGGTCCCACTATGCGCACTGATGTCAAGTTGTTCTTGTCCAGCATTCTGCGAAGGGTCTTTGAAATCCAGAGGATATCATTAAGAGCATCTTGTGCAGTGAAGCATTTGAGACCATGTTGGGACTTTGATGGGACTGTGGTGGGACTGTGTTGGGACATTTTTTGGTTTTCATGAAGTTAGACTGGGAGAAAACTAAAATATGACCTGATCGAGTGTCCCAACATGGTCCAATATGCGAAACATACATGTATAAGAGTTTTTTTCTCACACACCTATATTTGCTACTTTGATGTAATCAACAAAATATGTTATGAAATGACAGAAGATCCTCCAATGATGCCATTTTGGGAGACCCCCTTTCATAAACATGAGATTTTCTTCATGCGCCAAAACAGGAAACAAGCTTCTTACAGGTAATACGTTCTCTTATGAATGGCATTCTGTAGTAGGCACATGACTGCTACACTTTACCACAGAAGGTAGTCTCTAGCAAACATGATTGGCCACCTCCATTACACAACACACACCCATTAAAGCTGTCTAATATGATTGGCCACCTCCATTACACAAGCCACACCCATTAAAGCTGTCTTATATGATTGGCCACCTCCATTACACAAGCCACACCCATTAAAGCTGTCTTGTACAAGCAGGGAGCAATTTTATTGGCTGCAGGTGGAACAATACAAGAGGGCATGAAATTGAAATCAGTATCATATGGGTAAAATGCTTAAGGTATTATATGTGAGAAAAAGAGTTTTGATACATATACATATAATATCAACTCTTTTATGTGTGTTGCTCATCTATCAACCAAATATCCTTTTGTGGTTCTGAAGATATGTTTATATCATGAACTTCCACATGTTGAAAATGACCTTTAACCTTGATTTCATGCATTGAACAATTATTATTCAGAAGAACACAGAGAATTGTTTAAATGTATATGTATACTTTACATTGATGTTGTGGAATCAACTTATGAAGCTTTATCAGTTGCTACCTGATGCAGATCCTTGTCTGTACTACATGAATTGTGTATTTATTTAGTAGGGGTTTGTTGTGTGAACATATTTATTTTATGTGATTCTTCCTTAACCAGCAAAAAGTGACAGGTGATGAAATGTTGTCTCCATTCAATCTTTTTGACGAATTTCAAGGCCAACAGAACAATTTGAATGAGTGTTATTCATGAGCCCTATCAAGATAACATGTCCCAGGTCAACAGCTGTTCCTGGCATGGTTTGGGTGCTTAGGTCCCATCTCACCCTGAAGAAAGCAGTAACTCAGTCTTAAAGATGTTTGGTACACCGCGATATGCGCAACCATTTATGGTCCAATGCCTCTATACAGTTGGATCTGGTATTTGTTGATACCTGCACTAGCTGCTGTTCGCTTTTCCTATTTTGCACAGTTCCCTTTGAGAAATATGGATTGTTTATGAAGAGTGAAAAGGAAAAAGAATGGGCGGTTTGTTAACCAATGCCAAAACAAAGGACTAAATGCTTTAAAACAAGGCAGAATACGTCAAAACACTGCAGTGGTAGACCAAAACGCATTTATACCACAGTAATACCCAAGCATCAAAAGGTGGCACAGGCATATTTGATAATGTGCTGCCTGTGTTACCATTCGACAATGTATTAAGGCAACTATAATTTTGATATTCTTATTTTTACCTCTTTTTCCACATTGCTGTATTGCACTATGGAGAGAATCTTAAAATGTTTGCCTCTTCTCAGTAAAACTACAAAAGTATATATTATGACTGGAATATAAAATTAACGACGTACTGCCGTTTATTTAACCTACGTACATGTATATTGATATGGTATCAAAGTTAGACAATGAATGGATACCTTGTACCTATGAACTTAGAACAAATTAAGTCAACATGCATGAATTCTTTGTACAATTGCAGAAAAAATAGCACCATATGATATCTTTTTTGTTAATCAATGAAATCAGTGCATATTTTGGAAACCCCCTACAATTTTTCAGGGATTTGCAAATATTTTTTCTATTTCAAACTTAAAAAATAATGTGAGCACTTATACATTTTTGCAAGACGAGATGAATTTAAAGTCACATTCCAGCATGTTTTGTCTACATATTTGTTATTAAAAGGCTTGATATACATTGCATACACTCATATTGAGTTATTTCATGCATATTTTTGCATCCTTAATTTATTTTTTTTGCTTTTACCGACATATATAATGTTTGCTATCAAATTTCTGTAGTCCTTACATGTAGCGCCACCTAGCGACAAAAGTAGCACCGTGACATGCCAATTTTTTGCTTGCATTTTGTTTCAAATGCCAATATCTTGGTTCACACCAAAAACCAGAGATTTCTAAATTCTTTTGACCAGTGTACCGAACGTCTTTAATCCAAGGGCCAAGGGCTACTTAGGTGGCCATACATCTAAACAGAGCCGAAAATTGAACATCAGCATTTTTCATCATGTCTTTTCTTTGCTGGAAATGGACATTGGGGTACAAAATGCTCAATTTCCTGTGAACTAGCCCAATATTGAGTATCCATTGATTTACCACATAGTAATCCAGACTGTACGGCTTCTCATTCCACCCCTGCAGGAAGAACAAAATGGCAGAACTGTATTGTTATATCACTGCTGTAGACTTACATCAACATAGCCACAACAAAAATAGAACATACCAAGGGGTACCTAGTAACTTATTGAGACAAACTGCATGGAGTCACAATTGAGAGAGTAAGTTAAGTGTATACTTCATTTGACTGATAGCATATAACAAGTGGGCATATATCAAGCTTGTCATGGTGTATAATACAATGGTTCCCCCACTAATAATAAGGCAACCTCTAATGCAACCAAAAAGTGGCCACATTAGTAGGGTGACCTCTCTTGAGGGAAAATACAATGGAAATACCACTTTTATGGAATGGAGAAGTCTGTGGCCTTTGTAGAGAGGGCAGCCTCACTTGAGGGGGGACTTGTTAGAGGTGGACCACAGTATATATAAAAGGGCAAACTTAGGTTTAACTAATGATATGTAAGTAGTGTGCATGCCTCTCTCTCTCTCTCTCTCTCTCTCTCTCTCTCTCTCTCTCTCTCTCTCTCTCTCTCTCTCTCTCTCTCTCTCTCTCTCTCTCTCTCTCTCTCTCTCTCTCTCTCTCTCTCTCTCTCTCTCTCTCTCTCTCTCTCTCTC